>QEPC01010893.1:1809789-1840681 GCA_003113815.1 Sphenodon punctatus
CCCCCCCCCCCCGGAAGACTGTGCATTCCACTGAGCACACAGACCCACCCCTGGCCATGCCTGTTTAAAAACAGCCTATGTGTGAGATCCTGGGCTCCCGCTCTGGTATGGACTCATTCACACAAACACTCTTCAAGTGGGTGGTGGCACAGACCCACATTCTGGGTGGTGTGTGAAATCTTTACCATCTCCCACACTCCTTAATGATCCCCTTGATGCAAGGGGTGAGCTGTAGAAATGCAGGGCAATCCGCAACCATCTGTATGCATTGCTACAGGGCAAGGCAAACACAAAGAATGAGGCGTACGTTTGCAAAGGGAGAGGGGGTTGTGTGAACAAGGCTCATGTTTCCTGTGTCACATGGTCCCCCTGTACTGTGACTTCCTCCTTTGCCTGCATCACCACATTCCGGTTAACAAGTGGTTCCTCTGGGAAAGCATTTCTGAATTCTGTGGTTCCCCTGTTTAGTGTGTGCAAGACCTGGGGGAGCAGCAGGCAGGAGAAAACCCAAAAGAGGCCAGACAACATTGGTGGGGTGGGAGCAAAGGGGCAGCCACTCTCCTATCAAGAAGCTCCAGAGGATTGAGCCAGGTCAGAAAAGGAAGTGGGGCCACATGATCAGAAAGGGGGGGGGGGGGCGTGAATGTCCCTATGCCCCAACCCTTATCACACCCCTGGCATCAATATTTCATTCCCTTCCTGAACATAAGAAGTGCCACACTTTGTCAGACCTATGTTCCCCAGCCCAGCATCCTGTCTCCAACAGCAGCAGGGTGAGTCACTTTTAGGGCCTAAGCACATTTTGAAGGAATACTTATGAAAAATACATGGTGCTTTAGGTGCCAGTGCAGGCCCTGCAACATGTATTTGCCATAAGTGTTCCTTAAAAATGTGCCTCGGTGGCAACCCCAATTGCTTCAGAGATGTGCCCGGCCTCAGCTTGTCTCATCCTCCAAGGTCTCATCCACCAACCAACTTGACTAATAGGCCAACTCGATTAACCTGTCCTCTGAGAACTAATCCAAACGTTTCAAACCCAGTGATGCTATCACTCTTCCCAACATCCTCTGGCAATGAGTTCCGCAGGTGAATTATACATGGAGTGATTTGTTTTAAATCTGTTGCCGGTTAATTTCATTGGGTGTCTCCCCGCCCCCCCCATACCGTGTCCCCTCATTCTGGGTCTCCTTATATATTACCAACAATATCCCTGGCAGTGAAACTCATTAATTAGGGAGAGGACTCTGCCCCCAAGGGGCTTACAATCTAGGCAAGACAAGGGAGGGTAAGTTGATAACAGATACATGTCAGGTCCCAATTGACTTGTGATGATAAGCCTTGGCAGGATCAGACCCTTGATTCAGAGTAACAGAGAATTAAGCTCAAAAAGGCAATGCTAATTTAACCCAGCCCACCGTGTGCGATTGCTCCTGTGTGAGGGCACAAAAGGGCACACGTGTTTGTGGTAGGGCAGAGTCCCTGCCAGCTACTGGCCCTTTAAGGCAGCTAGTGCCAACAAAAGAGCTGGGCCCTGAGCAGGGACCATGCCTAATTGAGAAGCAGCTGGGGGTAGGGCGTGGCAGCAGCCAGTCAGCTCAGGCAGGGGAGAAAGACTGAGCAAGAAAAGTGGTGGCTGAAGCCAGACCGGCGAGCGAGCTTTTCTTCCAGGAGATAAATGCTGGGGGGCTTGTTCCTGAGTGTGGACTATTACGGAGGGTCACAGAAAGTGTTGGACTCTGGGAGCCACAATAACAGAGACACAGGGAACCCCTGAGAGTGCAGCATTGTATACAGGATGACTTAACTGGGGGAGGAGCGTGCCGTGAATACACCTGAAGCTAATTCCCAAGGAGACGGCTGGGTGAGGGGCCCTGCTCCTGTGAGAACTTACAGCGGGCGAGGCGGGCTCTGCTGTGGTGGTGATTCAGTTCTTCATAGAACATCGGCAATGTGCGTGGGGCGCTGCTGAGCAATCAGGACAAGAGATAGGTCTCTGCGGCGAGGGGCTTACAATCTGAGATGGATGAGGGAGGGGAGGAAGACACAGGAGAGGGGCCCATTGGGAGAGACAAGGAGACATTCATAAAGGTGAGTGTCACAGGGGCGTGTGCTGAGCTTAGTGGCGGGAAGGAGGATCTTGCAGGCTAAGTCAGCAGCAGAAGCCGAAATGGGCAATCTCGGGGGCTGAGGCGCTAGGGGGAGCCTGGCAGAAGAGGTAGGTATGTGAAGGAAGCGGGGGGAGGGAGCAGAGCGTATGGGTTGAGGGAGGGAGTTCCAGGCATGGGGGGCAGTGTGGGAGAAGGGGAGGAGACAATTTAGAAAACAGGAGAGGAGACTCAAAGTGGGGGCTGTCAGTGGCAGAGGAGGAGTGAAATTCCCAGGTGGGGATGTAGAGAGGAATGAGGACAGAAAGGGGGTGGCGACAGCTTGAAATCCTGTTACACACTCGCTCGCGCTCTCTAAACATTGTTATGCCTCTCACAATTCCTTCATATCAGAACCCGAGGAAAAAAGGCATCCGAGGGGACCTAGCTCCACCAGAACCGGCCCTGACTGAGCCCCTTTGCTGTAGGACATGGCGTGCCAGCCAACTCCTTCCCCGAGGAAAACATTTGATTTTAAAGCGCTTTCTTTTATTTTTTAAGTGCTAACTAATTTTATTTTTTTATTGGCACAGCCCCTGTTGATTTCCAACGCAGAGTGCATATTCCAACGTAATTAGCAGAATAAGAACAATCCGCTGTTAATTAATTCAGCCTAATACAGCTGATCTGAGGCTCTGAAGTTGGGCCACGAGAGGGGGAAAGACTAATTTTGCTTTTTAATGAGGGCCATCTGCGTGCCAAGAGCGGCACGCAATAACAACAGGAGCTGATCTGATGTGGCGCTGCCAGCCAGCTACCAGACTGCAGGAGTGCGTACGTGCTCGTGGCAATTTGTTGGGTTTGGTGCTAAGTCACTGCAGAATCTGTCTCATGGTTTTCTGAAATCTCCGCTGGTGGCTGAAGCAGCTGGCTGGAGTCGAGGGCAGCAAAGGACTGGGCTCCTTGGAGAGATGACCTAAACTCCGCCACTGCTGCCCAAAGCCCCACCCCATTTTCTAAGCTCCACCCCCTGTCAGGGAGTGGCTTCAGCAAAAGGTCCCAGCTTCAGGCTCCACCCCTCCCAGCACTCTGCTCACACCTCCAAGCTGAGGCTCTGTCCCCTCCCTTCTACTGTACCGCTGCCTGTTCCAAAGGGGCAGGGCAAAGGAGTAGCCACGCCCCTTCCTGCTCCATATGGCATGTCACGATGGGGGTAGGGAGGGGGGATCCTTGTGGTTACTCTTCTTTCGAAGGCAGATGCCACAGGAGGCCCCAGTTTTTCCGGTTTACTGGCCTGGAGACACCAGGTCAGAACCAGGGGCCTCTGGGCCAAAACCTGGAGAGGTGGGAGATCAAGGAGGGGGTGGCCTAGTCAGCATGAGGAGAGTCCACATGGCAGGTCCAAAACCCAAGCAAAGAAGGTGGGTGGCTGTTGAGCTGGCCACTACGCTCAGGCTGATGGTTCAAGACTCTGGTTCCCAACAGCCCAAGATAATCTGGCTGTTGCCAGGCTCCCCCCTCCCAAAGCAGAACATCTGAGTTACTCAGTTTTAATTCATTAATCGAGCCATTAAGAAAGTATGACAAGCCCAGAGTCACACGTGGCTGGCACCTGTCAAATGGGCCTCCCCCCCTCCCCACGTCGCAAAGGTAACTGAGTCAGATTGTTTTCTTATTAAAAGCTTTGGATTAACAGACAAATCAAAGCCTGGATTAAACTCTTCTGGCTCCCGTCAGCGCAGGGAGGAGAGCGCAGCCTGGCAAGAGGCTGCGGAGCATGGAGTGGTATTAAGGCAAGCTCAGGGCTCGCTGGCGTCCGGATATTAGCAGACCCATTGTCTCTTTGCGAGGATGATCCGGATTGAGAAGCAGATCAGCGTCTGCCCCAAATCCTTTCTGGATCGGGAGGGGCAACGAGCTGTGAAAGTTTGGCAAGGCCCCCTGTGTCTGACAGGAGCCGGGAATAGGTGCTGCTCCTATGGGTAGGGCTAAGGGGATAGCAAAGGGCTTTTTTTATCATACAACTTACTGGAAGTTACTGTAGCATTGTGCAGAAGGCACATTATTATTATTATTATAAACATTTATATAGCGCCAGCCACGTGCTTGGTGCTGTACAGGACATAGAAATAGACGCAGTCCCTGCCTGTGGCTTACAATCTAAAAGACAAGGAGGGGGAGACAGGGAGAGGGGACAGTGGGAGAGACAGGGGAGAAGACAAACAAACATTCAGGCGGATGCGAAGTCTCAGGTGCGTGTACTTGGCTTGGTTACAAGGTGGTCGGTAGCAGCAGTCAGCAGAGGAGGGCTGACAGTAAGAGCAAGGGGAAAGACTAGAGGGCATTGGGAAAGGCAGCATGGAAAAGGTGGGTCTTGAGGAGGGATTTGAAGGAGCGGAGGGAGGAGGCGAGGCGGACGTCGGCAGGGAGGGAGTTCCAGGCATGCGGGGCAGCGAGGGAGAAGGGACGAAGGCGGTTGGGCGAGCAGGAGAAGCGAGGGAGAGCGAGGGAGGGGACAGCGGAAGAGCGGAGAGCGCGCGCAGGAGCGCGTAGGGCGATTAGGTCCGAGAGGTAAGGGGGAGCTTGGTCATGGAGCGATTTGAACGTGAAAACCAGGAGTTTGAACAGGATACGTTCAGGAAGGGGGAGCCAGTGAAGGGAGAGGAGGAGAGGCGTCACATGGTCGAAGCGACGGGCAGAGTGAATGACCTTGGCGGCAGAGTTTTGGATCGCCACAAGGGGGGACAGGTGGGAGCGAGGGAGGCCAGCAAGGAGGAGGTTGCAGTAGTCGAGGCGAGAGATAACCATGGCATGAACAAGGATTTTGGCCGAGGAGACAGATAGAAAGGGGCGTATGCGGGCAATGTTGAGGAGAGCGAATCGGCAGGATTTGGCCACAGAGTCAATGTAAGGTTTAAAGGAGAGGTGCGTGTCAAAAATGAAGCCCAAGCTGCGGGCACGGAGAACAGGACGGATGGTGACCCCATCAATGCAGATGGTCAGGTCAGAGGGAGAGGAGGGGGATGGAGGAAAAATGAGGAGTTCAGTCTTGGCCATGTTCAGTTTGAGTTGGCGTCGGGACATCCAGGCGGAGATATCAGAGAGGCAGTCGACGAGGCGTGAGCGGATAGAGGAGGAGAGAGAGGGGGTAGAGAGATAGAGTTGGGTGTCATCAGCGTAGAGATGGTATTGGAATCCGTGGGAGGCAATAATTTTGCCAAGGGACAGGGTGTAGATAGAGAAGAGGAGAGGGCCAAGGACAGAACCTTGGGGGACCCCAACCGAAAGGGGAAGGGAGGGGGAGGTCGACTCAGGGAGGGAGACATTAAAGGAGCGGTCAGAGAGGTAGGAGGAGAACCAGTCAAGGACAGAGCCGCGGAAGCCCAAAGAGTAAAGCGAGTCCAAGAGGAGCGAGTGGTCGACAGTGTCAAAGGCAGCAGAGAGGTCAAGGAGGACAAGAATGGAGTAGTGGCGCTTAGATTTAGCGACAAGTAGATCATTGGTGATCTTGGCCAGGGCAGTTTCAGTAGAGTGGAGGGGGCGGAAGCCGGATTGGAGAGGGTCCAGGGAGGAGTTGGCAGAGAGGAGGTCCAGGCAGCGGGAGTAGACGACACGTTCCAGAAGCTTTGAGGCAAAGGGAAGGAGGGAGACTGGCCGGTAACTAGAGGGGTCAGATGGGTCCAGGGTGGGCTTTTTGAGGATGGGGGAGACAGTGGCATGCTTGAAGGCAGAGGGGAAGGAGCCTGTGGAAAGGGAGAGATTTATGACATGTAGAAGAGGGGGAGCGACAGTGGGAGCAACAGAGGTCAGGAGGCGGGAGGGGATCGGGTCAAGCGGGCAGGTGGAGGGGTTGGATGAAGAGAGCAGAGCAGAGATTTCCTCGGGAGAGGCAGGAGGGAAGGATGTGAGGAGAGAGGGGGGAGAGGGAGGGGGTGGTACGGGAGCAGGAGGAGGAGGTGGGTGGGAGGCAATGTCCTGACGGATCTTGTCAATCTTTGAGGTGAAGAACGATGCAAGATCCTGAGCAGCAAGGGAAGAGGGCGGAGGAGGGCAGGGGGGTTTAAGAAGGGAGTCGAAAGTAGAGAAGAGGCGGCGAGGGTCGCGAGAGAAAGATTCGATCCTGGAGGCATAATAGCGCTGTCTAGCTAGGGAGATAGCCGAGGAGAGGGAGAATTTGTAGTGGAGGAAGTCAGGGAGGGAGTGGGATTTGCGCCAGAGGCGTTCAGCAGCCCGGGTGGAGGAGCGGCGGGAGTGGATGTTAGGGGTGAGCCAGGGGCAGTTTTGGGGCCGGACGGGGTGGGAAGAGAGGGGGGCAAGAGAGTCAAGGGTTGAGGAGAGAGAGGTGTTGAGAGCGGAGATGGCAGAGGAATTTACCGTTTTCATTTTTAAATTATTTATTGAGAATTAAGGATAATGAAGAAAAATCACTGCGCATGCGTCAATGGCCGCTGTGGCTGTTCCACGCATGCGCATCCCTCTCTCCAAAATAGCACTGGGGCCATTTTGAAAAAGGGGCCCATACACAGAACAGCTGCAGAAGCCATTTAGTGCACGCGCAGTGATTTCTTTTTAAAAAATAATAATTTTAAATGATTTTTAATAAAATAAAATTTAAAAATAAAAACAAAAACAAATGAAAGTCATTTGCTTTTTTTCATTCATTTTCGTTGCCTTTATGAAAACAAATGGGGTTCCATTGGTTTTTGGAATTAAACAATACAAAATCACACAGCCCTTATCTAGTCCCAGCTTCCTCCTGCTCCAAGGGTAGGGTGTCCTCTAATAGATTCCTCCCAGCAGTCTCCAACTAAGGGGGACAGACGGTCCCTCATTGGGTGCTGAATCCCACTGTTCCTCTTTCGAGAGAGAGAGAGAGAGAGAGACAGAGACAAAAACCCAACTTTTCAGCCTCAGGCCCCTCTTTCCTGGTGGCCTCCCAGGAAAAGCCCTTGAGAGGCTGAAGGGGGAGAGGATGGAATGACAAAAAGGCAAGTGTGATGAGAAGCAGGAGAGTGTCGGTCGCTCTTTCTGCACTGGGAATGCTGGGAGGGGTGTAAGTGCCTGAGAGGGTGGAGCGTCTTCCTTGAGGGGCGGAGCTTATTAGCAGAGAGGGTGGGGCTTGCCTCTCTCTGCCCACTCGGACTGCTGGGAGGTGTGGTCTACTCACAACAAGGGTCGCCACCTCCCTGGGCTTCAAGGCAGAGACCCTGGGCTCCAGGGGAATCTCTGGTTTCTCTGGGTCAGTCTGGGACACCTCTGGTAACCTGGAGAATCAGGGG
This sequence comes from Sphenodon punctatus, assembly GCA_003113815.1. Lineage (NCBI taxonomy): Eukaryota > Metazoa > Chordata > Lepidosauria > Sphenodontia > Sphenodontidae > Sphenodon > Sphenodon punctatus. The sequence continues at coordinate 1,817,153 of QEPC01010893.1, forward strand.
CAGAAAGGGGGCAGGCCATAGGGACTTTCCTGCCCCATGTCTAACCTGGCAATCATGATGCCTCATAAGCAGAGGAGGTACGTCAGTAAGGGGCATGATTGTCCTTGCCCCACCCCTGCCAACGTGGCCCTGGGCAGTGCGCTCTCTGAGTGATAGCCCAGACCGATGATTGTCCAACCAATTTTTGAAAACGTCCAGGAAAGGAGACCCCACAATGTCCAGTGGCAAATCCCGTCACCCGACCGCTCTTATAGTTAACCCCAATCGCCCTTGCTGCTATTTAAGCTCCTCCTGAGACCAGGGACCTACTGAACTTGCTGCTGGCTCCCACAAGCTGCTGGCTCCCACAAGCTGCTGGCTCCTAGTTCCCTGCCCTCCCCATCTATGGAGTTTCTCCAGAGGACTGCTAGCTCTGGCTGCTGGCTCTCTAGGGAGCTCCTGCTGATCCTGTTTGCCTGTGGTTTTTCCTGTAAAGACAACAGCGATCCTGTCCTGGGCTCTCTTCCCCCCCCATAGGCAGTCCTGGCAATTTCTCCTAAGGCCGTTTGATACCTGAGCATCTCCCAGCTGTTGTTAGTCTCTGAAATAAGTCACCCAAAGTGTTCTGTGGAGCTGGGGGGCTCTGAACTAGGGGACACTTATTAATTTCTGTGGGGCTCTCAAATGAGGCATGTTCCCTTAATGTAAGAGAGTCTAGGGGTGAAATGCGAATGGATTTCTATTCTCACAAGAAATTATTATTATTTTATTTATGTATTAAGGATTTATATAGCGTACGCAACGTGCCTGGCACTTTACAGTTGTAAGAAAGAGACACAGTCCCTGCCCCAGCGCGCTTACAATCTAAGAGAGACAAGGAGGGGGGGGGGACAGAGGAAGAGACAAGGATACATACGCAAACTTGTGAGGTCTCGGGTGCACGTTTGGCTTAGTTACAAAGGTGTCATTACTCGCCCTTGAGAATGTGCGAGATTCTCGCAACCCCGGCAAGATCTCCCGCGTTCTTGCAAGGCTTCTCGTGAGATTCTTGAGAAACCTCACTTTGCATGCTCAAAATGGCTGCCGTAGCCACTCTGCGCATTCACTGCCCCCCCCCGGTGGTTATTTTGCGCATGCGCAGAACTTGTTTTGAGGTTTCTCGAGAATCTTGCAAGCTGGTTTTCGGCCACACAAGAATCTTGCGAGAATGGGTGAAGAATCAGCCTATTCTTGACCCATTCTCATTCTTGAAAATCTCAGTAAGAACCCTGTTTCAAGAACGACGGGGGTGAATTTCAGCCCTATAACAGACATTTATTTTAAACAAAGAACCTCTGCCAACCACACACTAACCAGTAGAACCCACTACCCTCCTAGAACTAGGAACAGAACTCAGGAGTCCAGAGTCCTAGACATATTCCCACCCACCCCCTTTACTCTAACTCATTAAAGCCCACTCCCTTCCCGGAGCTGGGAGCAGAGCCCAGGAGTCCAACTCCCGGTCCCTTGCTCTAACTGCTGCTGCTGCTTCCACAAAATTGGCTCTCCCTACCACAAAGACAAGCTCTAATTTCCAGGAACTTGGGACATAACACCCCTCTGATGACATCAGGATGGCTCACGGCAGGCGCTGAGAATGCAGCGGGGCAACCTTCACCCTAAATGGCAGGCCTTGCATAAGAGAGAGCCAGTGTGGTGTAGTGGATAAGGTGTTGTATTTGGTCCCGGGAAGCCAGGGTTCAAATTCTGCCCTAGCCATGAGCTCGCTGGGTGGCCTTGGGCAAGTCACAATCTCTCAGCCTCAGTTCCCCATCTGTAAAATGGGAGTATGTGTGTGTCTATCTCTCTGTGTGTTCCCCTCACCCTCGCCCATCTTAGATTGTAAGCCCACTGGGCAGGGACCTGTCTCCAAAATCTGAGACTGTAAAGCACTGCGTATGCTTAGTAGCAGTATGGAAATGATTAGTAGTAAAAGAAGGTTGCGTCACTGAATGAAACTTTCCTGGCGCCGGTGAAAAAATGAAGCCTATAAAATCTTTAATTCAAAAGCAGCAGAAGAGGTAAAAAGAAAAATAAACAAAGGACCTTTGAATCCTTTAACTCCTCACTGCCCTGGATTACAGGGAGCCCCAGTTGTTGCCACAGTCGGCCTGCTCTCGCCTTTGATGAACCGAAGAATTCAATTACCAGGCAGCCGGACGCCATCTGAAGCCCCATGTGCTCCTGATGCAGCTCTCTCCCAACAGCTGTGGCAGAGAGGCGAGCGGCAGCGCTGTTTGTGAGTAAACAACCGAGCAACACAGAGGCAGGAGCCTGCAGCCAAGAGAGTCTGACGGTTCCTTTGCAAAGAGCACCCAGATGGGGGCTTGTTGCTGTTTCACTCTAGAGCAGGGGTGGACAATAACCTCTTTGAAAGGTAGAATGATACGCTCTGAAAACTGGATAGGAGTTGGGGGCGTGGGGTGCTTGAGGGGAAGGAAGGGGAAGGTCCAGTTTATGGATCTGTGCCAGGTATCCATTCCCCACCCTCGAGTGCCACTGCCTCCCTGCCCTCCTCTCTGCTCCCTTCCCCGGAGCTCACTTTCCAGTGCATCCTCCCACCCCATGCCCTCGAACACTGCCAGCAGGCAAGCCCCACCCCCTAGCCAATAAGCTCCACCCTCTCCCACACTAACATGCACACGCACCTCTCCCAGCATTCCCAGTACATAAAGAGGGACAGATCTTCCCATTTAGTTTCTTGTCATTCCTTCCTCTCCTCATTGTCCTCTCAAGGGTTTTTCCTTGGGAGGCAACTAGGAAAGAGGGGCCTGAGGCTTGAATTCCAGTCTTTGTGTCTCTTTTCTGAAAGAGGAACAATGGGATTCAGCACCCAATGAGGGAATGTCCCTCCTGCTAAATAGAGCCTGTTGGGAGCTATGCCCCTCCCCCTGCAGAGCATCCTCCTTAAATACTTAAATAATAAATGCCTAATAATCATGATATCACAACACTCAGAAAAGAAAGGAGCATGACAGCCCCTTTTCTCCAGCCCCTCCTGGGGAAATCCCTCTGGGAGGTAGAGGTGTGCACTAGGGACCCATGTCGTTATAATTTTTAATTTTTCATTTTCATTATTTAAATCTTTTGTTTTCTTAAATATCAAAATTTTGTTTTCATTTTTTATTTCCATTGGTTTCAATGGAAAACACATTTTTGGCTGTAATTTTTTTATTTTTTAGTATATTTGGAGGAAACACGGAGGGATTATACCACCAATGGAAGGCATTACTTTTACTAATTTCAGAAAGATTGGATAAAGGAAAGCAGTTGAATTATGTTGTTTTGCAAAAATCTGCATATATGTTCCTGGCTGTAACTTCTTTGTCTCCCATCTAATATGGATGACACTTGGCAAGTTTATACCCCTCCACAAAATTACTATCCATACCAAATTTCAGAAGAATTGGATAAAGGGTCCTGGTGGTATAAGCAATTAACTTATAAAGGTATGTCTGACTGTAACATCTTTGTAGTCCAACCAGTGTACATGAAATTTGGCAGGGCTGTACCTCACACCTTCAGAATCCTCTCTTCCAAATATTAGAAAGATATGATAAAGGGTCACAATTTTATATGCCTGCACAGCATATGCAGAGAAGGAGCCTATGCCAGGGATTCTCTTACATGTCACTGTGGTATAAGATCTGTTTGTGATGCCAATTGGCCAGCAGAAATGGGTGATTTCAGATGTTACAGGCGCCCAGTTCACCACAGTGGATTCCCGGTGGGGGTGAACCGAACCACCACCCCGCGGGGTGAATAAAAGCCCCAAACAGACGTGACGGGACCGGAATCACGGCAGGGAATCGGGCTGCCAGACCACGGGCCGGGGCAGCGCAACAGACGTGACGCCGATTCTCGGCCGCGGTCAGAACACTCACAAGCCACTGGGCAGGGGCAGGACACAGACATGGCCGCCTGAGGGCAAATGAAGCCAAAAGGCACAAAAGGGAACGCCCACACAAGGGAAACGGGAATGGAGGGGGGAGAGGGAAAAGAGCCGGCCAGGTACCACACACAACAGGCACACAGCCAGCGGGGACACAGGGGAACACACAGCACAAGCACATGCCCGGGCACACACACACACACACACACACACAGGTGAGAGGAAGGGAAGGGGGGGCACGGGTGCCCAGACAACACANTGGCCTTCGAGCGGCACTGTGCCGAAGGCTCCTTGGCCTTCGAGCGGCACTGTGCCGAAGGCTCCTTGGCCTTCGAGCGGCACTGTGCCGAAGGCTCCTTGGCCTTCGAGCGGCACTGTGCCGAAGGCTCCTTGGCCTTCGAGCGGCACTGTGCCGAAGGCTCCTTGGCCTTCGAGCGGCACTGTGCCGAAGGCTCCTTGGCCTTCGAGCGGCACTGTGCCGAAGGCTCCTTGGCCTTCGAGCGGCACTGTGCCGAAGGCTCCTTGGCCTTCGAGCGGCACTGTGCCGAAGGCTCCTTGGCCTTCGAGCGGCACTGTGCCGAAGGCTCCTTGGCCTTCGAGCGGCACTGTGCCGAAGGCTCCTTGGCCTTCGAGCGGCACTGTGCCGAAGGCTCCTTGGCCTTCGAGCGGCACTGTGCCGAAGGCTCCTTGGCCTTCGAGCGGCACTGTGCCGAAGGCTCCTTGGCCTTCGAGCGGCACTGTGCCGAAGGCTCCTTGGCCTTCGAGCGGCACTGTGCCGAAGGCTCCTTGGCCTTCGAGCGGCACTGTGCCGAAGGCTCCTTGGCCTTCGAGCGGCACTGTGCCGAAGGCTCCTTGGCCTTCGAGCGGCACTGTGCCGAAGGCTCCTTGGCCTTCGAGCGGCACTGTGCCGAAGGCTCCTTGGCCTTCGAGCGGCACTGTGCCGAAGGCTCCTTGGCCTTCGAGCGGCACTGTGCCGAAGGCTCCTTGGCCTTCGAGCGGCACTGTGCCGAAGGCTCCTTGGCCTTCGAGCGGCACTGTGCCGAAGGCTCCTTGGCCTTCGAGCGGCACTGTGCCGAAGGCTCCTTGGCCTTCGAGCGGCACTGTGCCGAAGGCTCCTTGGCCTTCGAGCGGCACTGTGCCGAAGGCTCCTTGGCCTTCGAGCGGCACTGTGCCGAAGGCTCCTTGGCCTTCGAGCGGCACTGTGCCGAAGGCTCCTTGGCCTTCGAGCGGCACTGTGCCGAAGGCTCCTTGGCCTTCGAGCGGCACTGTGCCGAAGGCTCCTTGGCCTTCGAGCGGCACTGTGCCGAAGGCTCCTTGGCCTTCGAGCGGCACTGTGCCGAAGGCTCCTTGGCCTTCGAGCGGCACTGTGCCGAAGGCTCCTTGGCCTTCGAGCGGCACTGTGCCGAAGGCTCCTTGGCCTTCGAGCGGCACTGTGCCGAAGGCTCCTTGGCCTTCGAGCGGCACTGTGCCGAAGGCTCCTTGGCCTTCGAGCGGCACTGTGCCGAAGGCTCCTTGGCCTTCGAGCGGCACTGTGCCGAAGGCTCCTTGGCCTTCGAGCGGCACTGTGCCGAAGGCTCCTTGGCCTTCGAGCGGCACTGTGCCGAAGGCTCCTTGGCCTTCGAGCGGCACTGTGCCGAAGGCTCCTTGGCCTTCGAGCGGCACTGTGCCGAAGGCTCCTTGGCCTTCGAGCGGCACTGTGCCGAAGGCTCCTTGGCCTTCGAGCGGCACTGTGCCGAAGGCTCCTTGGCCTTCGAGCGGCACTGTGCCGAAGGCTCCTTGGCCTTCGAGCGGCACTGTGCCGAAGGCTCCTTGGCCTTCGAGCGGCACTGTGCCGAAGGCTCCTTGGCCTTCGAGCGGCACTGTGCCGAAGGCTCCTTGGCCTTCGAGCGGCACTGTGCCGAAGGCTCCTTGGCCTTCGAGCGGCACTGTGCCGAAGGCTCCTTGGCCTTCGAGCGGCACTGTGCCGAAGGCTCCTTGGCCTTCGAGCGGCACTGTGCCGAAGGCTCCTTGGCCTTCGAGCGGCACTGTGCCGAAGGCTCCTTGGCCTTCGAGCGGCACTGTGCCGAAGGCTCCTTGGCCTTCGAGCGGCACTGTGCCGAAGGCTCCTTGGCCTTCGAGCGGCACTGTGCCGAAGGCTCCTTGGCCTTCGAGCGGCACTGTGCCGAAGGCTCCTTGGCCTTCGAGCGGCACTGTGCCGAAGGCTCCTTGGCCTTCGAGCGGCACTGTGCCGAAGGCTCCTTGGCCTTCGAGCGGCACTGTGCCGAAGGCTCCTTGGCCTTCGAGCGGCACTGTGCCGAAGGCTCCTTGGCCTTCGAGCGGCACTGTGCCGAAGGCTCCTTGGCCTTCGAGCGGCACTGTGCCGAAGGCTCCTTGGCCTTCGAGCGGCACTGTGCCGAAGGCTCCTTGGCCTTCGAGCGGCACTGTGCCGAAGGCTCCTTGGCCTTCGAGCGGCACTGTGCCGAAGGCTCCTTGGCCTTCGAGCGGCACTGTGCCGAAGGCTCCTTGGCCTTCGAGCGGCACTGTGCCGAAGGCTCCTTGGCCTTCGAGCGGCACTGTGCCGAAGGCTCCTTGGCCTTCGAGCGGCACTGTGCCGAAGGCTCCTTGGCCTTCGAGCGGCACTGTGCCGAAGGCTCCTTGGCCTTCGAGCGGCACTGTGCCGAAGGCTCCTTGGCCTTCGAGCGGCACTGTGCCGAAGGCTCCTTGGCCTTCGAGCGGCACTGTGCCGAAGGCTCCTTGGCCTTCGAGCGGCACTGTGCCGAAGGCTCCTTGGCCTTCGAGCGGCACTGTGCCGAAGGCTCCTTGGCCTTCGAGCGGCACTGTGCCGAAGGCTCCTTGGCCTTCGAGCGGCACTGTGCCGAAGGCTCCTTGGCCTTCGAGCGGCACTGTGCCGAAGGCTCCTTGGCCTTCGAGCGGCACTGTGCCGAAGGCTCCTTGGCCTTCGAGCGGCACTGTGCCGAAGGCTCCTTGGCCTTCGAGCGGCACTGTGCCGAAGGCTCCTTGGCCTTCGAGCGGCACTGTGCCGAAGGCTCCTTGGCCTTCGAGCGGCACTGTGCCGAAGGCTCCTTGGCCTTCGAGCGGCACTGTGCCGAAGGCTCCTTGGCCTTCGAGCGGCACTGTGCCGAAGGCTCCTTGGCCTTCGAGCGGCACTGTGCCGAAGGCTCCTTGGCCTTCGAGCGGCACTGTGCCGAAGGCTCCTTGGCCTTCGAGCGGCACTGTGCCGAAGGCTCCTTGGCCTTCGAGCGGCACTGTGCCGAAGGCTCCTTGGCCTTCGAGCGGCACTGTGCCGAAGGCTCCTTGGCCTTCGAGCGGCACTGTGCCGAAGGCTCCTTGGCCTTCGAGCGGCACTGTGCCGAAGGCTCCTTGGCCTTCGAGCGGCACTGTGCCGAAGGCTCCTTGGCCTTCGAGCGGCACTGTGCCGAAGGCTCCTTGGCCTTCGAGCGGCACTGTGCCGAAGGCTCCTTGGCCTTCGAGCGGCACTGTGCCGAAGGCTCCTTGGCCTTCGAGCGGCACTGTGCCGAAGGCTCCTTGGCCTTCGAGCGGCACTGTGCCGAAGGCTCCTTGGCCTTCGAGCGGCACTGTGCCGAAGGCTCCTTGGCCTTCGAGCGGCACTGTGCCGAAGGCTCCTTGGCCTTCGAGCGGCACTGTGCCGAAGGCTCCTTGGCCTTCGAGCGGCACTGTGCCGAAGGCTCCTTGGCCTTCGAGCGGCACTGTGCCGAAGGCTCCTTGGCCTTCGAGCGGCACTGTGCCGAAGGCTCCTTGGCCTTCGAGCGGCACTGTGCCGAAGGCTCCTTGGCCTTCGAGCGGCACTGTGCCGAAGGCTCCTTGGCCTTCGAGCGGCACTGTGCCGAAGGCTCCTTGGCCTTCGAGCGGCACTGTGCCGAAGGCTCCTTGGCCTTCGAGCGGCACTGTGCCGAAGGCTCCTTGGCCTTCGAGCGGCACTGTGCCGAAGGCTCCTTGGCCTTCGAGCGGCACTGTGCCGAAGGCTCCTTGGCCTTCGAGCGGCACTGTGCCGAAGGCTCCTTGGCCTTCGAGCGGCACTGTGCCGAAGGCTCCTTGGCCTTCGAGCGGCACTGTGCCGAAGGCTCCTTGGCCTTCGAGCGGCACTGTGCCGAAGGCTCCTTGGCCTTCGAGCGGCACTGTGCCGAAGGCTCCTTGGCCTTCGAGCGGCACTGTGCCGAAGGCTCCTTGGCCTTCGAGCGGCACTGTGCCGAAGGCTCCTTGGCCTTCGAGCGGCACTGTGCCGAAGGCTCCTTGGCCTTCGAGCGGCACTGTGCCGAAGGCTCCTTGGCCTTCGAGCGGCACTGTGCCGAAGGCTCCTTGGCCTTCGAGCGGCACTGTGCCGAAGGCTCCTTGGCCTTCGAGCGGCACTGTGCCGAAGGCTCCTTGGCCTTCGAGCGGCACTGTGCCGAAGGCTCCTTGGCCTTCGAGCGGCACTGTGCCGAAGGCTCCTTGGCCTTCGAGCGGCACTGTGCCGAAGGCTCCTTGGCCTTCGAGCGGCACTGTGCCGAAGGCTCCTTGGCCTTCGAGCGGCACTGTGCCGAAGGCTCCTTGGCCTTCGAGCGGCACTGTGCCGAAGGCTCCTTGGCCTTCGAGCGGCACTGTGCCGAAGGCTCCTTGGCCTTCGAGCGGCACTGTGCCGAAGGCTCCTTGGCCTTCGAGCGGCACTGTGCCGAAGGCTCCTTGGCCTTCGAGCGGCACTGTGCCGAAGGCTCCTTGGCCTTCGAGCGGCACTGTGCCGAAGGCTCCTTGGCCTTCGAGCGGCACTGTGCCGAAGGCTCCTTGGCCTTCGAGCGGCACTGTGCCGAAGGCTCCTTGGCCTTCGAGCGGCACTGTGCCGAAGGCTCCTTGGCCTTCGAGCGGCACTGTGCCGAAGGCTCCTTGGCCTTCGAGCGGCACTGTGCCGAAGGCTCCTTGGCCTTCGAGCGGCACTGTGCCGAAGGCTCCTTGGCCTTCGAGCGGCACTGTGCCGAAGGCTCCTTGGCCTTCGAGCGGCACTGTGCCGAAGGCTCCTTGGCCTTCGAGCGGCACTGTGCCGAAGGCTCCTTGGCCTTCGAGCGGCACTGTGCCGAAGGCTCCTTGGCCTTCGAGCGGCACTGTGCCGAAGGCTCCTTGGCCTTCGAGCGGCACTGTGCCGAAGGCTCCTTGGCCTTCGAGCGGCACTGTGCCGAAGGCTCCTTGGCCTTCGAGCGGCACTGTGCCGAAGGCTCCTTGGCCTTCGAGCGGCACTGTGCCGAAGGCTCCTTGGCCTTCGAGCGGCACTGTGCCGAAGGCTCCTTGGCCTTCGAGCGGCACTGTGCCGAAGGCTCCTTGGCCTTCGAGCGGCACTGTGCCGAAGGCTCCTTGGCCTTCGAGCGGCACTGTGCCGAAGGCTCCTTGGCCTTCGAGCGGCACTGTGCCGAAGGCTCCTTGGCCTTCGAGCGGCACTGTGCCGAAGGCTCCTTGGCCTTCGAGCGGCACTGTGCCGAAGGCTCCTTGGCCTTCGAGCGGCACTGTGCCGAAGGCTCCTTGGCCTTCGAGCGGCACTGTGCCGAAGGCTCCTTGGCCTTCGAGCGGCACTGTGCCGAAGGCTCCTTGGCCTTCGAGCGGCACTGTGCCGAAGGCTCCTTGGCCTTCGAGCGGCACTGTGCCGAAGGCTCCTTGGCCTTCGAGCGGCACTGTGCCGAAGGCTCCTTGGCCTTCGAGCGGCACTGTGCCGAAGGCTCCTTGGCCTTCGAGCGGCACTGTGCCGAAGGCTCCTTGGCCTTCGAGCGGCACTGTGCCGAAGGCTCCTTGGCCTTCGAGCGGCACTGTGCCGAAGGCTCCTTGGCCTTCGAGCGGCACTGTGCCGAAGGCTCCTTGGCCTTCGAGCGGCACTGTGCCGAAGGCTCCTTGGCTTTCGAGCGGCACAGGCAGGACAAGGTTTGGAAGAGATGACACCCCCTGCCTTTAAAAACAGCCAAAACAATGTCTCACAATTCCAGAGTTGGGAAAGAGTGTCATTTAGGGCTTTGCATCATGGGGGCAAGTATTTATATTTGTGTTTGTGTCTTAAATACTTGTATCTTGTATCCGGACCTGGCTGCAGTGCTGGAGACTGCAGCTCTGAAACGGCAGCGGTCCCTGCAGGTGTGGAGGGCTCATTACAGGCTCTCTAAACAGGCTGCTAAGCTGAGCCCATCTCTGAGTTTTGGGGGTCCAGTTCAAGACCTCAGATACCAGATTTTGGTGGGGAAATTGAGGGGAGGGTGTCACCTGGAACCCAGATACACAGCCCTGATATTTGTGTTTCAGATGTGGAAGCAGGGAAGAGGTTTTGTGTTTATTTGTGTTTTATTAAATCCGGCATGTCAAAGCCTGGCTCCTAGCAAGCATGTGTTTTCTCCTCTCCCATTTGCATCCTGAGAGGCCTTAATGTTGTGGGCGAAGCGTAAAGGATGTCTGGCATTGCTTTCCTTGAGATGCTTGTCTCCGGCAATCCCATTCGTCACTTTCACACTGTATGAGTTTGTTTATCGGGCATCTATCTTTAATTTAAAGCTCCCTCTCCAGGTCCTTTGCAAAAAGACTTTTGCTCTTCGAGATTTTTTGGCTTCTCAACCTCCCTCTCCAGAAAATTCATTCTCCATATTTCTGTTCCATCCCCCTCCCTTTCTCTCTCTTTAATAAAGCAAAATTGAAAGTTGGAACAGGATCATCAATCACGGGCTGAGTTTTCTCCACTGCCCTGCTGTCTGGGCTCAGTTTCCATTTGCCGGTGAAAAATGATTGTATTTACCGGGGAGGGGTGGGAGGTGGTGAGAGGATTAACTGGAACACCTTGTTAGATGTTTTTATAGTGTGGCCACTAATGTACCTCTCAGCTTTCTGATCTGGCAGATCAAGTACAAAGCGACAGAGAGAGAGAGAGAGAGAGAGACTCAAATGTTTCACATGTGTAAATCACGGATGCACTAGGGCTAGGAGTGACACGAGTCAGCTAGCGATACGGCAGTGCAGCCTAGTAGGGAGAGGAAAGAACTCAAAAGAAAGGTTGTATTGAAAAAAAACATGTAATCAAATCTTCCCCTCCACGATCTCCTGCGCTCTAAGCTGCGGAGGGCCGGCAGATCATTTCTGTGATGCAAAAGCAGCGGAGGGTGAAGACGCCCACAGAAACCTGCAACTTCTTAACTTCATGAATGTCTCCCTGTGTTCCCCTCTCCCATGCCATCCCTCCTTTGTCCTTCCTTTATTATAAGCCCCTCAGGACAGAGACCTGTCTCTGGTTAATGAGTGTATGGTGCCAGGTGCATTGATTGTACTATATAAATTAATTAATTTAATTAATTAATTAATAATAGAGGGAATTGGCTTAAATTAGGCCACTTTCAAACACCCCCCAACACACACACACCGGCACATATTCTGGCTGCAAGGAGAAGTGCGCAGCCAGAATACGCACGTTGGGGGGGGGAGGGATGTCGGAAAGTGGCCTTAGGTTAAGCATTAGGAAGATTTTTTTTAGCTACTAGGCCAGTTAGGTAGCAGTGTTGTTGCCAGGGGAGGCTGGGGAGCAGGGCCGACTTTAGAATTTGCGGGGCCCGGGGTGAAGATAAAATGGGGGAAGCAGGGTCCTAAGGAAAGAGATGAGAAACCAAAGCCCCCACATTTTATCTTCACCCTGGGTCTCGCAAATTCTACGGCTGACCTTGCCTCCCCGCCTCCCCTCCCACTCCCTGGGGTGTCCCAGCAAGCTTTGGGGAGCCCAGTGGATTCTTTCCCCCTGCTCCAGAATAAATTTCTGGTCCCCTCCACCTCCTCAGAGCTAGTAGTAGGGAGTTTATCATCGTGGTCAAAAAGGCTGGGACTTGCAATGTGGTTGTGGGAGGGTATTTCTGCCCCCACTCAGTCAGCTGTTCAGCAGATAAGAACGTAAGAAGTGCCATACCGGGTCAGACTAGTTGTCCATTGAGCCCAGCATACTGTCTCCATGACAGTGGTCAGTCTCAGCCGCTTGGGAGACAGACCCAATGGGTCACAACCAATGGGGCGAGCCCATGAGTGATTCCCGGCCTGCACGCCGCACCCTGGCTGGGGCTTGCAGCATGGGATGAAATAGTCAGGGAGTGGGAACCACAAAGACCCAGCCTTCTGGAAGTGGCGCACAGGGATATTTTTATATATTTATTTTCAATTTATAGCTTGTTTTTCCCTGAAGGCTTTGAGGTGTGTGTGTCTTTAGACATAACATCAACGGGTGTCTGAATGTGTGTTTTGACCTTGATATGAACACCGGGTTGGCCCTGTGTTCACCATGTGGTGCTGCTTAGATACAGAGCCCATCTTGGGGCAAATCGGTGTTTTGCTCGCCACCCGATCTCAGGACACAAGTGCTGCCATGTTGTTCCCCATGTTGTACATGCTGACACGCCATGCAATATCATTAGACACAAGGTTGGCCACATGTTCAGCCGGAACACGCACGTTGTCCTTGTGATGCTCACATCACGTGTTGAGCAGGTGGCCAAATTGGTGTTGGGATTGTTATGGTGCTTACACACAAACACGCAGCCTTTGCCCAAAGTGTTTCAACCAAAAAAAAGTAAGATAAAACTGATTTAAAAACCCAAACTGGATCAAAAGATAACCATTCCCACTGAAAACATCCCAGATTGTATCCCCGCAAGACAAACACTCAGCCACCTAATTAGGTCTCATTAGAAAATACTCCAGCTTGTGCTTTGATAAACCCCCAGGGGAAGGGAGTTCCAGGGTAGTGGAGCAGCTGCTGAGAATGCCTCTCTTGAGTTCCTCAGCCGTACCGACCTAGGGCAAGGATGAAACTTGCAAGAGGGCACCCCCAGTGGATTTTACGGGTTTAATTGCCATTTAATTGCCAATTTAATGTCATTTAGGGAATTATTGGTAAAACTAGCACCTTGAATTGTGCCTGGAACACTATTGGGAGCCAGTGCGGACTTTGGAGCACCACTATAATGTGCTCCCAGCAACTGACCCTTCTCTGAAGGTGATATCTCAGCTGTAGCCCCCTCCAAAAGTCACCACTGTCAACCCCACGTAGAGTACATGGCTGTAGTCTAGCCTCAAGGTTACAAATGCATGGAAGATGGTGGCCTTGTCCAAATCTGAAAGAAAGGGTTGCAGCCTTCTCACCCTTGGTGAGTTGGTTAGAAGCAATCCTGGCCACTGCCAGGATGTGCCAGGCTTGGTTTCCAAGGCTGAAAACCTGAGTGATCAGAGGGAGCTGGACCCCATCAGAGATGAACGTTCCTACCCCTGCCGTGTCACAGGGCCATCCAACCCTCTTCACTTCCGTCTTGTCTGGACTCAGCTTCAGTTGGATTGCCCACCTCCAATCCTGAATGGCAGCCAGGCACTGAGTAAGCACCGAAGACTACGGGACCTTGGTCAGATGGGGAAAAAAACAGATCTTTTTAGGGGATTTATTAGGGGATAGATGGATGCCCTGTGCCCAGAAGGCCTCTGTTTTGGCTTGGGTGCCCACTGGTACAATAGTCAAGCCAGCCTTGGCCAATGCTGCTTCTAGCATTCTGTCAAGGTGACATCTTATTACAGCAAGATGGAGGGCCATAAGGGGACCTTAGGCTGAAAGACACCAACAACAGCTGCACATCGAACTGGTTACCTCGTTAGCTGTCCCTCGTCCAAGCCGGGGCCGCTAATTGTGGCGATTGCTTTTCCCTGCCATCTTGGATTGCCTCATGCTCTCAGGAGTCCATTTGAAAATCAATAGGACAACAAATTGGGGAAAAAATACATATGTGGGCGGGCGTGAGAATACAAGAGTCAGACGGCCGGGGTTAATTGCCGCTGGCCGATTATTCCTCCCGTCTGATAAAGACGTACGTCCACAGCATTTTTCCTTCCCCCCATCCCCCATCCAGCAGGTAAAAGAGAAAAGGAATAGATTGATGGGCTGGTCTTGTCATTTTTGCGGAAGGTCTATAAAGTATCTCGTATCCCTTCATTAGGATCCATGCCACTCATTTCCCTAATAACCTGCTCTGAAAGCTTTTAAGCACTTAGAGACGTGGTGGAAAACAAGGAAGTATTTGCCAAGGCTCTGAGATTTTCACTCCCCCCAGTCAAATCCTGATTAGATCAGTGGGTTAGTGTTGGGTTGGCTGGCTTTTCTTTCCCTGTTCCTGCTCCTCTCTTCCCACCGTTTGCTAGAAGAAGCAATCCCCTCTTCCCTTCCACCTCTCCTTGTGTAGTGAGATAAATAGATGTTTGATATTCAATCTGTCGAGGGGGGAGGAATACATCTTTTGTTGCTTTATAAAAAAATTCTGGCGCTTGCTGTGGAAAAAAACAAAAACAAAAGGAGAAAGAAAGAGGTCCTGGAATTAGCATGTGTTGGGAGAGGCAGTCGGCGAGGAAGGCAGCGGTTGCGGGTCCAAAGGGAGTTGAGGGAATCTTGTCGGTATCAATGCCACGTGTGCCCCGATTAGGATTTCTGCTCCGGTGGCAGAGTTCTCCCTGCTGCCTCCCGATCAGTAATTAATGTGTTGGCTTGGAAAGCAACACGACGACCGTTACAGGTGTCCAATGTTGAATCACGCCCAAGGCAGCTCGAGGAGACTGTCAAGGGGATATTATAGAGATGGGAGGCAGAGGTTGACCTAGGGGGACCCTGGGGAGCTTCATGTATGTGGGGGATGATCCTGGTTTTGGGGGAAATCTGTGGACCTGGGTTTGTGGAAGGCCTGTTCTAGGAGAGCCTGGAGTGGAGAGGGGGTGTTGGGAGCGTGGTGGGGGAGCGCCTGTTTTATGGGGCTTTGTGGAGCTGGGGGGGGCAGTGAGGGCACGGGCCCTGCTGGCACCCCACTGGGGGAGGCACTCTGCCCCTAGGGTGGAGGAGCCTGATTTAGGGGAGTTCTCGGGGGCTGGATTGGGGGTAGGAACCTGTTCTACAGGGGCCCTATTGAGTTGGGGGGGCTGTTTTACAGGGGTGATCTGGAGCTGAGGGTGGGGACAGCCTGTTTTATGGGGGGGCTGCTGGGGTAGGAGGAGCTATCCTGTGGGGCCGTGTGGAGGTGGTGGGGAGGGGAGGCATCTGTTCTATGGAACCCCTGAGGAGTGGGAGAACCGGGGAGAGACGTCTCTTCTATGGAGCAGGGCCGAGGGGTGTGCATGTGTCTGTTCTGTGGGTCCCTGTAATCCGGAGTGGGGAAGGTGACCCCCTGAACTATGATGTCTCAGTGCAGTTGGGTTGGGGGGGGAAGAGGAGACGTTTTCAGGGGGCACTATGTAGAGCTGTGGGAGGAACTGATTTATTGGGCCCAGTGGAGCGGGGGGTGAGGGCGCATGATTACCCAGATCCATTGTTCTCAGTGCATCTGGATTAGGGGGAGAAGCTCGTTCTATAGGGACCCTGTGGCAGGGGAAGGGGAGGCTGTTTTATGGGAGATCTGTTGAGGAGAAATCAAGGACTGGCCTTAGAATTTGCAGGGCCCTAGGCAAAGATAAAATGTGGGGGCCCTGATGGTCCCACCCTCTCCCCCATAGCCACACCCCATTAAGAGCAACCTTCATGGGGCCCAAGAGGTGGTTGTTTTGGGGACCCCGAAGAGAGGGTGTGAGGGTCTCGCACCTCCCCTTGGTGAGAAAACAGGGGCCACTGGTGGGCCTCCCTCCCAATGTAGATAAAATATTGGAGCCTGGGGTGATTGCTCTGGAATCGCCCTGTGGTAAGTCTGGCTCTGGGGAAATCTGTTCTGTGGGAGCCCAGTGGAGCTGTGGGGTGGGGGAGTGGGGTGGGGTGGGGGTGTGATGAACTACAGGACTCTGCAGCAGCAGAAGTGTCTGTTCTGATGAGCAATAGGCAATGCCATAACTTCACAATTTTGCACTCAAGACAGGAAGTCCCTGCCACCTAGACACCCCCTTTTACACGCCCCCCCACCCCAAGTCCCTGACCACAGAATGGCAGGATTGAGGAGGAGGCATGCAGTGGGGTGGGTAGTGGCAATGGGGCAGCTGAGGAGCAAAGAAGTGTCTTTACCCCTAGCTCCTGCCCCCCTGTTCACACTCTGGTGCCCTCTCCACCTCCGTCCGTGCCTCAGCCCAGAGCAAAATGAACACCTGTGTCCCGACTGCCGTAGATTTCACAAGCACGAGAATTTGGGCGTTGGAGCAGCAAGCTGTATTCCAGCCAAGCCTATCCCCTGCAGGGGTAAGGCACTGGTGTCGAACAGCCAAAAATCTAGGCCAGTGAAATCGAGGCCTGCAGACGGCCCATGAGGCAGGGCCGAGAGAGTCTTAGGTCAATAGATGTGTGAGGCTCACATGGTGGGGGAGGGAGGCGGGGAAATGGAGGGGAAGGCCACTTCCTGCAGCTTTATAGATCCAAAAACGACAGGAAATTGAGGATTCAGAGACCCAGGCTGTGCTATTAGCGTCAAAAGCCTTCCCTCGACATGTCTGGGTGCTGTGATTTTGCTTTGCTCCCAATTCCGTCCGTCACAGAGGCGCGCATGTCTAGTGTATGTGCGTCTGCATGCCCCTGTGTGGTTGTGCGCATCAGTGGGTGAATGGACACATTTGTGTGGGTGCCTTTGTGTTGGGCTGAAACGAGATTTTTGCCAAAATGGGAAATCTTGTTGAAATCCCAGTTCCTGATATTGTCTCGGTTGAATCGAGAACCACTCGGTACTTGGTAATTTCTCGATCGACATTTCATTTCTTGATTTACCGAATTTCTGCTTACCAGGATCTTGTTTACTGCTCTGTCGTCCATTTCAAATCCCAAGAGGTAATACCGATGCAATACCGCATTTCTTGCACTCCATTGTCCCTTCTATTTTTTTGTCATTCATTGGTTGCAATCCCATGCCCTGTGGAACGCGTGCGTACGGTTTCCGCAGGGCACAATGTGCCCTCAATGCGGATCCGCATGGTGCACGCGATCCATGGGGCATGGGATCGAGCCCACTGGCTGGCACGCCGATTCCTTTCCTAATCTGCAATCCAGTTGCAGATTGGTCAAAGCAAAGGGAACAACATACAACAACAATTCTGATTGGAGGCCCTGGACGGGAGGTTAAGGGGCACTGGGGAGAGAGGTTAAGGGGTGGGCTATTTGCACAGAGATTGACTCAGAAATGCAGAAACAACAAACCTGGAAGAAAACTGTACCCATGGCAATGCGGTAAATGAACGGTAATCGGAAAGCCAGTAAATTGGGACCATTTTTATCTCGCGGTATTGCGAGAATTGAAAAATTGCATCAGTATTGAGAAACGGTCGGGAAATATCTTGCAAACAGCAATTTAGCTGCTTTTTTCAACCCTAGTCCATGTGCAACATGTGAACATGTCTCTACGTACGTGTGTGTGTGCGTGTGTATGTGTGTGTGTGTTTGCTCATGTGTAGGTAAGTGTATCTGAGTGAATGTGTTTTCATGTGTGTGGGAGTGCACACATCTTGTACGTTCTTGCACACGTGTAGACGATTGTCTACATCTGGAGTAGGAACCTCAGACCCTGAGAGCCAAAGGCGACCCATGGCTGGTTTTTATGTGGCCCCTTCCCAGATCCTAAATCTGACCCCTGGATCCGGTTCCTACCCCCAAGCCCTTAAAAACTGAGCTCAGGGCAAGGGAGCAGAGCTGAGGGCCTGCACACAAGGAGAGGGGACAGATCCACGGCACAGATCCAGGATCTGGACTCTTGTCTTCCTGAGTGCACCCCTTTAAGCACCCCCACCCCCAATCACTGCTCATGAGAGGTTTTGCCATATTGGGAACTGGGATCGATTTTCCAGTGGTTTCCCAATACTGATGAGAGATCTGAATCCAGGAACTGGAAAGGGGCCACATTAAAATTTGTTGTGGGCTACATTTGAGCCCCAGGCCTGAGGTTCTGCACCCTTAGTGTAAATCAACATGTATGCTACTCCATCAGACTCCAGTCTCTCTCTTCTCCTCAGAAGGAAACCAACCCAGAAAAGGCTGCTGGCTGGCCATCTCCATGACTTCTTGTTTAAGGAAGGCCTTGGAAAGCTTTTCTGGCATATGGGTGACATGACCAGCAAAGCACCCATGGCTGGTTCCCATCTGGGAACCATACTTGGTGGGAAAACACGGTTTTGCAGACTGGCATCCTAAATTTAAACCTGGACATGGCTTCCAAATGACCCTAGAGCTGCTCAGGCTACAGAGAGGTTTGGAAAACCCTTCTTGCAAACCCATTGCTCAAGTTCGCTTTGTGGTTTTTGATTGTTCTTGTTGAGAATGCTGGTTCGTGGTTCGTTCGAACCAGCAGTGTCTCAATTTACTTCTCAATGAGAACGAAAAAATAACCCCAGAATTACTGCTCATGTGCAAAATAGCCACCATTTTGCACATGTGCAGTAATGTTTTTTTTTTTGTTTGTTTGTTTTTTACCGAGAAATCCTGAGAACTTGTACCAAGATTTCTCCAGTTCTTGTATTCTTGATATTTCTTGTGAGAAGCATTTTAGCTTCTCATTTCAGCCCTAGCAGCTACGTGTGAGGAATGACTACGTTTTGTCTGCACCCAAGATTTTTCCATTCCCAAACTGTTGTAAATGAATAGCGAGAGGTGTGTTAACACAGACGGCCAAAGGTGCGTTCATCGCTGAAAACAAGCAGCTAGCGTTCTGTCTAGTAGACCCACTGAACTTCCCACTGCTCAAGAAGAGAGAGCAGCGTAACGTTATGCTCAGAGGTTGGATGTTAGATTGCTCCATCATTGTCCAGTGGCTCTTTCTACACTTCCCTAGTCCAAAGTATCCTCTACTGGCCACTGTCTGAGATAGGATATTTGGCCTTTGGGGCTGATCCAGTCCAACAGCCCTTGTGTTCTTCTTCCTCCTCCAGTAAAGACTTCATTTAGTTTCCAGTCTCCTCTTTCTCCTCAAGAAGAAACCTCTTCATCTCTTGGTTCCTGGTTTCCAGAGAATCTCTGCTAGTTAGAGCTGCAATGAGAATCCACAAAAACGGAGATACTCATCGAATTTCCGGTACCCAAACTTCACTGAATATTGCGAGTACTTTTGGTACCCGAACCAGTTTTCAAGCAGGCATCCAAAATACCAACAACCGAAATTCTGACAATTGGTATACGGTGTAACAGGGTGCGGTCCTTGAGGGGTGAGTACTTGCAGGATCCAGCCCCCCAAGAATCCAGGCCCACACAGGAACCTCGCTTTCAGGTACTCTTTATTTCACAGGGACTCCATACAATCCATACCTATAGTCCAGTCTTCTCCCTCCAAGCCCCTCTGACCGGGTAGCAGTCCTTCCTGAAGCCAGTCACAGTCTCCAGTCCTCTTCATAATGGACATCTACTTACAAGCCCCTGTTGGCCAAGCATGGTCTCTCCTGACAACAGCCTCAGAGGCAGAGCCCTCTCTGGTTGTCTCCCCTAACTGAGCTCCTTGTGTGTGTTCTAACTCCAAGGCTGGCCTAGCCACGCCCAAGCTCAGCTGGTTCCTCTCAGGCACTTGGTTGCCCGGCTCTGGTGGCTAACCCAGCTGAGGCATGTTGGGGCGCAATCCTGCGCTGCCTCAATGTCTACGCCTCCCAGGCTGGACTGCTTAAAGGGTCAGGCTCAGACGCCCATCTTGACCCTTCTCCATACCAAAATACCGATTTCATCCCAGATTTCAGCTTTATTTTTTTTTTAGACTTTATTGTGGCTTTTTGAGGTAAATTTCAGGGACACAAAAACCTGGCAACCAGAATTTTGGTTTTTCTGAGTACTCGAATGGTATTCGGGTACCGATTTGGATACCCAAAATGGTACCAAATCAGGTTCCCATTTCAGCTCAACTCCTTGTTCTTCTCTAGACGTAGTTCTTCTCTCCACAGCTAGATCATAAGAAGAGAATCCTCCCCATGGGCTCCCTCTCCCCCGTCGTCTTCAGCACAAGCACCTCATCCTCACCTTCAAGACTCTTCACTGCCTTGCTCCTTCCATCTTTCTGCCCTTGTTTCCTTCTATGTTCCCACCTCGAAACTTTGTTCCTTTTCTGTCACCACCCTTCCCTCACTCATCCTAGAGTCTCCTTCTGCTCCCAAATCCACCCTTTCTTTTCCCTGCGTGCTTGGAACGCTCTCCTTGAATACATTCACTCTCCCTCTCACCCCCAAAGCTCTTCAATCCCCTAGATTTATTTATTTTTGTATTTATATGTCATCCCCTCCTTCACAAGCATCTCGGGGCGACTAAAATTTTAAAACACATAACATTTTAAAATTCAACATTTACAGGTAGCCCCACATTAAAACAACACAACAATAAAACCCCCACCCTAATCCAATCCACCCATCCCATCTCCCTCGGCAAAGGCCTGGCGGAACAGCCAGGCCTTACACTGTCTACGGAAAGAGGGGAGGTCTACAGCCAGGCGGACCTCCAATGGGAGGGAGTTTCACAGCCACGGGGCGGCCACCAAGAACACCCTCTTCATGGTTGACACCTGGGAGACCTCAAAGAGGGTACCCCCAGCCGATCCAGAGGGTGAGGCGGCCCTGCAGGTAGGTGGGGCTCAGGCCATTTAGAGCTTCAAAGGTCAAAAACGACACCTTGAATTGGACCCGGAAGACTATTGGCAGCCAGTGCAGAGAACGGAGCACCGGAGTAATGTGTTCACGACAACTCGTCCCCTTAAGGAGATGAGTCGCTGCATTTTGCACCAACTGCAGTCTCCGGACCATCACTAGGGGTAACCCCACATAGATCAAGTTACAGTAGTCTAATCTTGAGGTAATAAAAGCATGGATGATCGTGGCAAGGTCCAAGTCCAACACATACGGCCTAAATCGATGTACCAGATGTAATTGGCAAAATGCGCCCTTCGCCACAGCCACCACCTGGACATCCAGGTTGAGCTGCGGGTCCAGGAGCACCCTCAGACTACAGACCTGAGATACCAGGGGAGGACGCCAGATGGACGCCATCAATGATGGGGGCCGTCACTCCTCCAGCTTTCCCCACAACCATCACCTCCATCTTGTCAGGATTTAACTTCAAGCAACTCACCCTCATCCAGTCCCCACAGCTGACAAAGCACCGGGTAAGCACCGAGACTGCCAGACCTGGGTCTGGTGAAAAAGAGAGATATAATTGGGTGTCATAAGCATATTGATGACACCTTACACCAAACTCTCTCAGAAAATTTTCTCAATTTAAAAAAAAAAAACAAAAAAAAATGTAAATGCACAACATGGCCACTGGGGCCATTCTGCGCATGCACAGCTCTTTTAAAAAATGGCGCCAGCAGCAGCAGTGGCATTTTGGAAAAGGGCAGCCGTTCTGTGCATATATGATGGCCATTTTGTGCATGCGCAGAACAGCTGCCCATTTTGGAAAAGGCTTCGCATGCGCAGGACAGCCCAGTGGCCATTTCGTGCATGCGCAGAACAGCTGCCCCTTTTGAAAAAGGCTGCACATGTACAGGACAGCCCGGTGGCCATTTCGTGCATGTGCAGAACAGCTGCCCCCTTTGGAAAAGGCGGTGCATGCGCAGGACAGCCCAGTGGCCATTGTGCATGCGCAGGACAGCCCAGTGGCCATTGTACATGCGCAAGACAGCTGCCCCTTTTGGAAAAGGCTGCACATGCGCAGGACAGCCCGGTGGCCATTTTGTGCATGCACAGGACGGCTGCCTCTTTTGGAAAAGGCTGCACATGCACAGGACAGCCTGGTGGCCATTTTATGCATGCGCAGGACAGCTGCCCCTTTTTGAAAAGGCTGCACATGCGCAGGACAGCCTGGTGGCCATTTTGTGCATGCAGAGGACGGCTGCCCCTTTTGGAAAAGGCTGCACATGCACAGGACAGCCTGGTGGCCATTTCGTGCATGCACAGAACAGCTGCCCCTTTTGGAAAAGGCTGTGTGTGGGCAGGACAGCCCGGTGGCCATTTTGTGCATGCGCAGAACTGCTGCCCCTTTTGGAAAAGGCCGTGCATGCACAGGACAGCCCGGTGGCCATTTCTTTAAATGTGAGATTCTTGTGAGAATGAGATCCCTGTGAGATCTTGCTAATGGTTCTCTATTCTCGCAAGATTTGTGTGCGAATTAAATTGATTCTCGCTTCAGCCCTCCTCCCCTTGTAACAACTATACACAGACATCGGCAGCTTTGTTAATGCCCCCCTGTCTCTCCCTACATTCTCCTCTCCCTGTCTCCTTTCCCTTGACCATCCTAGATTGTAAACCCCTTGAGGCAGGGACCTGTCTCTGATCACAAATGTTCAGCACCAGCCACGCTGCGGCTGGTGCCACGTAAATGTGACTATGAATGCTAACAGCCCATTAGTGATGGGGGGATGCATGGGGGTGTTTGTATCTTTGACACACTCCCTTCTTGATTAAGTTTAAGTTGCCAAGATATGTCCCTCCCCCCTCCAATAGCTTCTTCTTTATTTGTTCCGTTCTCCCCGGCCTGGGAGCATGTCAGGTCTCTGTTTGAATTAGCATTTATATAGCTGTGCCTTGCATTTCAACAACCCCCCCTTATCTCCATTAGCCCCTAATAAAGACAGAGCTTTGCTCTAATTCACAATTATACCACCGGATGGAAATATTTGTGCTCTGGTTCCCAGGGAGTTCTCCTCGCAGCCCCACAGCCAATTTGGAGGGGAAAGCTGCAGGGAAGTTTCCTGTTTCCCGGTGTGACTCGGTGCCACAAGCTGTTTTGGAAACCTACCGTAATATGGTTGGGGGGGGGCAGGGCTTGAAGGCGGTTGGAGCCCTGAACAGGGGAGTAATTGGCTCTTGATATCCAAAGCAACACAGTGTGCCTTGAAACCCTGCTTTGTGGAGTCTTCTGAAACGAGAAGCCATTTTTTCTCATCAAAATCTCGCAAGAATTGAGAATAGTAGTTACTGAGATTTTGGGACAATCTCAATAATGGTTCAAGATCTTGGTCAAGGAGAGATCCAAGGCTCCTTGACCCAGGGGAGAGAGCCACATCAGAAAGGAGGCAGGAAAGTCCCTGGGGCACTCTCCCTCTCTGACATGGACACCCTTTCTTGCCTGCCATTGATTGCCCTCCTATATGCCCTGATTTCTTCAGGTCCCAGTTTGAAGCCTTTGGGTCAAATCTAGTGCTGAAACACAATCTTGATTTTTTTTCTTGGTTATTGTTGAGAATCATGGTTCTTCACTTGTTTTAAGTGAGAAACGATCATCGAGAAAAATACCTATTCTCGACCTTTCTCGGTTGAGAGAAATGTTTCTCAACTGAGAAATGCAAAATGCCACTTTGCATGTGCGCGTTACCAGAATGAACATGGTAAGCGGTACATGGTAAATTGGCATATGGTAAATTGTGGTCAAAGGTAAACTTTAACAGTAAATGGTAAACGATAAACGGTATTTCGAGAAAATTTTCTCAACTGAGATCTCAGTCTGTTATCAAGATTGTTATCGAGATCGCAGTGACAATTCTTGATTCTTGTGATACTTTGGAAAGAAAAAAATTGTTCTTCTTTCAGCCCAATCTGGAGAGGAGGTGGCAAGTAGGGGGTAAAATTTTGTTTTTAACCGGACTCCATTTCCGATGGAATCCAGCTGTTCAATCAATTCCAGTGAAACGCATAATGAACAAACATTCCAATTTCATTTTCCCAGAACTGATTGGAAAAAT
>QEPC01010893.1:1841697-1882720 GCA_003113815.1 Sphenodon punctatus
CCCCCCCCCCCCCCATCTCCCTCGCCAAAACGCCTGACGGAACAGCCGGGTCTTGCACCGCCGTCTTTAGTCAATATGACTAAATAATAAAATCTGCGCCCCTAAGAATTCAGCTTTCAATGACAGTAGGGCTGTAGCGGAAAGTCGCACCGGTAGCTATTTCGGCTGGAACCAACGTTTCCGCAGTTAGTGGCACGGCATGGCAGAGGCTTTCATTCCGCTCATTTCATTCCGCTACTTCCGCAGTTCCGCTAATTTCATTCCGCTACTTCCACAGGCTTCACAAATAGCGGAAACATGCCATTTTTCGCTACTTCCGCCATTCCGCCAGCGCCACGCAATAGCGGAACAGCGGTTTTCCGACAATTCCGCCATTTTGCCAGTCGTTTCTGAATTTGCAGGATGCCGGCGGAATTAGCAGAATGTTGGCAGAAAAGCCGCGGTGTGGCGTGGGCAATTCTGAAGTGGCGGAATGGAATCGCGGCGTGGTAAAAGCTGCTGCCGCTTCAGCCCTAAATGACAGTGCGTGGAATCGGCATCTACAAACCCAGCGGCATAACATACCTGGGTCGGGCCCAGGCTGGAGTGCCAATTATTGTCCCCCACCCCCAAGTCCAAATAGCAGCCTTCCCAGCCTTGGCCTCCCCCTACAGAGGTTGTGGTGACACCCTGGCTCCAAGAGTGTGCACGTTTGTTTTCATTTTGGACGTTTGTTTTCGTTTTTAAAAAATCCATCCGTTTTCATTTTTAAAAAATCCATCCGTTTTCATTTTAAAAAACCCGTTTGTTTTCGGAACACAATTCGTATTAAAATGTATTTAAAACAATTGTTTAAAAATAATAAGATGAAAACATTGTGCATATGTCAAACGGCTGCCGGACTGTTGGCGCATGTGCACCCCTTTCTAAAATGGCGGCAGCGGCATCGCCACCATTTTGGAAAAGGGCAGCCAGCGTGCAGATACGCAGTGGCTGTTTGCACATACGCAAAGACCGGCTGCCACTGCCATTTTGAAAAAAGACCAGGCGCACACAGAACCATCTGGTGGCCATTTTGTGCATGCGTAATGATTTTTTAAAAATTGTTTTAATTATTTTTTATTTTATAATTGATTTTAAATTAAAAAACAGAAAACAAATGTTGTTTGCTTATTCATTAATTTTCACGTCTTAACTTACTAAAAGGAATGGGGTTCCTTTTGTTTTAGTAACTTACAAAAACAAAAATGAATTGCACCCCCCTCCCTGGCCCCCAGCGAGGCCTGTGGGATGGCAGTCACCCCACTGAGAAGAAGACTTCAAGAGTGGGGTAGGGACCTTTCTATAACTATTGATTGTACAAAGCTAGATACACTGCTTATGCTATGTAAATAATAATTGCCTAGACAAAAACCTTTGGTTTAAAAAGCTTGTTAAGGCGGCATTACAAATTATACTTAAACGTTAACATGACAGTAAATTGTATGTTAAGGCACTTTTATCTGTGGAGTAGAGAGCAAATGCTCTCCATCTTTTTGTGGCAAGCTTTTTAGATATCTGGAAACTACTATCATGCCCCTTCCTCCCCACTAAGGCTGTGCATTTGGGTTTCGGTAAATGCAAACAAACACACAAAAAAACCTCTCTCGGCTTCTGTATTTGAAACACAAATACCCGAGGCTGTGTATTCGACTTTTATTAAATATCAGACCAATCTATACATTTTTCTTATTCATTAATTTAAAAAAATGACGACAACTGAAATTAAGCTGCATATGTGTGGTATGGTGACTGAACAATACTTATACATGATGAGGAATGTATACAGTTTAATTTCAGTTAAGTCATAATTTTTTTAAATTAATGAATAAGAAATGAAAAATGTATAGAGCTTAATATGGTCCCCCCCAAAAACAGGTCATCCTGTCAAATCAGCACTATCCTTACACATCCCTCCCCATATTTGAAGCTGTCAAAGGGGGACAAGCCCCGTAGTTGTCCAGTAAGCCCCACCCCTCTTAAAACACGCCCTGCCCCCTCACACATTTATACGCATAACTGAAAATGGCAGTTTAGGTATCCATTTGCGCTCCGTTTTTTGTTAATTCTGTTTCAGCGTTTTTCTTGATTCCAGGTTTTCAGGTTTGTTTTTTTTCAGCTGTTTTGGCTGCGTTATTTTGGCAGTATTTGCACCATTGTGCATGTGCAATTGCCCAGCCAAGGACTGCGCTAATCAGGCTGTAGGTGCCAAGCAGGAGAGAGAACAGCGCCTGACTAGAGGCAGCTGTGGGCTAATTGGGGGCGGAGCCAGCCAACCTGATTATAAAAGCTGTGTTTGGACTGAGTAGCAGGGTCAGTTGGAACAAGGCTGTTGAAGGGAACAGACCTCTTGGAGGCGCCTGGCTGATCCCAGGTCAAAGACCCAGAGAGGGCTGAGGGAAGCCCATACTTGGACTACTGGAGCTGGAGGCTTTTGAGGCGAAGTAGGCCTGAGACACGTACACAAATCAGGTGGGAGCCGTCCAAGCCGCAGGAAGGAAATTTTGTTTATTTTAATATCTTGTGTTCTGAGGGACCCGCTATGTTGGGATAAGCCCTCCTTTGGCGGGCAAGAGGACGGGTGAGTGTGGAAGCCAGAGCTAAATTGGGGTAACTAAGCTCTCGGGCAGGGACCGTGTCTATCTTGTTTTTTGTAAAGCGCCAGGTACATCGCTGGTGCTATATAAATGCTTATAATAATGCTGGGACGCAGCCAGTGGGAGTGTCTCATCGTGCGATCCATGGAAGGAACTATTTTCCCCAAAGAGACATCCCACAGCCACACTAAAATATCAAAATAACCAAACTTGAAAACCAGAAATATGGGGAGGGAAAATGTAACGGAATAACCCCAAAATCAATTGTGCGAGACTGGGTACTGGTTTTGTCTGTGGCTATTGTTCAGGAACTGGAAGGGCTCCCTGAAAACATGAGTAATAAACCCACTACCCATTTCATCTCTGTTTAGGTCTCAGTGTGGGGTTATGCAGCCCCAAAATGTGCAGCCCACTCCCTAGGCTAAACACGAGTCTATGACAAAGCTGAAATGGCTATCTGTGCAGATGTTGGTGATGCCAAAGGAAGTAACTGAACCAATAACAACTAGTTATGCTTTAAAACAACCCTGATAGGTAGGTCATTAGTGTTCCCATTTTATAGATGATTAGCCAAGGCTGAAAGGCCAATATGGGATGTGAACCCTGGCCACCCAAGTCCAAGACCAGCACTGTTTTCAATAGGCTACACTGGCTCTCAGAAAAGTCTAAATCCTTTTTTGTTTAACCCATCCTCCCAATCTGATTTCAAGAGTAACAGGGCTCAGTGTACTGCAGGTAACTATTAGGGATTAGGATGAGGCCTTCCTAGGACAGATCAATCTACCCCACATCCCCCCTTGAGCACCAGTGTGGTGTACTGGCTAAGATGCTGGACCTGGGCCTTGGAAGTGAGGGTTCAAATCCTGCCCTAGCTATGAACTTGCTGGGGGGCCTTGGGCAAGTCACAACCTCTCAGCCTCAGTTCCCCATCTGTAAAATGAGAATGTGTGCCTGTGTTCCCCTCACTTAGATTGTCTCTAATAATAACCATTTTAAAGCACCAGGTACACTGCTGGCACTATACAAATGATCTGCCCCGCTGCTGAAGACTCTGAAGTGGGTCCCAGATTAGCGCTGAGACGGTTATCTGTGCCGATATCCATAACCGTCGGATTTGCAGTAACCACTGATAATGACATTCTAATGAGGAGTTGCTGCATTCCATTTCCCCCTTCGTTCTGCGGTTACTAGCTAGTTCCATTTGTCCATAATTCTTCTCCTTTTTATTCCCTGGATCTCGGTTTCTAGTTTAGCTCAATTTCCCATCAGATCCCGGGTTCAAATCTGCTGGATGCAGCTCTCCTGTTGGTCTGGAAATAAACCGGAAAAGCTGGGACGCAGAAATCTGGTAATGGGGTTACACAGAAAATCGATTATGCGGCGGTATTCACTGGTGGTTGGTTAATCGGCTAACCACTGCAATATTTATTATTTATTTATTCTTATTTTTATCCTGCCCTATCCCCTAAAGCTCAAAGCCGTTAACATTATTTAAAAAAAGATCAAACACAAAGTAAAGTCCATAAAATCCATTATATAGTACCACCCCCAGGCTTGACCCCTGCCTGTTAAATGCCTGGCCAAATAAGACTTGCACTGCCTCCTCTGGAAGAGGCTCAAACTAGGGCTTAGATGACCCTCCAAGGGAAGGGAATTTCAAATCTGTGGAGCAGCCCCCGAGAACACCGACCTGCGTGCCCAGGTCGTATGGACCGGGGCCAAGGATGGAATGTGCAAGAGGGCGATCTTGGCAGAGCTTAGAGGCCATGGAGGGACATAAAGAGGAAGTTAAATGGTTAGCTATCTGGTATTTTGGTTATTCACCGCAGTTATGGAATTAACTATCTCTTCTAGCTCTGTCTCTTTGGAGCAGGCCCCGGAAGTGCAGAAAGTTTTCTAAGTTCTCGGTTATAGAAAGGATGCAACTTTGAGGCTCAGCAGGGATTGGGGTTGGGGGGGCAGCCGAAATGGGATTTTGGCCAAATGTAAAATACCATCACTGGATTTCTCCTTCTGCAAAT
Organism: Sphenodon punctatus; assembly: GCA_003113815.1. Taxonomy (NCBI): domain Eukaryota; kingdom Metazoa; phylum Chordata; class Lepidosauria; order Sphenodontia; family Sphenodontidae; genus Sphenodon; species Sphenodon punctatus. The sequence goes on from QEPC01010893.1 coordinate 1,846,334, forward strand.
AAGGCCTCTCTCCTTCTCATATCAGCGATCTTGGTATTAGCCGTTCCATTTGACTGTGTCTCCTGATGCACATTCCCATTACCTGGCCCCCTGAAAAGCTGCCTTCACCAATCAATACAGGGGCCTTTATTTTCAGCTGCTGCTAAATTCCTATTTCCTGATTGATGGATTGATTGGACGATATAATAAAGCATTGCGGATCCAGCCTGTGATTTTTTTATTTTATTTTTTTCCTTTCCAAATGCTGGAGACCTTTGGCTGTGTTTTTTTTAAAAACAATTTTCCTTTTGCAAAGCGGGCTATGGTTGGATGCGTTTCGCAAGCCCCTAATACGACAGGGGACAAAAATTGCGGTCCATGGAAAGTGTGAGAAGCAGTAATGGCTCCAGCACAAGCTGCATCCTTCTTCCAGGAGTCCGTGAAGGAAAGGACGACCCTCTTAGCTTCTAAACTGCCCCTGTAAAACGGAGGTTGCTTTGGGTGAACAGCATCGCAAAGCTGAAAACGTTTTCAATTAAGTCCTTCCACCGGTACAGGTTAGTGGGGATCCGAAAGCTGATGGAAGGAGGGATCACCTGAGGGGAGAAGAGAAGCAGGTGATAGAAGAAGGCTTCACTGCCTCATCTTCCCCACACACAGAGGTGTAGCGGGTTGGAGGGAGTGGGAGTCTGTGAGCTGTATGAAAAGCCTTGGCAGAAGCGACAGTGAGCGTCATTCCAAGGTCAAGGAACAACAGAAAGGGAGAGACACCTCGGCTTCTGCAGAGAAGCAGCTCAGAAGTTGCCTAGAATAAAAAGGGTTGACGCAAGAAGTCTACAGTAGAGCAGGAGTGAAGAATGGATGTTTTGTTTGCCAATATTATCCACATTCCTGGATAGCTTTCCATATTCAATCTGCATTGAAAAATGGGTGTTTGCATAGACGATTATTGGCGTTTTCTGGTTTGGTTAGTTGGATTTGGGGCGGAAACGGATCAGCGGTTCCAGATCCGTAGAGATTTTCCATGGATATGGAATGACCTTCAGAGACCACACCTGACCTCCTGTGGATCTGTTTTAATTGGCTTAGGGGTGAACCCAGATTTTTGCCTGTGCTGATTTTTTTGATTGGAAATAGGCAATTTGCCCAATCCAATTGAAAACCAGACTGGGCAATGTTTGGGGGGGAGGTGTCACTGTGCCTGCACAAAATGACTGCTGTTGCCAATATGTGAATGTGCAGAACGGCTGCTGTCCTTAACTAAAACGGCAGCGTTGGCATCACCGCCATTTTGGATGCAGGCAGCTGCTTCAGGTACGCGCAGTTGTGTTTTTTTTAATTATCCGATCAGAAATTTCTGCTAAAATGAAATAGGTATTTTGATCCAGGCCTACTCTGGCTCCCCTACCCCATCAGTGCAGCGCCATTTTGCACACGTGCAATGAACCAAAGTCTTTTCACGCCTGCGCCAAGCTGTACTGCACGTGCAGTGTACGTTTTTGGTTAGCCTGAAACAAATACCCACAAAAATGGTTATACCCATTGAATTTCTGGCACCCAAATAGACCTACAAATTTCAGGTACTAATTAGGCCTGATCTGGGTATCCCTTCCCCCCAAAAAATGTCCCAAAATATTGACTTCCTGTCCCAATTTTTCAGCTTTCCGTCCTGATACTTCAATTTTCCATCATGATTTTCCATGATCTCAGGCCCCCACATATCTTGTGCGCAGCCCCATGTGCACGCACTTGTGTGGAAACTGCATGCACTGCCATTGCTGGCACATTGTGCCGTGCAGAAACCACACGCATGTAAGCGCATGGTTGCTCGCAGGATCTATGGGGCATTGGATCGGCCTCACTAACTGGAAAAATCGGTAATAGAAATTACTGATTGGGGGGGGGGGGCATTCAGGTACCCGATCAGTGATACCCTGCTGGCACCCAAAAATGTAGGTGTTACCCACGGGTGCTAAATTAGGTACCTGTTCCAGCGCTATTTTTGGTTAGGGGGTGGGGGGCACAAAACAGCGCTGGGCGCACAGGGCTTCTCAGGCTTCCTCGTTTTATGTAGTGCCATTTTTGTGCATGTGCGAAAGCGCTTTGGCTAATTGTGCACGTTCAGGATGGTGCTACGTAGGGGGCCAGGAGCCGGAGCTTCCTGCCAATCCAGTTCTCCAGGAGAGGCAGGCCTGGTTTGGGACCTGTCTCCGTTCCGCCAGACCGGACCAGGTGGATCCATCAGAGATGATATCCATCTGGGTAACCCATTTCTGCTCCAGTTTGGTTAGGGTTCAGTTCAGCAAAAGCACGGATAACGCAGAAACAGTGTAACTGAAACACCAAGTAACTAATCCGCAAAACCTGAGACGGGTATTAATAAAACAACAACCCAGGATCAGACAGCCGTTATTATCCACTTCATCAGGGTCAGTTTGAATAGCAAAAACTTGACCTATTTTCTTTCTTCCCATGGATGACGGGTCCTTGGGTCAGTGCTAGCCTATAGCCACGTGAGGTGAGGCCGCTCCACAACTGCATAGAACGGGTTTTAGCACAGAACCGACTAAGGCCACTTTTACGCATTTCCGGGGCGGCAGGGAAGCTATCATGATAGCAATCGCGGCTCTGTTCTCCCAGGAATTAGCGCACGTCGTAGGAATGTGCTATTCCGCTTTTCTCACACGAGAACGCTCGCGCATGACCGGGTCCCCTGATGTAGCTTTTACAATGATGGGTATTCTGGTGGGAAAGCTGTAGCTGTCGTCATCCTGCCACCAAAAGCATAATAGTGCATTCCCATGCGTGCTAATTTCCCATGGGAATAGAGCCGTGATTGCCATCTTGGACGTTTCCGTGCCCCCACAGTAACATGGGAAAGCGACTTAACTGCAGCTTTATGGGCGGCCTGTCTAGGATTATTTCTTTCTTTTTATTTTAGATTTATAAAACTGGCCGATCCCAAGGACTCACATCCGGTTACGATGCATAACCTTCCCTCACCCCCCCCCACCCCCCGCCCACACATACATACAATGTTTTGGATTTGAGTTAAATATCTGGAAAAACATGCTAATAATAGGTAAGAGCTGTTCAGCGACGGAACAAGCTGCTAAGGGAGGTCGTAGACTTTCTGTTGCCGGAGGTTTTTCCAAAAGAGGCTAGAGTGGACAGCCACCTGTCGGAGATGTTATACCTGTTGCCACCCTGCATCCAAGCAGCGGGTTGGACTAGATGGCCCTCGAGATCCCTTCCAGCTCCACGATTCTTTATTAATCATTTTTTTTAATGCACCAGGTACACTGCTGGTGCTATATAAATGCTTAATATTATTATTATTTATTATTAAGCATTTATATAGTGCCAGCAATGTACCTGGCACTTTACAATTGTAAGAAAGCGACACGGTCCCTGCCCCAGCAGACTTATAATCCAAGCGAGGCAAGGGGGGAGGGGGAGAGAAACGGGGGGGAAATGGAGGAAGAGACAAGGATACATACATGAACTCGTGAGGTCTCAGGTGCATGTGCTTGGCTTAGTTACAAAGGTGTAGTTACTCATTTCATATTACACAAGATACGATGATTCAGGATAAGTCAGCGAGGGGAACGAGGAGCCACGGAAAACTTGACAGAAGAGGTGGGTTTTGAGGAGGGATTTGACAAATATAAGACTAAATGTAATTTATTTATTTACATTTGTATCCTGTCCTTCCATAAGGCTCAGGGCAGCTAACAATATACCTAAAAACATTAAAACCCAGAAAAACAGAATACAACACACACACACCCAACCATCCCACAGCCCCCCCAAACCACCCTATACCACCTGCCCATGTCATATTCCAACCTCCCTCACCCCCCTACTCCAGCCCACCCAGCAAACCCCCATCCCCTATCCCTGCCCACTAAATGCCATTACAAAAGCAATTGTCTTACCGCGCCTCTGGAAGATGCTCAGGCTGAGCCAAACCTCTGGGGAAAGGAGTTCCATAGCATTAGGGCAGTAACCAAGAATGCCCCCCCCCTGCGAGCCCTCACCGTATGAACAAGACTAACCGACAGTACCCACAGGGAGACACTCCCAGCCGATCGCAGGGGCTGCAGCGGGACATGGAAAGTCAGGCGGTCTCTCCGATGTAACACCCACTGCCACCGCCGAACTCATCCCTACCCACCAAACAGGTAAGTCTTACACCTCCTCTGGAAGATGCTGGGTTTGAGGGGGAACTTCCAGAGGAAGGGAGTTCCACTGGTGTGACACAACCACGAAGAGTGCCTCGCTGCGGGCCTTAGTTGTATGAACTCCGCACCGTCGAGGCTGTTTCTCCTCTGAGCTTGCGGATCGCGATGGAATGTAAAGGAAGAGGTGGCCTTTCAGTTATGTTCAATATCTGATATAATCCTGTAACAGGATGGTCCCCTGTGGTGGGTAAGTCTCCACAGGGTCAGGCCCAATCCTCTCCCAGATGTTAAGCACTCCGCGCTTCACCTATGTCATGTCGCTGTTACGCACCCGCTTTCATCCCCCCTTCCCAAGATCCCTTTGTTCCCAGCCCTGGGGAAAGATCAATTTTCCCCTCAGGAGACCTACTGGCTTTCACTGGCTCCCCTCCAGAAAGTGTGTGTTGAGGGGGTGACGGTGGGCTATAGAAATGAAGAGAGTGTGGCTGTGCTTGGATTGCCAAGGGGGTGTGGGGAGGGGGGATTTGCTACAGCGTTGGGATGCCAGGGACTTGGCTGCGGGGGGAGAAGCACAGTGGGGATGATGTGGAAGGATCTGGCTGTGTTTGAGTGGCTCACTAGAGGTGTGGAGGTGTTGATGCTAATCTGGGGGGATACCAGGAACTTGGGGGTAGGGGTGGGTGGGATGGGGATGGGGGTGTTGGTTTGAGGGAGCTGAGATGGGGGTTTGGAGGGCAGGAGTTGGGGGGGTCAGGGGGCAGCGTGGCTATGTGGAGGGGTTGGGCTGAGGGAGCTGTAATAATAGGAGTTTGGAGGCAGGTGTGGGGGCTGGAGTGCCAGGAGGTTGTGGGGCAATGTAACTGTGTTGGGGGTGTTGGGTTGAAGGTTGGAGGGTAGGTGTTCAGGTGCCAGGGAGTTGGGGAGCGGGTAACAATGGCTGTGTTGGGGAGCTGTGATGGGGTTTTGGAGGCAGGTATGGGGACTACGGGGATGCCAGGGAATTGGGAGGCAGTGTAGCTGTGCTGGCTGTGCTAGGAAGTTGAGGTAGATGGCGTGGCTATGGGTGAGAATCAATGTGGAGCGTTGTCACTAAGCTGAAGGTTCCAGAGAATTTAGGAACAGTGTGAGAATGCTGGGGTCACCGGAGAGTTGGCAGGACCCCCCTCCCTCCCCAGAATGACTCTTCTGGTCCTAGCTTGGCCCCCCCACTTGGGCCATAGCCCCGGAGACCTGTGCTGCACCCAGAACTGGAGCACCTCCATCCTTCTCCTGCATCTCCTCTTGCAACTCCGCCGCAGCAGGGGCTGGGCCGATGCGGAGCTGGGTGAATCATGTCATGCTTCATTACAGATCTTGCATTGTCAGGCTGTGACTAACAAGCCAGGAAGCAGAGAGGTGCTGCTGACGATAATATGCAAATGCTGGAATCACGCCGGGGCCCCAGGAACAAAGAGACAGGAACCAGGAGAGGATAAAAGAGCAACCTTTCTTTCTGCTTTTCCCCCCTCTGACTGCTAAAGCGAGTTAAGGTGTCAGCGGTAGATAGATAGGTTCCCACCTGGAGGGAGGAGGCTGCCCTAAGAGGGGGTGGAACCACAGTGGAGGGGGCGGAGCTAAAGGTCTGTCACACCGGAACGAGTACCGACTTTGGTATGCACAGGTAATCCCTACGTTTTCGAGTACCGTCTCGGGTATTCGATGGGCTAGGCATGAAACTGGAATTTTGCCTGGTTCCGATTTCCGATCAGACCAAATGAAATAAAATAAAAAGATTTTTAAAAATAAATAGAAATATTTTTTTTGCCCATTTGTGTGTGCAAAAAATAGCCTCCGGGCTGTTTTGTGTAGCATCTTTCTGGAGCACTTGCGAGAGTTCGTTGCTACTTTGTCAGTCTCTAGTGACTGCACTTCCACCAATGTTGATTATTTTTTTCTCATCGTTCCACATCAATTTTGTCACTTTTCAGGACTCTTATGACAGTTTTACGGCACTTTACAGCAATTTCTGGCATTTCCCCGGCACTCAGCTGGCCCGTTGGCATCTCCATAGCCCCTGGGGTGCATGTGGGATGCATGTAGGGCTTGGGGTCGGATCAATTTACAAAAAATAACAACAAATGCCCAAAACAGCAGAAAAGCCAGTAAGTTACCATATCGCATGAACGAAGGCGAATGACTTGTTTCCAATGGAAACAGCATTCGCTGTGATTTGTTGTTTCAGGCCTAGTTTTGTGCATGTGAAAAATGGTGCTGCCCATATCCAAAATGGCAGCGGCAGCACTGCAAAATGGCATGTTCTATGATCGGAATTCCAGTCGAAATACCAAACAGGTGTTCTGTTTTCATGGAAATGTCTGCAAAACCAAAACGGTTGTTTTGAACCACCCTTACAATGGGCTACCCCGCTACCAACTGGATACCTGATAAATCGATACCGTACTCTCTAGTACAAAGTTTCCAGTAAATTTTATTTATTTATTTATTTTATTTATTTATTTATAAAAGATTTTTATCCTGCCCACAGGGCAGCCCAGGGCGGCGAACAACAATTGGGATGGGAACCTGAAAAATCTGAACCGGAAGTTGATTTTGTGGAACCAGAATTTGATAATATTCCAGGACACTGGGTACTCAAATCAGGCATTCATCTGGAATCGATTAGTACTGGAATGTTGCAGGCTGATTCGAGTACTGGAAATTCGATGGATTATTATTATAATTTATTATTATTATAAACATTTATATAGCACCAGCCATGTGCCTGGCGCTGTACAGAACATAGAAATAGACGCGGTCCCTGCCTGTGGCTTACAATCTAAAAGACAAGGAGGGGGAGATAGGGAAAGGGGACAGTGGGAGAGACAGGGGAGAAGACAAACAAACATTCAAGCGGATGCAAAGTCTCAGGTGCGTGTGCTTGGCTTGGTTATGATGAGGTTGGTTGCAGCAGTCTGCAGAGGAGGGCAGACAGTAGGTAGGTATATGGGAATGACTAGCAGGCATTGGGAAAGGCGGCGAGGAAAAAGTGGGTCTTGAGGAGGGATTTGAAGGAGCGGAGGGAGGGGGCAAGGCGGATGTGGGCAGGGAGGGAGTTCCAGGCATGGGGGGCAGCGAGGGAGAAGGGTCGAAGGCGGTTAGGTGAGGAGGAGAAACGAGGGAGAGTGAGGGAGGGGACAGAGGAAGAGCGGAGAGCGCGTGCAGGAGTGCGTAGGGAGATTAGGTCCGAGAGGTAAGGGAGGAGCTTGGTTGTGGAGTGTTTTGAACGTGAATACCAGGAGTTTAAACAGGATACGTTCAGGAAAGGGGAGCCAGTGAAGAGAGGAGAGGAGAGGCTGCACATGGTCAAAGCAACGGGCAGAGTGAATGACCTTGGCAGCAGAGTTTTGGATTGCGACAAGGGGGGAGAGGTGAGAGCAAGGGAGGCCAGCAAGGAGGAGGTTGCAGTAATCGAGGTGAGAGATAACTATGGCATGAACAAGGGTTTTGGCCGAGGAGGTAGAGAGAAAGATGGATATACCCATTTTTGCGGCTACTTGTTTGAGCTCTTGACGCGCCCCCTTTTGACATAGTTCTGCCCCTTATGGGGCATTATGATGAAGTCACAGTGCTCACATTGAAAGGTGAGCAGGGCAAAGAGGCTGTGACATAACACTGCCCCCTCCGTGGTGTCATGACATCACACAACATTTCGCTGGAAAGGGAGGGCTACTTTGGAAATGGAGACAGAGAAAAGTAAAATAGATACATCTACAGCTTCTCGACTTGCTTAATGTCTCCCTGTCCCCTCCCTTGTCCATCCTAGATTGTCCATCCTAGATTGTAAGCCCCTCAGGGCAGGGACCTGTCCCTAATCACCATCAGGCACATTGCTGGCACGATAGAAATAATAACTGAATTGCCTGGCTGCATCTGTGCATTGTGGATGTTCCTCTGGCCCATTTTCCCATGGAAATATCCAGAGCATCAGTGCCAGTGCGGACCATCTGCTTTGCTGCATCTGATTCTGTGGACCAGATGCAAGCAGCTTATTTTGGCCTTGTGCATCCCCCCCACCCCACCACCATGGTGCATAGATACTAGTTTGGGAACTATTGTCTCTGATCTAGGGGTGACATTTGATTTTTTACCAGATTCTATTTCCGACAGAATCTGATGGTTCAATCCATTCTGTGGATCACTTCTGGTAGAACGTGGAACGTACAAATGTTTGATTCCGTTTTTGCCAGTATCCATTTTAAAAAAAAGTTTTCTGTGATTTGCGCACGTGCAAATCGTTGGATCTAAAATTTCATCTGATCAGAATTCCGACTGAAATTTCAATCGCTGTTCTGATATTGCAGAAAATTTCTGTGAAACCAAAATGGCCGATTTGAACCACCCCCTTCTCTGATTACAGGCCTCTGGCATCCGAGGTTTTACTGAAGAGACTCTTGAGAAACCCATGATAAAATGGCAAGCGTCAGCCATGCAGCCACGTCTCTGAGCCACCAAACCGCATGGATCTTAGCTCAGAAGCGCATCGGCTGCTTCTGTTCTTCAAGGCAGAGAAAATCTCTCTCTCCCTTCTGGTGTCCTAGCAAAGGGCAGCGCCAGGTTCCTTCGTGCAGACGGAAGAAGTGGCCTCTTGCGAATGCATAGAAGCCCCAGGTTCCTGGCATGATGAAAATGTTTAGTCAGTCATGAAAAGGGAAAATGGATTCGCTCAAAGTCCTCTCTTGTGCATCTTATTGCCTGCGACCCAGGACTCGGGCCATTGCTTATTATTATAGATTAATACACACGGCTGGGGCTGCATGGGGGGCATGAGGAGGGATTGAGGGCAGTCTTTTGTGACAGGAAAGAGAGAATCTCTCAGGTCTGGGGAGGCTTTTGTAAGGGGCAAGCTTTGCTGGGCTGCTTTGACATGACGGGGTTGGGAGGGCCTTCCCTCCTTGACTTCCTGAGGTGGAAAATTTCCCCTATTTGTTTTTAGGGCCTAGCCGAAGACATTTGAATCTGCTAGGGGTCCAGTGACCTATTCCTTGTGTCAAGCCTAGCTAGGGTTGCCAGGTGTCCCACTAATTTTAAGGCAAGTGTGGGGGACCTTTCCGTCCTGGAGGCCATTTTAAAAATTAGCAGAAGTTCCGAGGGCCACACAAGTTGGGGGTGGGGTTATTTGATCGGTGTATTAAAGAAAAGGAGGGCTCAGATCATAGATTTGTTTTATGGATCCGTCCCCTCTCCTTGTGTGCAGGCCCACATCTCTGCTTCCTTCTTACCCTGTGCTCGGTTTTTCAGTGGTTGGCAGTAGGAACTGAATCCAGAGGCCTGATCCAGGAACTGGAAAGGGGCCACATAAAAACTTGTCGAGGACCACATTTCCCATCTCTCTCTCTCTGGTTTTTTTTTTTAAGGGAACAGCCTTTATTTCGGAGTCCTGCATTTGGAATTGTTTGTTTGAAACAGCCGTTCCGTTCTTGCGGAACAGTCCTGCCAAAACAGAATGGCTGTTGGTGTTCTGATTAGAATTTTATCAGAATAAGTTCTGACTGGAACTCTGATCAAGCCATTTTGTCAATGTGCGGAATGGCGGTGGCCATTTTGTTGGAAATCTGAACAAACAGTCGTTCTTTCCAATTAGAATGATTGAAATGCCTGGTTTTGTTGAAGACTGAAATTAGGCGAAAATTTTGTTTCATCCCTACCCTACATAATGGACACAGGGACTAGCCTTACTGTTGGGCAGTTTTCTTCTGGCACATGGCCAATATCGGCCTTTTTTCTGGTCTTCCACATTTTAGAGTGCCCATTCCTACTGGAAACATTTCCCAGGACTCTACCTCCCCCCGACACCCCCTTGAATTTAATTGCTAGGACTGAGCCCTGACAAGCCCTGCCCAACAAACTAAGTCCTGGTGTCTTTTCCCTCCCCCCAACCCCCCCCCCCCAAATAAATTTCCAGCTACCCCATCCCCTGGAGAAATAGAATAGCTTTGTATTATTTGTACGACACGCTTTGCTCCCCTGACAATAGTCTTTCCCATCCCTTTGCTCCTCTGAGCTAACTATTCTAGTGTCACTCCTGGCCAAAAGGCCCGCAACTCAGCCCCCCACCCTCCAACCCAGATTGAAGAGGTAAGTAAGAAGGCACAAACTTAAAAAAGCACCCTGGGGAATCTGGCATCTGGAGCTTTTTAAATTGGTCCTGATTCTGCAGAGACTGTCTACGTCAAGAACTGCCCCCCCCCCCCCCTTTCCAAATTCAAGTGGCAATGTGCTCCACATGCCCTTCCTGGTCTTATATCCCATGTTGCATTCTAAGCAGCAGCCCTTTCTCCCTCCCCAAAATGAATTCCACACAAGCTTCATTCTCCAGACCATCCCTCCCTCCCTCTCCAGCTGGACCCCCATGCTGACCCCATTCCTAAATATAAATGGAGTGGAACGGGGGAGACAGAAAGGCAAACCTGCCGCATGCCGTGCGACGGGCCCCGGGTATCCTCTGCATAGCCGAGCGTTTTCTACCTGCGGCGCTCTCTTCACGGAGAACCAGAGCAGCTGCTTACAGCTAACACTGCCTTTGACATTCTCCAAATGGCATGGCCAACCCCTCTTATATATATATATATATATATATTTTCCCCCCTTCCTCTGATTGACTGACTCTGAATACAGTTCATATTTCACTCCTAATCTCTTCTTAGTTTTAATCCTCTCTCTCTTTCTCTCTCCTGGCTTCCCCCCTCCCTCTCTTCTCTTCTTCACCCCGCCCTGCAAGACAAATTACCCTTAATGATATTCTGAAGGCCATGACACCATGTTTTCTCTTTGTCATCCTTCGCTTTGCAGTGTGAAAAGATAATACAAAATGCGCCACTTATCTACAATTGAGAGCTGAGACAACTTGCTAATCCTTTAATAATGCCACATGAACAGCCTCATTGGTTGGCGGCTCTCAGGGGCTCCCTCGGCGGCATGTGAAATCGGAGGCCTCGCCTGCCAAAGTCTCTCCCTTGCTTGCTGGCTTTTGTGCACCGTCCGTATTATTCCAGATGCTGCCGTTCCCCCTCGGCGATTCTTAAATAACCCTTGGCTATTTACATCCTCCATTGTCCGGGCCTCAAAACACAGGCAAAGCTTCCTTAATCACCAACGTGGAAGGCAAATCTGGGAAGATATTTTCCTGCTACAATGAGCCGGAGGGAAAAGATTTGGTGGGAAGAGGGGCAGATGCTTGTCCGCCCTAGGGGATAAGGCAGACTTGCCTCAGCATGCATCATTTTTAATACTGAAATGAATATCCACAATGAATATCTATTCCACGATGTCACCCACCTCAAATTAGGTCCAGGATTCAAAGCATTCTACATAGAATCATAGTATTTTAAGGTCAGAAGGGATTTCAAGGGTCATCTAGTCCAACCCCTTGTTCCAAGGCGGGATCTCCTCTGCCTACAGCATCGAGAACAGATGCCTCCCCCCCCCCCCTTCCAAGGAAGGAGATTCCACAATGTCCGTGGGCAACTTATTCCATTGCCCAACAGTCATCACCATTGGGACGTTTCCCACAATGCTGAACCAAAATCTCTCTTGCTGCAATTTAAGCCCATTCTCTCTTGTTTCATCTTCTGTGACAGAGGAGAACAAATGTTCACCCTTTTTTGTGGCATCCATTATATTTGAAAACTGCTTTCATGCCCCCCAGTCTTCTTTTGTCTAGGCAGAATATACCCATTTTCCCCCAACCTTTCCTCATCTGGGTTGTCCGTCCTCCAGCCCCTCTTACCATCTTGATTCTTCTCTGAATCTCAATTTGTCTACAATCGTCTCTCCTTTGTTTGCCCTGTCTTTCAATATTCCTTACATTGGGGGTGGGGGTTGGTTTTCCTGATTATTTCAATAATTTCAGTTAAGATATTTGGGTGAATTATGGAATAGTTTGTTTTCGAATTTATACGACGCCCTTCCCAAAAGGCTCAGGACGGCTCACAATCCATAAAAAATGATACAATTCAACAATAAAAACACACATCCCTACCCTCGAACTGCCTCCCTTTGGTACCCAAGCCCTATTTATCCCTGCCTCCAAATGCTCTTTCAAATAAAAAAGTTTGCATCGCCTCTGGAAGATGCCCAGGCTTGGGTTAGCTGAGTTGAAGTGGCTGAAATAACTGGAAAAATCAGAGTATCTGGGTGTTAACAAACGTGACGGTGGCCCGCTTGGGCCCACGAGCCACCGACACATTTGTTATTGTGTCGCCAGACACCGGCCAATTGCTCTTGGGTGTGTCAGCAGTGAGCCCGGGTTGTGAGCCCGTAAACTTCCAGGATCACAGCGGGGACTATGGTCCGCCAGACCAGGACAAAGTGGGCTACGGTGGACTATCACAACTGTTGTAGCTTTCCGGATTGGCTTCCCGACCGGGGTCGGGTCATGAGAGTGGCGCTCCGCCATCACATCTGTTAACACCCTCTGAAACACAATATTGGAAGACTTCAATAATAAACCAATTTTGTTTGTTGTGGATATTTAGCAGATATTTGGATACGGATTCGCAAATGCAAATAATATTCACAACTAAAAAAATCTGCTAAATGCTTCTAGATCTGAAATGAATAGTTGATTGTAGTATTCATATTATTGGATAGCCCTCTGAATATCCAAATAGTATGGATTCATCCTAAGGGCCTCCCAAGTCATCTAGTTTGATTCGAAAAAGCACTTCCGATTTCATGGAAAGGTTCTGCAAAATTGGAGGGGCTACCGAAATTCTGGTCGGAATTCCAATGGGAGTAAATTTCCAATCAGAATTCTGACCAGAGGCTTCAGAACATGCGCAAAATGGGCGGCAGCCGTTGCGCATGTGTAGAATCGCGGTGGCCATTTTGCGCCTGTGCAAAAGGCCCCTTTCCAAGCCCCACCCCTTATTCTGTCCGAGTTCTGGTCCAACCAAACAAAATGCCTGGTTTCCGACAAAATCAGAACCTGGGTGAAATTTTTATTTCAACCCTAGTTCAACCTGCCCTGAGGCAGGATCCCCTAAACATAAACCATCCCTGATGGGTGTCTGCCCAGTTTTCCCCTAAAAACCTCCAGGGAAGCAGATTCCAAACCCTCCCTGGGCAGCTGAGCTATTCAAACAAATAGAAGTTTTACCTAATCTTTAAACTAAACTGTCCTCCAGTTTAAATCTATTGTTTCCTGTCCTGTCTTCAGTGGCAATGGAGAGCAAATGTTCTCCACCTTCTTCATGACATCACTTAAATATCTGAAAGCTGTCAACATATCCCCCCCCCCCTTAATCTTTTTTTCTCTAGACTAAACACCAAATGCTGTCACCCTTTCCTCCCGTGACTTGTATTCCAGACCCTCGGTCATCTTCCTTGCACTCCTCTGAATCCTTCCAAGATTGTCAGCTTCCTCCTTAAAATGCTGTGTCCCAAACTAAACCCAGTGTTCCCAAAGAGGTCTAGCCAGCACCGAGTAGAAGGGGTACAATAATAGCCATGGCCAAAATGGGTAGTCACCGAGCCATTTCTGTTTCTTGGTTATTTTGTTGTCTTCGCTTTGGCAACTGTGTGTCTGTATTTGCGCTACCAGTGCTGGAAAGATGGAACTAAGATACTAGGGGTGTGCCTTTTTGTTTTTGTGTTTGTTAAGCTACTAAAACAAATGGAGCCCCATTTGTGTTAGTAACTAAAGCCCTGAAAATGAATGAATAAGGAAATGACATTTGTTTGCTTGCATAGGATTTCATTTTTGTAATTAAATCAATAAAAAATAATCGAATTTGAAAAAAAATAAATCATTGCACATGCATAAAAATGGTCATCGAACCAGTCCGCAGATGCACAACCTTTTCCAAAATGGCGGCAGAAGCTCCACCGCCATTTTGGAAAGGGAAGCCGGAAGCATGCGCAAAATAACCACTTTAGACGCAGAACAGTCTGATGGCCATTTTGCAATTGTGCAATTGAAAAAAATAATAATTTAGTAGGATTTAATACAAATCGTGTTATGAAAATGAATGTTTTTTTAAACAAAAAATGAAAATTAACAGTTGTGATTTTTTTTAATGTAAAACAAAACCACATGTGATCCCTTCTGCACACCCTTATAAAACACCAAAATAACAGACTTACCTGGTATTATCTACTTCATCGGCTTTGATATGAATAGCACTAATAGATCTGAAGTTTTACACAGACCTTGAGGCGGGGGATCCGTTGGTGGGGTAGGTGTCATCTGTGCCCTTGTCATGGACAGATCATTACCTCCTCCAAGCCGGTCACCTGGCGCATGTCTGCCTCCAGAAAGGTGCAGAACCAGTTTGGTTGATTCGCCCCAGAGACTTATGGAACCGGAGAGGTTCCAATCTAGACAACCGTTTGCTCGTTGACCTTGTGGCTTTATGGAATATTCTGCTAACTGAGGCCATCAACTGAACGGCTCCTAAGCATCTACTCCCTGACTGCCGACAATGCAGGTCCCCCTGGTTTATGGAGGATCTGTACTGGATGAAACGAGAAGGGTCGCAGTTGGAGTGATGGTGGCTTCGTTCTCATACTGAAGCAGACCGATTGCGGCATAGAGTTAACGAACCTATGCTGTGGCTGTGAGGGCAGCAAAGGAAAGGTTCTTTGTCGCTCTCATAGAGTCCGCAAAGTCGTGTCCAGCTGAGCTTTTCTGGGTGGTGAGGGGGCTGGTCAGTCCGGCCTCCCTCCGCCTGGAACTGGAATTTTCCAGTGCATGTTTGTTGACTTTTTTGTGGATAAAACCGCTCGAATTCACCACGACTTTGACGCTGTGCTTGTAGCAACAAGAGAACCAGAGGTAATGGAAGCCCCACCATGTCCTATTTTATGGGATCAGTTCCAGTGGGTATCGCCCACTGATGCAGAGGATGTCCTTGGGGTGGTTAGACCCATATATTGTGAACTGGACCCATACCCATCCTGACTGATTAAGGCCAGCCGGGAGATGTTGGGGCCATTGCTGGCTGGGGTGGTCAATACCTCCCTTAGGGAGGGCAGAGTGCCGGGCTGCCTCAAGGAGGCAGTGGTGCGGCCTCTGCTCAAGAAACCATAATTGGACATTGATGCCCTGGCCAGTTATCAGCCAGTCTCTAAACTTCCCTTTTTAGAGAAGGTTACTGAACGGGTGGTGGCTCAGCAGCTTCAGGGGCATCTGGACTGTGTCGGTTTTCTGGACTCTTTGCAGTCCGGCTTTTGGCATTGAGACTGTACTTGTGGCCTTGGTCAATGATCTCCACCATGAGTTGGACCAGGGTCAGTTGATCCTGTTAGTTCTGCATTTGATACCGTTGACCACGAGATGCTGGTGACTTGTTTGCAGAACTGAGCCCGAGTGGCCGGGACTGTTCTTGAATGGTTCTGTTCCTTTCTGGCCAGAAGAACTCAACATGTGGTGCTGGGACGGTGACTGTTCATCATCTCCCCGAGACCTCCTGTGTGGAGTCCCGCAAGGTTCTATTATGTCCCCTCTCCTGTTCAACGTGTACATGCAGCCATTGGGTGAAGTCGTCAGAGGGTTTGGTGTAATTGGTATGCTGATGATACCCAACTTTACCTCTCCTTTTCAACTGACCCAGGCCCGGCAGTCTCCATGCTTACCTGAAGTCTGACAGCTGTGGCAAACTGGATGAGGGCGAGCTGCCTGAAGCTGAATCCTGACAAAACAGAGGTGATGCTGGTGGGAGGGGCTGAGGGAGTGGTGGTCCTCATCATTGATGGGGTCCACCCTCTGTTGGTCCCTCAGGTTCGTAGTCTGAGGGTGCTCCTTGACTCATGGCTCCACCTGGATGCTGAGGTGGTGGCTGTGGTGAAGGCCGCATTTCGCCAATTACATCTGGTGCAACATCTTCGGCCGTATGTCTTGGAGTCCAACTTACCCACCATTATCCATGCTTTCATCACCTCAAGATTGGATTACTGCAATGCGCTCAACGTGTGGCTACCCTTGGTGATGATCTGGAGATTGCAGCTGGTGCAGAATGTCTCTTATAGGGACGGATGGCCATGAGTACATTACACCCGTGCTCCATTCTTTGCGCTGGCTTCCCATAGTCTTCTGGACCCGATTCAAGGTGTTGGTTTTGACCTATAAAGCCCTAAACATCCTGAGCTCTGCCTATCTGCAGGATCGCCTCACCCCCCAGCTCCTGGATCGGCCCTTGTGGTCAGCTGGGGTCCCCTTCCTCGGAGTCCCCCAGGTATCTCAGGTGGTGACGATGAGGAAGGCGTTCTTAGTAGCTGCACTGAGGCTGTGGAACTCCCTTCCTTCGGAGGCCCACCTAGCTCCAGACGTTCCCTCCTTCCAAAGACAGTGTAAGACCTGGCTGTTCTGCCAGGTTTTTGGTGAGGGTGATGGGTGGGGAGTTGGGAGAGGGGAGGTAGGGTGTTTTTTAGCTCCGCCTTGAGGTATGTTTTATATTGATTTTATTTTGTTTGTTTATTTATTGATGTATTATTTCTTTTATATTTTTATATGATTTGAATATGTTGTGAGCCTAGCAGGCGGGGGTGGCGCCAAGAAATTGAATAAAATAAATTTGACGGGTTTATGGTTTATACCGAACTTTGTTTTACTTCCAGTCATTTTAGCGGAGACTTTGGCCCTTTTTACACAGGTCGCAGCTGTGGGGGTGGGTGCGCGTGCCACTGTGGGGGCAGTGCGGGGGAACTGGTCAACCCCACTCACCCGCCATGACAGTCACATGAGCGGCACTCACTCATGCTCACACAGCCGACCTGCGTGGGCATGAGTGGGTGCGTCTCAGGTAAAAAGGCCTTTGTTGCTAAGTTACTGTAGTATATAATATAAAAATATTATATAGAATCTGTTTTTATAGCCCCCTCCCCAACCAAATGGTTGCCTCCATTTTGACTATGGGCAGTGGTCATTTTGCACATGCACAAATGTCCATATTTTTTTTTCTTTAAAAAAATTATTTTTTGATAAGTATTCCAATTGGAAATGTTTCCAGTTGGGAGACTGATCGAAAACTAAGGTCGCTGTTCTGTTTTTGTGGAAATGTTCTACAAAAACAAAACAGCTATTTTTCAACCCAGCCATAAGGTCCCTGCCCCGAGGAATTGACAGTCTAGGATGGACAAGGAAGGGGAGGAGAACATAGGAAGAAACAGGGAGACATTTAGGAAGGTGAAAGGTCACAGAGGATCTGCTTGGCTTAATTACAGAGGGGACGGGGACCCTGAATTCTAAGACGGTAGAGAGAGCATCAGTGACTCAGTGAGTATCTTGTGGGGGTGAGGAGCTAGGGAAGGCCTAACAGAAGACAGCTCAGGAGACTCTGGGGTTGGTGAGGGCTGTGGCAGTAGAGGGACAAAGTTCCTTCGTGGGAACATAGTGGGAATAAGGTCTGAAAGATCGGGATGAACAAGTCCATGAAAAGCCTTGAAGGCATTGGAACTGTTTAGCGTAACTCGAGCTGGCATTGGTGCTCGCCATGTTGACTTCAGAGGTTCTGAACTGGGCATGTCATCTGCAGATGAATGACGTTTAATTCAAAAAGGGAGTGTGCAGGCAAAAAAAGGGGGGGAAACTGGGAGTTGATTTAGTCGTTCTAGTTCGCTGAGTTCTGAAGACATAGGGTTCATGGATTCATAGAAGCCTAAGATACGGCTAACTGCGTCAGACCAATGGCCCATCCAGCCCAGTATCCTGTCTGACAGTTTTTACATGGCGCTGCTGGGTGGGGGGATGGGTGTGTCCGGCAGTGAGTGTGCTCCCTTTTCCACAGGCACAGACACATCTCCACCCACAGAGCCTCCTCTGTTTTGTCGGATGGCTCCATAGGTGGGTGATGGGGGTGTGCTGGGAGTGCGCTTGCATCCCCACCCACCGCCCATGGTGTTTCGATGGGTGCACACCCATACCCCCCCACCGCAATGTGCACATGGATGCCCCCCCCGCACACCTCCCTGCACACACAACGGGGGGAGGGTCCGTGTGAAAAAGGCCTCTGACAGTGGTTAGATGCACATTCCTCTGAACTGTCCCTACCTAAGAGGAACGTTCCCTCTTTGGGTGCTGGATCCCTCTCACTCTCTCTTTCAGGAGAGAGAGAAAGACAAAAAGACCAGCATTCAAGCTTCAGGCATCTCTTTCCCAGTGGCCTCTCAGAGAAAGCCCTTGAGAGGACAATGAGGAGAGGATGGAATGACAATCAGGAGAGCACCTGTCCATGTTTACACATTTGGAATATTGAGAAGCTTGTGTGTGTGCATGTAAGTGTGTGAGCTTATTAGTCAGTGGGGCAAGCTTTGTTCCTCTATGGCTGCTCGAAACGTTGGTAAGTACGGATATGTGGGAGAGAAATGACAAAACCAAATTGTATAAGGAGCCATCTATTGTGCAGCATTTCTATAGCAATAACCGTACTAAGTGTGTTTTGCCACCAAATTCTCCCTCACAACAGCTCCACGAGGTGGGACATTATTAACCCCAATTTACAGAGGGGTTCTGAGGCAAACGACTTACCCAAAACTACCCAGTGAGTTCATAGCCTATGTACGAGCCTACACGGTAGCTGTGGAAGGATTTCTTTTCTGCCCTCATTGTGTCAGCTAAATCTCATCCAGCAGAGCTTTTCCAGGGGGTGAGGGGGCTGGTCGGTCCGACCTCCCCCCACTTGGACCTGGAATCTTCCAGTGACCGCTGTGACACATTTATTGATTATTTTGCTGATAAAACCACTCGGATTCACCATGATTTCGATGCCGGCTGTGGAAGCCCCACCTTGTCCAATTTCTTGGAAAAATTTCAGCAGATTTTGCTCTCTGATGTGGAGGATGCTCTCGGGGGAGGGTTAGAACCACCTTTTGTGAACTAGATCCATGCCCGTCCTGGCTGGTTAAGACCTACCGGGAGACACTGGGGACACTGCTGGCTGGGATGGTCAATGCCTCCCTTTGGGAGGGCAGGGTGCCAGGCTGACTCAAGGAGGCGGTGGTTCGGCCCCTGCTCAAAAAGCCATCTCTGGACATTGACGCCCTTGCCAGTTATCGCCCTGTCTCTAACCTTCCTTTTTTAGGGAAGGTTATTGAATGGGTAATGACTTGGCAGCTTCAGAAGCATCTGGACCGACTCAGTTTTCTAGATCCCTCACAGTCTGGCTTTCATCCGGGCTATGGCACTGAGACTGCATTGGTGGCTCTGGTCAATGACCTTCGCTGGGAGTTAGACCAGGGCCATTCGATCCTGTTGATTTTGTTTGATCTATCGGTTGCTTTTGATACTGTTGACCATGAGTTGTTGGTGACGCGTGCAGGACCAACCAGGGATTAGCGGAACTGTCCTTGAATGGTTCCGTTCGTTCCTCTCAGGGAGAACCCAACAGGTGGCGCTTGGGGAACATTTTCCATCTCCCCGGGACCTCTTGTGTGGCGTTCCGCAGGGTTCTATTCTCTCCCCTCTCCTGTCCAATGTGTCTATGCAGCCGTTGGGTGAGATCGTCCAGAGTACTGGAGTTCGGTGCCATCAATATGCTGATGACACCCAACTCTATCTCTCCTTTTCATTGGACCCACTGAGGCTGAATCCCAATAAGATGGAGGTGATGTTAGTGGGGAAGGTGATGGATGTGGTGTCCCCCATCACTGATGAGGTCCGCACCCCATTGGTACCTCAGTCAAGAGTCTGGGAGTGCTCCTCAACTCATAGCTCCACCTAGATGCCCAGGTTGTGGTTGTGGTGAGGAGCGCTTTTCGCCAATTACATCTAGTGCGTCAGCTTCGGCCATATATGTCAGACTGGCCACTATCATTCATGTTTTCATTATCTCAAGATTGGACTATTGTAACGCGCTCTATGTGGGGCTGCCCATGGTGACTATTCGGAGACTGCAGCTGGTGCAGAATGCTGCGGCCCGCCTCCTTACAAGGACAGGCCGCTGGGAGCACATTACACCGGTGCTCCGTTCTCTGCACTGGCTGCCTATAGCCTTCTGGGCCCGATTCAAGGTGCTGGTTCTTGCCTATAAAGCCCTATATGGCTTGGGCCCTACCTATCTGCGGGACCGCCTCACTCCCCGTGCCTTTGACCGGCCCCTGCGGTCATCCGGGAGTGCCCTTCTCAAGGTCCCCCAAGTATTTAGGGGAGCTACTACGGAGAGGGCGTTCTCGATGGCTGCTCCACGACTGTGGAACTCCCTCCCGGTGGAGGCTCAGGTGGCCCTGGATCTTCCTTCGTTTCGACGCCAATGTAAGACGTTGCTGTGAATCGGACATTTTGGATGCCTCCGCCCCGGTGAGGTGCCTGGAGGTGGCTGAGGAGAGGAGGCTTCTCTTTGCTGGGCTGGCCTGAGTTTCCCCACCTCCGATCTAGAGGCTGAACAGCCTGTTGGGGATGTTGCAGCTGTCATCGTCCCTGCATCCAAACAGGGTTAGTTGGACTGGATGACCCTCAAGGTCCCTTGCAGCTCTGATATTCCATTAATCTATGACTGTCCAGTTGCACTAGCAAAAAATCCTCCCCTTAGTCCTTCTTATTGATGGTCAGCCAGCTCTTCTAGGAATCCAAAATTGCTGAGGCCGCTGCTTTTTTCCTGATGTATGCCAGGAAAGACTCTGTTGCCATTCCACCAGCGGAGGTCTGAATCGAGCTGCTAGGGCAGCCGTGAGAGGCAGCGGCAATTGCTGCTTAATTTCCAGCTTGCTCCCCCCCCCCTTGATTTATCGTTCCCCAGAGTTGCCCAAAAGCTGTAAACACACTTTTATTTGTCAGTTGCCTCCCTGAAGCCTGGTAGGTTGTCGAGAAAAGTAATATACGATTGGAATCCTCCTGGCTTTATGCTGTTGGGATTAGTAGCCCTACATATTTTATAGGGGCCTCTCCATGATCTTCCTTTATAAATCATTTAAATAGGAGTGTCTTTCTCTCTCTCTTTTTTTATTATTTTCTTGGTGCACCCTATAAAATATTTACCGGAATGGATGAAGGCCATTCATCCATGTTTACCCTTCTGCTCACCAGACCGGCACCATTTACAAATGGATCACCGTGGCTCAGCCCTTCAGCTGTCTGCGCGTGAGATGCGTTAAAGTTTACAGGCCTGTCTGTTTAAAAAAAAAAAAAAAGAAGAAGCTCCCTGCTCACTGGCTAAGAGGCTAGCTCGAGAGAGGAGCAAAGAAATAAATGGACAGAGGAAATGCGACGTGAGGCGTAGGCTTCCATGTCAATGTTCCAAGAAGACGAGGTATAGCGGGAGGGTTGCGGAGTTGACGGTGGATGTCATGAAAGGAGAAATATTTTTATTTCTATTTTTTTTTTTTCCTTTGGTTTTTTTCTTTAACAGTAATATTTTCCCCTTCCAACCATTCCCTCTCTTTTTCTCGCTTTTCCCCCACTTCAACCAGTCCATTCTCTCTCCCCGCTCTTTCTGATATGTCCCCCGTAATCAACTCTTTGAATGAAGCCGCATGAGACAGAGGGTATTTTCAAATGTGACGGCGCATGGTGCCGTTACACTTTGATCGTGGCCAGGGTGAGGGCCCTCACGCCAGTCAGGATCTGACCCAGCTGCCAAACAGACGTGTTGGCGACCTGGGGTGGGGTAGCGTATGGACATGGGTTCACAAGCCCTTCCTCCCTGCACCCTATGAGGCCGCTGCACACAGCTGTAACAGCCCCAAGGCTACCCGTTCCTGCCCCACCATTCTCTCTTCTGGTCCACCCATTATCTCAACCATGACATGGCGGATACTCGGGCCCCAATCACGCCTCCAATCTTGATGGCCCTAACTGAGGCGCTTGGAAAGGTCTGTTTCTCCAGTAGCGAATGCGACCTCTTTACCATGACATGGCCGTGCAGGACTGGATTTAGCATTCATCACTCAAAGTCCCACAACTGACCTTGACGGCGCACAGCATGGCAGATGGGGACCGGAGCGGCGACACGCCATCGCGCCTTGGGCAGCCTTACCCCACTTTGGGTAAGACTCCTACGTGGTGCGTCACCAGTCTTTGTCCAACGACGCACTAGGTAGCAGACAACTGCCTGCCCCACGCTGCCGCAAGGGGATTATCTGGCGGCCACCGGGCACACGATGCCCTGCATTGCGTGGTAAGGCTGCCTGAGTGCCCAGAGTAGGGTAAGGCTGCCCAGGGCACGGTAGGTGTATCGTGTGGCTGTACCCATAGTCACACACAACAAAGTGCAGGACAGGCTGGTCCGTGCCCAGTCGATCCTGCTAGGTGCTGGGGCCCATAAACCCGGGGGTCCCACCGGTGTGTAGAATGCATCTGCATGCTGGAGCAGAGTGCCCCAGCAGGGGGCTCATTCAGGGCCCATTCACACCTAGCTACGCCCTTCCATCCTGCCAGTCTCCCGCATGCCTCGCTATTGAATGCACTGGGAAGAAAAGGACGGTGGCTCCGGTGACTATTAGCATTCATGGCGTATTTTTTCATTTGTCACCTGGTGGCGAAACTAAAACACGTTGCTCCCTCCAGTGCGGTGGATTCCTACTGAGGGCCCCAAACTGGTTCAATTATCCTTTGGCACCAAAACACCGGAGAGCTACTCCTTTCGCTCTGCTCCTCCGGCAGGAGACACCACACTCGCTTTTTAAAAAAAAAAAAACCACGGCTTTTGTGGGGGGGGCCCATGTATTTTACATAACACGCCGCACGCTGTGCAGCATTCATGAGGATCATGCTGGCGCAATTGGGCCGAATATAATGCCGCTTACTCAGAGAGAAAAGACGCTCACAGGGGGAGAACGGGTCCTTGTTCCATGACTCGGAGAGAAATTGCTCCCCATTAGAACTCCCTCGGCTTGAAACGGACTCGAAGCCGACAGCTCAGAGGCATGGAGGTGGATACAAATGGATTCTTCCCTTCCTGTTCCAGGCCAAACGGCATTAAGGTCACGGGATGGATCTGGCTGTCCCAAAATGGGAAAGTGGGGTTGCTCAAAGCACAGAGAGAGATGGAGAGAAGGCTGTCTTCATCCCAAGCAGAAGAGTTTAAAATAAAACGTTCGGCATACCCTTGGGCTGCTGAAAACAAAATTTGAGGTTTTACTTTCAAATTTGGTATGATTTTATTTTCAGTTTAGGGGTAAATTTTCAAAGGAGCGTAGATTTCCAGAGGAAGGCAGGACCTAATACTTAAAAAGGGTATGGAATCGGAATTTCAAATCCTCAGCACTCCAAATCGAGGGCAGATTTTCAATGGCGTACAGGACAAAACGTTCAAAGGAGCAGAGGGCAAGATTTTCAAAGAAGTGTGAGGCAAGTGTCAGGGGCAAGATTTGCACGGGCAGGTTCTTCAGAGGACAGCACAAGATGATCAAAGATGAGATTTTCAAAGGTGCACAGGGCAAGATTTTCAAAGGCATGCAGCCTCCCTTCCCATATAACCCATGAGCAGGGGCGGGGGGAGGATTCCCACTGGGCATATTGTGTTGGGGCTCTGGGTACAGGTCCCTCCCAATTCCTGTGTGCCTGCCCCTCCTTCTTGCAACTGCTGCTTCTTTGCTGGGGGAGCAAATAGGGGCTTTTTGTTGTGGCACCCCAACATTGAATGAGGTGGGATCCACTCCCCCCAGGAAAATCACGCAGTGGGATTTCCCCATCCCATCCCTTTTTGTTAACCCCCAAGTTATTGCACTATCTTTCCTTCCGTCCACCCCCCTTCTCATTGACCCCCAGGTTCCCACTGGAATCTCTCTTCCCCCCCCCCGCCCCCCTCTTCTCATTACCCTTCCACTCCCGGTAATATCCTTCTGTAATAGTGGTACAAACAAACTGGTTGTGGATCCCTATTATCTGCCTCCACAGGTGCCTTTTTCCTTTAGAAAGAATTAACCGCTCAGGAAAAGGGCGGGCGGGCGGGGGAAAATATAAATAAATGTCTAATAAATTTCTGCAAGCCAAGGCCCCAGCAGAAAGGCCCGTAAGAGAGGGCTCCGGTATCCGTGCACAATTACACACACGACTGGCGTATTTCATGGAAATCAGTGGCCGCCAAGGGACTTCCCATTAGGAGCTCAGCAACACAAGCCCCAGTGCGCTGGGCCTCCCATGATGTGCAAGAGTGTCCTCTCTCTTCCCTCCGCT
Source organism: Sphenodon punctatus (assembly GCA_003113815.1). Taxonomy (NCBI): domain Eukaryota; kingdom Metazoa; phylum Chordata; class Lepidosauria; order Sphenodontia; family Sphenodontidae; genus Sphenodon; species Sphenodon punctatus. The sequence continues at coordinate 1,870,583 of QEPC01010893.1, forward strand.
GCATATTTCATTCTCTCGGCTGGCACCAGACAAGGCTCGGCATTCAGATCAGCCAAAGGGGGGGGAGGGATCAAAAGGTGCTCGGTGAGAGGAGATGTGAAACAAGCATTCATTATTTTTGTGCGACTTGGGCTTGCTACGTTTCAGCAAGCCTCCCCTCCCACCCGCCCCCCGGCCCCCCTCCGTCTCTCTATTTCCATAAATCATCCAACTGATCTGGCATTTTCTTGGACGCTCAACAGCAGGCGGCTTGTTACATGAACATTTCTGGTCGTATCACTTGTACCTATCAAGAGATAAGGAGGAGGTGTGGATAAGGGAGACAGGGAGAGAGGAGGCAGACGGAGAGAGAAGCAATTGGAGCGGAGCTGCCTGTGGGCCAAATCCAGCCGATGATGGGTGTGTGGGTGGGTGTTGTTTGGCCCCTTTTCGGTTCCCTGGATCTGGCCCATTAATTCAGCTTCTCCACTCAAGCACTGAAGGAAGTGAGCTCATAGGACGGGAGCAAAAATGAGGGCATGCACTCAAGGAGCGGGGACCAGATCCATAGCAGAGGTGGCCAAACTTTATGGTGCATGAGATCCATTGGATCTTGCAGGCAACAACCTCTGAGATGATGAAAACAGGGACCTGATTTTGGTAAAACCCACATTTTCAGGTGCCATTTTGGGTCTTCATATCGGTGCCCAAATATCATTTGAGCACCTGAAAACTGAAATCCAAGATTTTGAGTACCTGAAATTACCTGGGTTAGGGGGAGGGGACATTTTTCTTGAATCTGGGACTGGAAGTTAAAAAAATCCAGGACTGCCTGAGTGGGGAGCATTGAGGAGGGGGTAACCAATGAGGCACTGGCACTGTTAGCTGCTGGTACATATTCCAGACCCATAGGACCCTGTGCTGCAGCTATTGAAGGAGAGCAGCCCAAGACCCCCCCGCTGTTTGGTCTGTATAATATCTTGTCACTTTTTTAAAAAGTATGAGATGTTCAAAAATTGATGGAGTGGCATTCTGGGAAAATTCATGTGCCTAGTTTGCAGGATTTAGTTAATTAACACCATATATTGTGCTCGCAGACTCTGGGAGGAAAACAAATTGCAGAATATGACAGGCCCTGATTATTTTTATTATTATTATTTAATATTATTATTTATTAAGCACCAACAACGTATCTGGCACCGTACAATCAATAGTTACAGACAGGTCCTTACCCACAAGGGGCTTACAATCTAAGACAGACCAGGGACGGGGAGACAAGGGAGAGACGTAAGTATAAGGGTGTCCTTGTCCATCCCGCCCACTCTACATGGTCATCAGACCTCGGTTCGTCTCTAGCAGACGAGCCCTTCATTGGGGAAGCCAGCTGAGCATCCTAACCTTTTGGGCCCTCTGTCCCAATGGGAGCCATTGACTTTAATGGATGGAGGATTGTGGCCGAAATGTATGAAACGCTACAGTGGAGAGAGGTGGATTAAGAATCTTGGGGGACCGCTGCACTATTCCTTCATGCCTTCCCTGTCCTCTGCCAGAGTCTCAGCTCCTATGTCACTGGTTACCCATCATTAGGGTTACCCCCCTCTCCACATTTCATTTGGAAGCTTCGGGTTTTAACTAGGGGGGCGGGCCTCCAGAGGAAACTGCAGATTCAGGTCCATTACGGATTTAGATCTGCAATTTCTGGATGGAATTACGGATTTGTATTATGGATCCACATTTAAAACCATTAAAAAATAAAAAAGTAAGTTTAAAAAAATTGCTGTGTATGCACAAAATGGCTGCATGGCAGTGAACAGACTTACCCGGCCAGGGTAGAGGCGGGACAGGCAACCCCGACGGGGGAACCGGGAGACGAGCCCGCTGATGATCTCGCTGCAGCCATCACAATCATCTGGGCGGGAACGACGTCGACAGGGGCGGGGCCCGGCCCTCAAAGGATCCCCAGGCAGGCCAGAAGAGGAGGAAGAGGAGCTCAGCGCTCGTGGGAGGACGCCAGGGCTTCGCTCCGCAGACCCGTAGGCTATCACCCAAACGGGGCCACGGTGGCTGCCGGGGAACCTTGAACGGCAAATCAGCCTCCCAGCTGGGACACCATAGAGCCAGTGAGGGAGCTACAACCGGGCCTGGCATCAGGGAAGTGAACTCGGGGGAGGGAAGGTTCCCTAATGAGGGACAGGACTTGGGTTGGTGGGTTTGGACGAGCCACGTGGCGCAACGTGGCTCAAGGCACTGGACTCCCACAGAGGGAGTGAGGACACGGGAGGAACAGGGTAGGTCCGGGCAGGGGCCCGTGGACGGTGAGACCCTACGGGGATTAGGGTTTCCCCCTATCTCCCCTTGGCTCCCTCCGGAGAATGAAGGGGTGCAAGCGCCCCAGCGGGCTCCCTTTTGGAAGCCCGTGGGATACAACCTAGTCTCACAGCCACAAGTGGCCTAGTCGACAGGGTCACCATGCATGGACAAGCCACTAGGGAGGTAGCAGGGTTGCCTGCTACTATCCCTACGGGCATCGAGGGGCTCTTAAAATGGGTAGTGGAGTCCCAACAGGTGCAGATGGAACGGCAACAGGGGTTCTTCCAGCAATTGGCGGGAGAATTGGCAGGCACCCAAGCATCCGCCGAGGCCAAATTAACAGAGCAAGTGTCCGCTATGATGGTTCCGGCCCTGACGGCCCTGACAGAATGTGTTAAAGGCCCCGGGGAACCTCGAACCCCTCAGGTGCGCCTAACGAAAATGACGCCCTCAGACAACCCAGAGGCATTCCTCAATGTATTTGAGAGGGTTGCCCTGGCGGCTAAGTGGCCTGAAGCCCAGTGGGCTATAACGTTGGCACCCTGTCTGCCTGAACCAGCACAGGCGATATACGATCACCTGAACCCTGGGGAGGCGGCTGATTTTCAAAAAGTGAAAACCGCCATCCTCAAAGGTCTGGATATATCAGAGGAGACTTACTGGAAGAGTTTTAGGGCTGCAAAGTACAGACCCGGTCTTTCCCCTCATGGGGTAGCACAGCTGTTGCGAACTCGCGCAGTGCAGTGGTTAAAACCCTCCAATCGGAGTTCAGAGGAGGTGGTGGAATTGGTCATAGTGGAGCAATTCCTACAGATTCTTCCTCCAGGGGGTCGGGCCTGGGTGGCCCAACACCGGCCCACCACCCTGGCCGAGGCCACTACCCTAATGGAAAATTATGAAATCTTTGAGACAGGACAGGTAGGACGGGAGATGGGGAAAAGCCCAAAGGGAGGGCTGGAGCCCAACTCCCAGGCGGAAGTAGGCAGTAGGGAACCTGGAAAAGGGGAAGGGAAAAGGGAGTTCCCCTGAGGGGTAGCCTGGAGAGAGGAGGTGAAGGAAGAAAGGGTCCCCGTGAGGTGGCCAAACTCCACCTTCCCTTCTTCACATTAACTCGGACGGGACCTCAGGGGGCCGGGAAAGCAGTAGCGGGGCTCGTTTGTGCTTCCTGTGTGGGAAACCAGGGCATATTCACCGGGACTGCCCCTTAATGGATTGCATCTATGCAGAAGGGTGGTTGGGGGAAGGCCATAAAGGGATATAAAACCATACCCCACCAGTCAAGTGTGGTTGGCAGTGGAAGGGAAAATGAGGCCCAAACGGGTGGGGGTTGTGCCGGGTCTCACCTATTCAGTAGTCCTGGGAGGAGATGGAGGAGCTTCTACAGATGAAGGAGGGGTGCGTAGGAGAAGCAGACGAGGACGCAAGCCCGAAGGGGGACACCGCATGGAGTAGGGAAGGAGGACCCCAAGGGACGTGGGAAGACCCATGACTGGTAAGCCCCCAGAGTATTATATATGCTCAGAGAAATGATCCGGTGCTTGTCCGGGCCTACAAGCAAGTGAGTGTGATAAATGGAGTAGAACAGGAGAGGGAGGGCAAGGTGAGGTACCCTCGCTTTGAGCTAATACAGGACCGCCTGTATAGGGTAGATAAGGATGCCCGAACAGGTGATGAGGTATGCCAGTTGTTAGTACCTACACCGGCCAGGGCCGGTATACTACTAATGGCACACGAGCCCCCTTGTTCTGGTCACCTGGGGGCAGAGAAAACGTTTGAAATAATAGGTGCCTGATTTTATTGACCAGGGGTAAGGGAGGAGGTGAGGCGCTTCTGTGCCTCCTTTCCTGACTGTCAGCTGACTAATCGGAGGCTGGTAGCCCCGGCTCCGCTGGTACCCTTACCCGTGGTAGGAATCCCATTCGAGCAGGTAGGGCTAAATATCGTGGGGCCACTAGAGCCCTCCAAGGAGGGTCATAAATATATTATGGTATTAGTGGACTATGCCACATGCTATCCTGAGGCCGTAGCAGTAAGGTCCATTAAGGCACCAGTGGTGGCCCGGGAGCTGTTACAAATGTTCTCGGGTAGGCTTTCCCAAAATGATCTTGACAGACCAAGGCACCAACTTCACGGGGCAGTTGATGAGGCAGCTTTGTAGACTATTAAAAGTTAAACATCTTAAAACATCAGTGTATCACCACCAGACCGATGGTCTGGTGGAAAGATTTAATCAAACTCTAAAAGGAATGCTACGGCCCTTCGTACGGGAAGAGCCCCGGTCATGGGCCACCCTACTGCCGACTCTCTTGTTCACGCACCGAGAGGTACCTCAGAGTTTGTTGGGGTTCGCCCCCTTCGAGCTGTTATACGGCAGGTGGCCCCAGGGTCTGCTGGATGTAGTAAAAGAGCAGTGGGAAAGCCAAAGGGAGGAACCGGTCAATCCAATCCAGTACATAGTCCAACTACGGGAGCGTCTAGGGAGGGTGACAGTGTTCACCCAAAAACATTTGGGGGATGCACAACAACGGCAGAAACAGTGGTACGACAGGAGGGCTAAGCCCCGGCAACTCCAGCCGGGTCAACAGGTCCTGGTATTGTTACCTTCCTCAGAGTCTAAATTATTGATTACCTGGCAGGGATCTTTTGAAGTAGAAGCAAAAGTGGGAGAAGTAGATTATGTGGTCCGGCAACATGGGCGATGGCCCAAGAGGCAGACATATATCCATTTATTAAAAGAATGGCGGGAAAGAGAAGGGAAGAACAGAAGGGACCAGGCAGCGGAAGGTTTAGAGGGGGAAGGGTCACTTTTCCCTACCAAACCTAGGGACCCGGTTGGGGTACACATGGGACCTGCTTTGGGACCTGACCAGAAGGCCCACCTAGAGGCTCTGGTTCGGGAGTTCCAGCATGTGTTCACAGATAGGCCCGGATGTACCCCTTTAATACAACATGATATCGACACTGAACCCAGCAAGGTGGTCAGGGTCAGGGAACACACACACACACCGACGCAACCCCCCACACCAGTGGCAGGTAGTAGAGAAGGAAGTGGAGGAAATGTTAAAATTAGGGGTGATAGAGGAATTTCACAGCCCCTGGAGGAGCCAACCCATGTTGGTGGCGAAACCTGATGGGTTGACCCAATTTTGCATTGATTTTAGAAAGGTCAATGCCATCTCGCGGTTTGATGCCTACCCCATGCCCCGGGTGGACACACTGTTGGAGACGGTGGGCAACGCTACGTATTTATCAACCCTGGATCTCACCAAGGGCTATTGGCAGATCCCCTTGACTGCTAGGGCCAAGGAAAAAAACAGCTTTCACAACCCATGTGGGTTTGTTTCAGTTTGTGAGGATGCCCTTTGGCCTCCATGGGGGCCACTGCGATGTTCCAGAGGTTGATGGATAAGTTGCTGATTAACCATGGGGAGTAGGCAGTGGCCTAAATTGATGATATTGTTATATTTAGCAATACCTGGGAAGAACATGTAGGCCACCTTCAGGAAATCGCATCAGCACTAGCCCAAGCGGGCTTGACTGCCAACCCTTGTAAGTGTAAACTAGGACTGAGGGAAGTACAGTACCTGGGCTACCAGGTAGGGAATGGGTGTATTAATCCAGTTTGGGAAAAGTTACTGCTGCCGCGGCGCCGCAGCATGCCCCGGCAGCAGAGAAACCGACACCAGCCCCGGCAAAACCAGGTGACTGGGGGATGCACTCCACCCCCTGCACAAGGGGACACCTCCCCATTGACAACCCAGACCCCAACCCCGCTGCAGCAGGATGCCTCACAGGCGGCATCACAAGCCCCCCCCCCCCCGCCGCACAGTTAGGCATTCCTCAGATGACAGCCCCTGCCCCGCCCCGACGCAGTGCGTGCCTAGTGGCAGAACGCACACAGCAGGGGGCGGGGCCTTGACTCATTCACAAGTGCCCTCACCTGAATCACCCAAGGAATAGATAAAATGCTGGTGGGGCTTCAGTTCCCTGCCGGTAATCAATGAGAGAAGCTGGCCCCTTGATCTTGCCTTTGCCTTGAAAGCTAAGTACCTATTTGAGTGGATTTCTTGTGTGTATTGTCTGGTTCCTTGTTACTTGCCTGCTAACCCCCGTTTCTCGTTGTGATTGTGGTAAGAGTCTGCCTCCCCCCTTCTCGTGCACCTCCTCCCTGTTCCCTAGCTTGTCCGTGGTTGCTGCTCCGCCCCCAGCCCGTGTTCCTTAGCCCTCGTTCCTCCCTCCTGGCTGAGTGACCCTTCCCTATCCCTTCCCGGTTCCCCTTTCTCACCCTCTGCCTCTCCTCACCCCAGGCCTGCTCCTTCCCTTCCCCTACCGTGTCACTCTCCACTACGCCTCACACGCGGTGACCTGGTCTGTGTGCCTGTGAACCCTTCCTTCATCCTCCCTTCCAGTTGGCACGTTCTCTCCTCCCCAATGATGATAAGGGTTGCTTTCTGATTCAGGAGCAAAGCCCACCCACGAACCTGAGGGGATTATTGAATTGCTCCGAGTGCCCTAGGAGAGACGACCATACTTCTGGAGGGTCCCTCCCTGTATATCTGAGCACCGTTCTGGTCCTCACCTCCCTTCCCTCCCCCCTTCTAACAGTTGCAAGCACTAAGAGATTGGGACCTGGCCCAAACAAAAGAGCAAGTACAACAATTCCTGGGATTGGCAGGCTATTACCGCCGGCACATGCCACATTTTTCAACTATAGCAGCCCCGCTGACTGAAATGACTCGGAAAAAGCAGCCTCAAAGGGTGCGGTGGACTGAAGGTGGTACACGAGCCTTCCAGGTCTTGAAGGACCGGCTGTGTCATGTTCCTGTCTTACACAGCCCCGACTTCTTCCGACCCTTCTTACTGTATACAGACATATCCAATCTGGGGTTGGGCGCCGTGCTGGCCCAAGAGGTGCGAGAGGAAGAGCACCCTATCGCCTATATTATCCGCAAGCTAAGCACTTGGGAACAGGCGTATGCAACAGTAGAAAAGGAAGCCTTGGCTCTCCGGTGGGCAGTAGAGGCTCTGCGGTATTATCTGTTGGGAGCACCCTTCCATGTGGTGACAGATCATGCACCCTTGCAGTGGTTAGCATCCATGAAGGACACCAATGCCCGTCTGATGAGATGGTACCTGGCTTTGCAACCCTTCTGTTTTACTGTTTCTCACAGAGCAGGGCGGTGACACGGTAATGCTGATTTCTTTCCCCGGCAGGGGTCATCTGCGTCCTACGGAGGGCAGAGGCCGGCCCCGCTCTTGTCGGTGGGGGTGTGTGGCAGTGAACAGACTTACCCGGCCAGGGTGGAGGCGGCACAGGCAACCCCGACGGGGGAGCCGGGAGACGAGCCCGCTGATGACGACGCTGCAGCCGTCGCAATCAGCTGGGCGGGAACAATGACGTTGACAGGGCCGGCCCGATGCACGGAAGGGGCGGGGCCCAGCCCTCAAAGGATCCCCGGGCAGGCCAGAAGAGGAGGAAGAGGAGCTCAGCGCTCACGGGAGGATGCCAGGGCTTCGCTCCATAGACCCGTAGGCTATCACCCAAACGGGGCCATGGCGGCTGCCGGGGAACCATGCACGGTAGATCAGCCTCCTGGCCGGGACACCATAGAGCCAGCAAGGGAGCTACAACTGGGCCTGGCATCAGGGAAGTGAACTCAGGGGAGGGAAGATTCCCTAAAGAGGGACAGGACTTGGGGGGGGTGGGTTTGGATGAGCCACATGGCGCAACGTGGCTCAAGGCACTGGACTCCCACAGAGGGAGTGAGGACATTGGGGAGGGACAGGGTAGGTCCGGGCAGGGGCCCGCGAATGGTGAGACCCTGTGGGGACTGGGGTTTTCCCCTTAGCTCCCTCCGGAGAACAAAGGGGTGCAAGTGCTCCAGCGAGCTCCCTTTTGGAAGCCCGTGGGGTACCAACCTAGTCTCGCGGCCACGGGCTGCCAGACTGTTCTGCACATGTGCAACTTTTTCCAAAACGGTGGCAGCAGTGTTGGTGTGACAGCTCTTTTGCCCCACCCCCCTGCTGACATAGCCCCTCCCCCTATGGGTAAAAGCCCAGAAGAAGACGGGATCCCTACCCATGATGCTCTGCCTGCCCATCCGCTCTGAACCACTGAACTGGCCACCTCCTCTGTGCATCTCGCTCCCATCCCAGCCAATGCAGAGGGGCGGGTCAGCAGCACAGTGTATAGAAAGCCACATGCAGTGGAGGAAGAGACCCTTCTGCCATCCCCTCCCTGCCTCCTACTGGCTGGAGGGGGTGTCACACTACCCTTTCCTGGTGTAACCATGTCCTTTGCAGAACATCATGATGCACCATAGAGGGTCATGTTGGAAAGGGGGGATCGTAACATTACAATGGCCACTCTTGGGAGCCCTGATTTCTCATCCACAATGAGGTAGCCACCAGCTTCCATCTCAGGAACCCCTGCCAGATAAAGGGGGACTCCCTTCCCCATTTCTGAGCACCCCTTCAGGTGTGTGAGCTGCAGCAGCCGAGCCTCTAATGATTCCTGAGGACATCCGGCAGTGAAGCTCTCTCCAAAGCAGCCTCGGCTCTGAGGTGCATGCTAAAAGTCTTCGGCCTATTAAATACCCTACGAAGCAAAGGCTGAGAGATTTACGTGAATTAGAGAAAGAGAATGTCAGCCCCGCTTATCCTCCTGCTGAGCTGACAGGGCAGAGGGTGCGCCAGTGGGGGGAGCATCAAGGGAAGTTAAAGCGAGACATATTCAGCACAGATTTGGGGCACAGCAAAATGAGGGGTGGGGAATAAAGAGGTGAAATGTAGGTTTTTTTTAGAGTGACCGCATTGCCATGGGTTTTCATCTGGAGGGGGTGGGGCCCATGGGACAGCCACACCTTTTTATAACGTAACCCCACCCCCTTATGGAGCTACATAAGCTTGCTCATCAGCTGATCGGCGGGATCTCTTGACAGCGCTCGTCACAGTTTCCATCACACTTAATCCGGCCCTGAGTAAGAACTGGCAAAGGAGAGGGTGGGAGGGAGTAGTTACTAATGCTTCCCTCTGATTTCCCACGTGGAGGTGTGGGTGGAGCAAGGAGACAGGGTTATGCCCTTTCGGGAGACTCTGCAACAAAATCTGGACTCCCCTAGATGGTCGTGAGGTGATGGGGGTTCTGTTGAGGCGCACGCTTTGGCTCCTCTGAATGATCCCTATCTCAGTCCTTCTGAGGTCAAGGGGAAGGACGTTTGGGCCAGGTTTATTTTCTTAACGCAATAAGCACTGTCGGTGTGGTACCAATGAATCCCAAACACAAGGTTGTGGGTAAGCTCCCCTCCCTCTTCATTTTCCATGCCCCCTCCTCTCCTCCTCCAGGACTGCGTCAAAACTGCATCAGTGCAAAGCTAACACGAGCCCGGGCTTCACACAGCAAGCAGGTCGAGCGGCAAATTCTTTCAGCTTTGACTCTCCACCCGCACACCAGCATAACAAGTGGAATTCAAAGCACCGGGGAAACTTCGGGGATTCGAGTGGCAAGAATACAAAGAGGGATATTTTTAGCAACCGAACAAAAATCCACACATTTGGGAGGTGTGATGATGGTCCATTCTTCATGTACGCTGCCGCGAGGATGCTATCCTTTCCTGAACCAGCTTGTTTGTCAGCCTCATCTAGCCTTGCAGAGGTACACGAGTTGTTATAATTATCCTGGAGGGGCAGTCTCCACCAGACAACGGATGTCTTTACACGTAACTCTTATCATTTGAAAAGTGTTGCATTTGTTTGAGCAAACCCAGGAGCTAGCCACAGAGGGAGGTTTCTGCTACGCTAATCCAGAATGAATACACTAATTCTCAATCCATCAGAAGACTCACGAAACAGCCAAAAACATGACACACAATGAAGTCAGTTCCTTGCCACTCCAGTGGAGCTTTAATGAGACAATTTTACCAGAGAGGTTTCTGAGGCATTTTTCATTTGGGCTAGGACATAGCTCGCAACAGTCCCTACATACAAGGGACAATTCCTCTTTGTGTGCTGAATCCCACTGTTCCTCTTTTAGGGGGTCGAAGTCCCTCTTTCAGGAGAGAGAGATGAAAGAACCTCTTTCCTGATTGCCTCCCAGGGAAAGCACTTGATAANGAGTGCCCTTGCCCTGTCTCTACACGCCGCACAAGGGGGGGGGGGGCATTGCTGAGTCGTGAAACTTTGCCTTGCAGCAGGGAGTTTAACTTTGGCAGTTTCACCAGCAGGGAACTTTGCCTTACAAAGGGGAGCTTTGCCTTATCAGTTTCATGTTGCTCCATCATGGGATGACCTTGTTAAAAGCAGCACATAGGGTTGGTTTCCCCTGTGGTTAATGCAGTGTGTAGAAGTCATTTATATAACGCGTTTTTCGAGTGGGTTCTGCCCAAATCCCCATTCTGAGTGTTGTGTGAAATCCTTACCACTCTCTGTGGCTTAAAAAAAATTAAAAATACACACACACCCCTCAACCATTGGTATTTGTATTCCCACCATTGTCCTGTGACTTCTCCCAGCTGCAGCTGACCTCGATCAGCCTCTCTTCCTAGGCTTCATCTGGAGAGCTTTAGCTGGCTAGGACATAGCTCGCAACAGTCCCTACATACAAGGGACAATTCCTCTTTGGGTGCTGAAACCCACTGTCCCTTTTTCAGGGGGTCGAAGTCCCTCTTTCAGGAGAGAGAAACAAAAAGCCAAATCAAACCTCAGGCCCCTCTTTTCTGGTTACCCCCTAGGAAAAGCTTTTGAAAGGAGCATCCATGTCTCTTTGTGCACTTGGAATGGTGGGAGGGGTGTGTGAGCGTGTAAATGCATAAGGGACGGAGCTTATTTGCTATTGGGCGGAGCATATTGGCCGAGGGGGTGGGACTTGTGTGAGAGCAATTGCAGCTCTATTCACATGGGAATTAGTGCACATAGGAATGCACTATTCCACTTTCCTATCACAAGAACACCCATGATTGTAAACGCTACATCGGGGAACCCGGGCATGCGTGAATGTTCTCGTGGGAGAAAAGCAGAATGGCGCATTCCCACGTGCGCTAATTTCTGTGAGAAAAGAGCTGCTCTTGCTGTCGGGGCAGTTCCCCCCCCCCCCCAGGTAAGGTGGGCAAGTGCCCATTGAGAGTGATGGGCTACACACAGGGGATCTGAACCTATTAATCCTCCTCGCAAGGGCAGCTCACCCTGCTCCAGGTTCTATTCAAGTCGAGGGGCTTGCCCTGTTCCTGAGCAGGTGTGAGTAAATTTGGAACCCCGCCTGCTGCTGTGCTGCATACTCCAGTAACTCCAAATAGGCCTTTCCTTTCAGAGTAGGGAGGCCATCTGAGCGTAATGTGATTAGAGGCCTTGTAAGGGTTACACAATTTTAAAAATAAATTAATGTCAAGATGATGAAATTTTAAAAAGTAATCTGTGAATGGTATCTGGGATTAACAGTAGCTGGTTCTTCTCTGGGAGCCAGATGGAGTTCAGCGTCTGCACCTGGAATTTCCTCCACCCTGCTATCTAAACCTATGAACTCTTATTGACGAGAACTGGCAAAGAATCGCCATGTTTTATTAAACAGAGCTTGCGTGCCTATTTCTTGTTTCTTTAGGTTGGATTAAGAATGCTGAACATGCCTGGCTTTGTGTCAGGTGACAGAGAATCAATGAAGGCTCATCAAGGAGCACAGGGAGTGGTAAGGATTTCACACATGTGGGTTTGGGCCATTACCCACTCAAGTAGAGTGTAGTGTGAATGAGTCCTATGGATACTGCTGTGTAGAAATGGACCAAATCCCCACTGGTGTAAATCAGTGTAGGAAGGGACGGGGTATGTGCTAAAGCAAAGTCTTCTCTCCCCCCCCCCCCC
>QEPC01010893.1:1882751-1912231 GCA_003113815.1 Sphenodon punctatus
ACTACTGCAACCTTCTCCTCGCTGGCTTCCCTCACTCTCACCTGTCCCCCCCTTATCGCCATCCAAAACTCCGCTGCCAAGGTCATCCACTCAGTCCGCCGCTTTGACCACGTGCAGTCTCTCCTCTCCTCTCTCCACTGGCTCCCCCTTCCCGAACGCATCCGGTTTAAACTCCTGGTATTTACCTTTACAGCCAAGCTCCCCCCTATCTCTCAGCCCTAATCTTACGCATTTCTGCATGCGCCCTCCGCTCCTCCTCTGTCCCCCTCCCTCAATCTCCCCCATCTCCTATGCTCCCCTAACCGCCTTTGTCCCTTCTCCCTTGCTGCCCCCCATGCCTGGAACTCCCTCCCTACCCACATCCTCCTCACCTCCTCCCTCCGCACCTTCAAATCCCTCCTCAAGACCCACTTCTTCCGTGCCGCCTTTCCCAATGCCTGCTAGTTGTCTTCCCCCTAATACTTATGGTCTGCCCTCCTCTGCAGACTCCTGCCTAACTGTAACCAAGCCAAGCACGCGCACCTGAGACTTTGCAGCCGCTTGCATGTTTGTTTTCTTGCTTTTCCCTTGTCTTCCCTTTGTCCCCTCGCCTTGTTGCCCCCTCCTTGTCTTTTTAGATTGTAAGCCGTAGGCAGGGACCACGTCTTTATGTTTGTTCTGTAAAGCACCAGGTACACAGCTGGTGCTATACAAATGTTTAGTATAATAATTAATAATCACCAATCAATAATTAACAAGTAATAATTAATCAGTAATTAATCAATAATTAATGAAATAATTAATTAATAATTAATAAAGTGAATGAAGCCTTTGGAGTCAGAGGACTGAGGTAGAGCAGGAGGCTGAAACCAGGAAGATTTTCAGGGAGAGCTACGCCAAAGGACTGTGCAGGCTGACCAGAGACTGGGGAAAGAGGTGGAAGGCTGGGAAAATCTCTACCTCCAGACAGGCTTGAAGGAGTTGCCTGGGCCAGGGGCTTGCAGAGGCCAGAAACTATTGTGTGGCTTGAGCCCTAGAAATGAAGGAGTCTGCAGGAAACAGCTGCAAACATTTGGTAAGCCAGGGAACTGTGTGAGAAGCAAATGGGAGTTGACAGACTGGGAAAAGGATGAGAGGTATCAAGGATGTGTGGTATCAAGCAGAGAGGGGCTGCTTGACCTTTGAGAGAGAGACGAATAATGGAGATTGGTTAAATAAAGACTTTTGAGATGAAACCTCAAAGATACTGTTGAATGTGTGGGCCCTAATCCTGCAAGCCTGCATCCTGTTACATATGGTGGAGAATGCGGGCAACCCCAATGTTGGCAAGCAAGCCAGCAGTGTAGAAGGGGGGGTTGGAGCTGCAACAGGGCGCTTGCCAGGGAGTCTGGGAGAAGGAGGATCATGTCCTGGGATAAGTGAGGAAGAGGAACAACCTATTGGGATTCTTGAGAGGAACTGAGTGCCCTAGGCCAGAAGCAGACAAGCCAGAGAGGCCCTGCGTGAGAGACTGGGCAAAAGCTTCACTATGACAACCAGAGGACTGCTCCACCAGTGAATACAGATGTTTATATTATGGAGTTATGTGGAGCCTGAACTGCAGCAGCATAATAAGGGAACACCGAGTCAGTGGAACCAAGCAGTGAGACTCATGAGGACCCCACTGCATCAGCTGAGAAGACAGACAGCATGGGAAAACAGGTATCAGGGGCTCCACGTGGGGTTTACCTCAAAAGCTTGTTATAACTGTGGGAGAAAGGGGGAACTTTTAGAGATGGTACCCCTCTCAAGAGACTAAAGGAGGATTGTGGACCTAGGTCACCAGAGGTGGGGTTTATCTGGATCCCGGAATCAAGAGAATGTGAATCCTAAACTATGTTCGGAATGTGAAGATAGTGGGGCTATGAGGGGAATAAGCCATGAACAGAACTGGGTGTTTGAGCTGAATTCCCAAAGACACGATTGAATGTTTAGGCCCTAATCCTGAGGGACTTATGCCCAGCAAGCCTGCACCCTGTCCCAAAGAGATGAAGGCAGAGTAGTTCAGATTATCTCTTTTTTTGAATGAGCATAAAGACATGGGGAATGCTGAAGGGAACAGAAGGGTCTGATGGTTCTGTGGGCAACTGTGGTGCTGCAGGGTCCTGGGGCTGCAAAAACATATGTCTGCATCCCCGAGATTCCTAGCCCCCCTGAAAATGTATTGCTGCTCACTTAGCAGTCTCAGCCAGTGGCTAAGTTTCCTTCTGTCAGTAATTCCTGACCTCCAGCTCCAATTCTGTCAGAACCAGGCATTTCATCAGGTCTGATCAGAAATAGGAATGAATGATCAGTTCAATTTTTTGTTCTGATTTCCGATTGAACTGGACAAAATATTAGCCATTGCGTATATGCTAAATAGCCGCTGGACTGATGTGCACATGCACAAGATGGCTCTGCCCATATCCAAAATAGTGGTGGCGCCCTTTTTGATATGGACAGTGCCATTTTGCTCATGCAAAAATGGCTGATTCCCACCCCGATCAGGAGCCCAATCAGAAAGGTTTCTCGCCGGATGTCAGATTGAAAAATGAGGCGACTGTTCAGTTTTTGTAGAAATGTTCCGTTTCTCAAAATGGAACAGTTGTTTAAACTCACCTCTACCGCTAGTTACCCCATACTCATGTATCACACTCAGAGTCAGTTCGATCACAGGAGGATCAGAATGTCCCTGGTTGAAAGGAGAGCTTTTTCCTTTAGTCTGAGCTGTGTTGGAGAATCCTCTTGGCCTACTAGAAGAGGATTTATGGAGTGCGTAGCAAGTGGAGGTCCTGGGGTCTGATCTCATTTTGTTTCTGTAAGCCTCCAAGATGTGAGTCTGGTCCTCCCCAGCACCCTAACATCTGGAATAACAGCAGCAGGCATGTCGGGCATGGATGCGGTCACATAGCACGCTGAACGGTGTGGTCTTGATTAATTGCCCCAGCGTAAATCACCTCTTATTACGGTTTGCAGGCTGTATATCAATCAGCTTGGAAATCTCCACCGCGCAGCCTAATGGGGTTATAAACCTCCCGGGTTGTGCTCGTTGGAGCAGCTGGAAAAGCTTAACAGTATTTTATCAGGCAAACAGACAAGCTTCATGCATGCAGGGCCAATCAGTGCCTGTTGCTCAGCTGGGACATCATGGGACCCACCAAGGAGTTAAAGCTGCTCCAGCAGGAAAAAAGGGCTAGTGGTTAGGGGGGCTTGTGGTGGGGTAAATCCGGGTTCAGTTCCGAAATCTGCTATAGGCATCTTGTGCAAACGGCTTACCACTTGGTCCTCAAAACATGGTACCCGCTCCCTTCAATAGGGCTTGTGCCAACGCAAGGGCTCATTCACACAACACTCTGGTGGAGTGGGTACTGACCCAAACCCACATTCTGAATGTTATGTGAAACCATTGCCACTGCTTCAGTTTCTTAATGCTTCTTCTGCTCCTCTTTCTTCTCTGCCACCACCAGGTAAGGGGTGAGCCCTGAAATGGAGGAAAGTCAGCAGCCATGTGAATGTGTTGCTATAGGGCAAAGCAAACACAAATTCAAAAATAAAGGCTCATTCACACAATGCTCGTTTAGAATGGGGTGGTGGCAAAGATCCACATCCTGAGCGTTGTGGGAAATCTTTACTGCTTCCTGTGCTCCTGGGTGATCCAGGAGGCATCTTTAGACATAACAAAGATCGGGTGTTAAAACCCCTGAGCACGTGTTTGGCTGTTGTGTGTAAGCACCATAACAATCCCAACATCAATTTGGCCACCTGTTGAACGCACAATGTGAACACCATTGCATCACAAGAACAATCTGCGTGTTTCGGCTGAACACATGCCCAACGTTGTGTCTAATGATATTGTGTGGTGTGTTAGCAGGTACAACACGGGGAATGAGGCGGCAGTGCTTGCGTGCTGAGATCAAGTGATGAGCAAAACACCAATTTGCCCCAAGATGGGCTGTGTGTCTAAGCAGCGCCACATGGTGAACACAGGGCCAAACCGGTGTTCATATCAAGGTCAAAACACACATTCAGACACCCATTGATGTTATGTCTAAAGACACCTGTGTTTTCTGCCAACCAATGCAAAAGGTGTATGGAGGGGCCCACCTTCCGCTACCCAGAAGTGGGTAGTTGCACAAACCTACATTTTGAGTGTTGTGTGAAATCCTTACCATTCCCTGTGCTCTTTAATGATACCTTATTCTCTAGCATCTGATGCAAATAGTAGGGGGGAAGGGACTATTTAAGTACAGGTTGAGCAGCAGGTGTATGAATGCATTGCCACTGGGCAAGGCAAACACAGATTAAGGAACAAGGGGCAAGAGTGTTGTGTGTATGACCGAAATAAACGGGATTGTTGAGAAGCACAGACGGGGTAAGGATGTCACATAATGTTCAGAATGTGGGTTTACACCACTCCCCACTCTGTGTTGTGTGAAAGCATCTTTGCAAATTCTCATATCCAGGGTGCAACTGGGGGAGGAGGGCCCAGGACTCTGTCTCAGTATGTGCTCCCTGTCCCTTCCCACACTGATTTGCACCAGGTAGGGACATGGGCTATGGACCATTTTCTATTCTGTGGCTGTGATCAAATCCATTCCACCAAGCAGCCCGCCACTCATGCATATTCCACTCAGTTTCCAAGAACAGCAACAATCGCAGCGTCTGTTATTCTGACCTCGTCCTGTGGTATTACAGCTCCCAACTGACTGCAAACGGGGTGGAATCTGTAACACGTAATGAAATTCTCTCCTGCACAGGCTGCCTCCACCAATCCCTCTTGCTGTGTGCAAAGACTCCCCAATCAACCATGCCCCCTAAACCTGGGGAAGGGGGCAAAAATCTTGGTAGCTTCTCACTCTCTCAAATGCGGTCCCTATTTTATTTTTATTTATTTATTCAAAACTTATATCCCACCCCTCCTGCCCAAAGGCAGCTCGGGGCGGTGAACAACATACACACACACAAAAATTCAACAATAAAACATTTAAAAATAAATCTACAAATTTTAAAACAAGTAATAAAAACACACCCTCCCTCCCAAACCCCACCTCCCTCCCCACTCGCCAAAAGCCTGGTGGAAAAGCCAGGTCTTACACAAACATCAAAACAACAGGAGGGTGGGGGCCAACCGAGCCTCCTCCGGGAGCAAATTCCACAGCACGGGGGCAGCCACCGAAAAAGATCTCACATCAATGGCCACCCGTCTCGCCCGGGGAACCTACGAAAAGCCCCCCACGGACGATCTCGGGGGTCGCACGGGCACATGGGGAGTGAGGCAATCCCACAGATAGGCAGGGCCCAGGCCGTGAAGGGCTTTAAAGGTCAAAACCAGCACCTTGAACCTAGCCCGGTGGTTTAGAGGCAGCCAGTGCAGGGCCTATCACTGCAGGATCAAAGAAACTTGCATTTCCTATTATGTTCCCACCTGGAACTTGGCTTCTCCTCTCCCACCCCAGAGAGTCTCCTGCTTCCCAAACCATCTTTGCCTCTTTGTCCCTTCTCTCCCCTATCCCCTATGCTCCTCCCTGAGCGTGTACCTCAGGGGTGGGGAACGTTTTCCCTCCCAGGGGCCACTTTGAAAATTAGTAGGTGCTCTGCGGGATGCATGGAAGTTGGAGGTGGGGGTGCGCTCAAGAAAAAGAGGGTCCAGATCATGGTTCTGTGCCATGGCTCTGTCTCCTATCCTTGTGTGCCTACCCTCATCTCTGCTCCCTTCCCCTGAGCTCAGTCTTTCAGTGCTTGGGATTAGGAACTGGATCCAAGGGCCATATCCAGGATCTGGAAAGGGCCACATCAAAACTTCTTGTGGGCCACATTTGGCCCCGGGCCGGAGGAACCCTGCCCCTGGACTAGATAATCCCAGAGTGGGCTCCATCTGCACCCAGCTGTGTGATTGGGTCCAAGCTGGGTCTGATGCCTCCACGCTCTTCTGGTCCTAGGTCCAATCTGCCCTCCACCATGGAGCACCATGGCGGTTTTGATGGAACCGGCCATGGTCCTTTTAAGGCTGACCTGTCCATCACTTTGGCCCCTCCCTTTCAGAGGGGTATAAAATGGGGGAAGGCAGGTAAATCTGGGAGTCTGTTGCAAGCTGCCAAAGGGATGAGCAGCCTGGGCAGGAAGGCTCTAACTGGGAGCTGTCCTGGGTCCTGAAGGCCGCTGAGGAAAGCTGTGACCCAGGGAGCAGATGCTGAAGCTGAACCGTAAAGCCCAGCACAGAGGGTACAAAAACCCCAACCCAGCATTGGGGAGAGCACATGGACTCTGGGAGTATTGACTGTAAATAGAAGAATGGTGCAGTTGGTGAAAATAAAATACAGTGGTTGGGGGACGTATAAGATGGGTCTGCTGTGTGATACCTGGGAAGAGAGTGGCGTGCAAAAATGACTCTAATCCTGCAGGGATCTAGCAGGGTGGGAGGGCTGTCTTTCACCGTACTCCATGTGGGGTGTGATCCAGTTGGGAAGGGTTGGGAAAACACCTTAACCCTGCCCCCTTTCTGACCACCGCCCTAGCCAGCCCCTACAGAGTACTGGGGCACCATGGAGATCTGCAAGGGGTTGGGATGCAGAATTCCACCGCCCCTTTCCAACGTGGCACGCCCTTACGGAACGCCATGACATCACCACGTTCTGTGGAAGTATGGCCTGATCCAGTCCGAGCCCAGGGTGATTGGACTGGGAGACCAGCCAGTTCCCATTGAGTTTGGTTTGAGTTTCAGGCCAAATCTTGTCCAGTCCTGTGTTCCTGTGATTTCTGGTGGGCTGATATTTTACAGAACTTAATCAGGGTCTTGCCATTAGGGATAGGAGTATGGATGGATTTTTGGAATCCGATTAATTACGGATTTGAATTTACAGATTTGGATTTTCTCATTAAAGTCAATGGGAAACTGATCCGTATTCTCAGCCATTTGCACCTGCGCAATCCAGAGCATGGCACATGCTGCAGCAAGAGAGTCTGCCGGAGGCCCTGCAGCAGTGACACTTCAATCATGCCCTCCGAGGCTGTTAAGTACCACTTCGGGGCCCCAGGGAATGGGGGTGGGGAATCCAGATCCTTAAATCTGGATCTGTAACTGGCAGTGTGTGCTGCGGTTTGGCACTGATGAATCCATAATGGCCCGTTACAGATTAATCCGAATCCATAACACCCCTTCTTACTTGCTCTTCTTCTTCTTCTGGGTCCCTGATCTATTGGGCTGGGGGGAATCAAAGGCGGTTGGATGTGGTGTTGGCCATATTGCTCCCCTGTGCACTGTAGACCACAGAAACCAGTGTGCCGTAACCCCATTGCGTCAATGGGCTGCATGGCATAGGACAGGCTTTGACATTAATACTTAGGATATTGTGGCCATTTGATCACGCAGGTTAAGAATTTTAAAGATCTGGGCATTGTCTTCTCTCAGTCCTGCGCATGGTCCGTACATTGTGATATTATTTCTGCTGCAGCCAAATCCACCTCTAATGGGATTTTGAGCTTTTATTTTTCAAAGGGTGGCACATTACATACATTTAAGGCTAAGACCCTTTCCCAATTGCCCTATAGTGCCCGGGGGGTGGAGGGGGAGAGGTTTGCCTTTTTGGATACATTAGACAGGGTGCAGAATCATTTTTTGCATTAAATTCTCCATGTCCCGTCTAACACCCCGGTTGCTCTTTTACAAGCTGAAGCTGATGTTGTGACTGTATCATCACAAATCAAATTGACTGTATTAAAATTCTGGCTTTGTGTGACTTGCTCATCACCACCAGGTAGCTTATGCAATTTGGCCTCCAATTTGCCATGCTGTGACCCCTGGTCAGAGGATGTTTCTGCTGTTCTTGCTCGATTGGGGATTGAGAAGAAGAGGTTACTTGCTCTGCCTTCATCAGGTGCACTAGCCCCAATTAAATAGCACATCTCTGATCAGGAGAACTAAACTTTGGTTGCCTCCATTAATAATGCTTAATACAATGGTTGAACCAGAGGTTGTGGAAGCCCCACCATGTCCGGTTTCATGGGATCAGTTTCAGTGGGTGTCGCCCACCGAGGCGGGGGATGTTCTTAGGGCAGTTCGGCCACCTTTTATGAACGTGACCCATGCCCGTCCTGACTGGTTAAGGCCAGCCAGGAGACGTTGGGGCTGTTGCTGGCAGGGGTGGTCAGTGCCTCCCTTCAGGAGGGCAGAATGCTGGGCTGCCTCAAGGAGGCAGTGGAGTCAAGGAGGCAGGAGGAGTCTGCTCAAAAAAAATCACTCAACAGTGACTCCCTTGTCAGTTATCGGCTGGTCTCTAACCTTCCCTTTTTAGGGAAGGTTATTGAGCAGATTGTGGCCCAGCAGCTGTGGGAGCATCTTGACTGCACCGGCTATCTAGATTCTTCGCAGTCCGGCTTTTGTCCGGGCTATGGCACTGAGACTGCATTTGTGGCTTTGGTCAATGACCTCCGCCACAAATTGGACCAGGGTCGTTCGACCCTGTTAATTCCGTTAGATCTGTCGACTGCTTTTGATACTGTTGACCATGAGATGTTGGTGACTCGCCTGTTGGACCAAGCAGGGGTGGGCAGGTTCATTCTTGAGTGGTTCCGCTCTTTCCTGACCAGAAGAACTCAGCGTGTGATGCTCGGGGTTTGCTCTTCATCGTCCCAAGACCTCACATGTGGTGTCCCACAAGGTTCCATCTTGTCCCCTCTCCTGTTCAGCGTGTATATGCAGCCACTCGGGAAGGTCATGAGACGGTATGGGGTGTGGTGCCATCAATATGCTGATGACACCCAACTCTACCTCTCTTTTTCATCCGACCCAGACCTGGCAGTCTCAGCGCATGTGTGGGTGCAGACCTGAAATGAAAAATCTTGGCGAGTGCTGCTTACATAGAAAGCGGGGCATTCACCGAGATACACATGACATGGTAACTTACCAGCTTTCCCGTTGTTTTCACCATTTCCCAATATTTTTCGCATGCCATGGGTCAGTCCCAAGCCTTGTGTGTGCCCCACGTGCATCCCCAGGGGCTGCAGAGCTGAAAATATACCAGATAAGCACCAGAGAAGCGCAGGAAATTACTAAAACTGCCGTAAAACTGTCGTAAAATTCCCGGAAAGTGACCAAAAAAGTCATAGAAAGTGACAAAAAAACTCCTGGAAAGTGACGGAAGTAATTGCAGAAGTGTGGAATCACCGGAAACTGATGATGGAATGGCTGTACATGTTAAGTGTGCAGTACTTGGACCAAGAAGTAGGGGGAGATCCTGGTTCAAGTCTTGCCTTAGTTAGAAACTCACTGGGTGACCTTGGACCAGTCACAATATTCTCTCAGTCTAACCTACCTCACAGGGTTGTTGTAAGGATTAAAAGTTGTGTTTATTAGTTATATGTAAAGTGCTCCGAATGCCATGGCAGGTGAGGTGCTATATAAAAATAAAGATGATGATTTATTATTTATTATTATTATTAAATACCGACAGACACACGCACTCCCAAAAGGTTGGTATTTCCCTTCAGAATGGGAACACTTACTCACATCTCAGCCCTATGTGGGTGGGTGCAAATTTCATGTCCTACTTAAAAAAAACCAACCAGCCAAATCTTCGGCCATAGGAGACTCTCTCAAAAACTTCCCCAAAAGGAAAATGTATAGATAAATTATTTTTTGTGGTCTCGCCTTCTCCCTTGCAACATTTTCATCACCGCTTCAAAGTTTAATTGGTCTTTTCATCTGTCCCAGCAGAAAATATCTGTAATAAGAACAGACAGGTCCAAAGATTAATTGTGGTGCATGTGTGACGTCCTTGTCCCTTGCATCTGGAAGTCACTGCAAGGAGAGAAGCAAAGTTGAGCTCTCTGGGAGAAATGGGTGGCTCTGTAACCTGCTATTCATTCATTGGCACCTTCTGTTGGTCTTTTTGCCACTGGGCCTTCCCACCCCCACTGCTGCCGCCTCCCCTGCAAAGCTGGGTCAAGTTGATTTGCTGCTCTAGACAAAAAACCCTCCTTATCATAGAAACAATTGGCAATGCAAAAAATGTCCCACCACTTTCCATCATGTGCTGTATCTCCCTTTCTCTTAAACCAAATGCCCAAGATCAAATGCCCAAGCACACTAACGTCCATGTGCTGGCCAGTTTGTGCCCATTAGAAACATCTGTGGGATGGATCCTGAAAATCCCCTTTTCAGCCTTTATGCTAGAAATGCCCTGCCCCTCAAGCTCATACCGCCCAACAGTCCTGCATTAGGTGGGCCCTCACTGCTTTTGTGGGCAAATCCCACAATCCCACCTAAGGTGGGTAATGCCGTGCTTTTGGAGGTGACAGCTGCTAGAGCACCAGCGCAGTGCCCTGGCACTCTAACAGCAACCCCTCTCCCTGCATACACATACATACATACATACACACACACACACACACGTGACCAAGCCCCCTGCACAACTGGGCTGTCATTTAGCCAAGAGGCCAGCTCCTTCTCCCCCTTGCTCCTCCGTACAGCTGGGCTGCTGTCACCAGCCTCAACCCCTGCTGGGCTGCGAGCCATCCTACCTGTCACCAGGTATCTGTGAATTAGTGCACATGTGCTCACATGAGTGTGCAAGAGGATGGGGGGTCCTTGGCTGAGGGATCAGGGCTCATGTCCCTCTTTTAAAATTAAAAATCACAGTGCATGAGCAAAATGGCTGCCGGGGCTATCCTGCGCATGCAAACTCTTTTCCGAAATGGTGCCGACAGCATTTTGTGCATACGCAGTGATTTTTAATTTTAAAAATGAAAAGAAAAAAAACCCTCTAAAACAGTATGGCTATTTACAGAGTTTTGTAAATGAAAATGAAAACAATAACTGAAGGGATGCCTTCTGCACCCCCCTGGTGCATATGTCAGCACACTGCTCCCGCCATCTGCACTTTCTTCCACTGAATATGATCCGTCAGTGCCTCTGCTTCCTGCTCTAAGCACATCCCCTTCTTGCCTCACCCTCCATCCCCCCAGCAAGACTCCGCAGATCCTCTTCAGGCTGTGGGCAAGCTACAGCAGTGTAGCCTAGTCAAGTGGATACAGAGTTGGAATTGGGAGATCTGGGTTCAAATCCTGGTTTGGCCAACTTCCCCCACCAGGGATGCACTGCTCACACTTAATGGGTTTGTGGGTAAGAAGTTGGGTTGCCTCTTGGTTTTGGTGGGATGATGGGAGGGAAATCTGTGTGTGTGTGCGCGTGCTTGAAGTTGTGCATGGGTATTTGATTTAACTTGGGCATGTTTGAGGATTTTATTTAACTCGGGCGTATTGAGAAGCAAATATACCTAGATGTTTTCTAGGCAACTTCATTGCTTGTAAACAGAACTGTAAACGAAATATGAGGTAACACGCTCTTTTCCACGCAAGTCTGAGTGAACTGGGCAGTCCACGCCATGGCCTATGCAGGTCATGGAAGGCCAAGCAACTAAGAGGGTGTCCCCTCCCCTCTGTCCTGTTTTTGGGTCACAGGTTAGAGGATATGGTTGCCACCTCACCTCACTCCAAGAGGGGGAGGGGCAAAGGGGCTGCCACGCTGTCTTCTGTCATAACCCCTCCCCTTATAGAACACTGTGACATTGTTTTATTATATGATGTCAGAAAAGGGGTGTGACATGGGGACTCTCATGTCCCCTTGCTGATGTGCACCTGCCCCTTATGGAACACTGTGACATCATGGCACTCCATAAGGGTGGGGCCACATCATGGCTGCCTCCTTCTGCCTCCAGAAGTACCAACTCTCTAGATTAGCCATGGTCCCCCCTGGCTGGCCCCGAAGAAATCAGGAGTTCCCCCTGGACTCTTTGGGTCAAAGCCTGGAGTTTCACCACAAGCAGCAGGGAAGACAGCCCTGACTCTTCCCCCAAATCCCACCCACTGATGGGGTTCCCCAGAGAGGTGGTAGGAAGGGGAAGGAGCCGGAGCCAGGGCTGTCTCCCCCTCTGCTTGCGGCAATATGTGTCACTTGAAAGCTATGAGCAGAAATGAGAAATGAGGACCTGATGTGGAACTCGCGAGTAATACCTACATTTTTGGATACCGTTTGGGTATTTGAACCAGTAACGAAATACCATTCGAGTACTCAAAAAACCCAAAATTTCACTTGCTGTTTTTTTGAGTATCAGAAATTACCCCCCAAACCCAAAATAGTACCCCAAAACATTCCCAAAATCTGGAATGAAATCAGTATTTCAGTGTACCGATTTGTTGGCATTTTGACATTTTGCTATTTCGGGTACCTGTTTGAAAACCAGTTCAGGTACCGAAAAGCACCCCAAATTCTCAGTTCAGTTTGAGTACTGGAAATCTGATGGGTCTACATGGTTTTGTGGGTCATTGTTTGGAGAACCCTGAGAGGTGGCAATCCTATTGGTGGGTGGGATTTGGGGGCGGAGGGAGAGGAGTCAGGGCTGTCTCCTCTCTGCTTGCGGTGCTACCTGTCACTTATAAGCTATGCTGTTTACTGCAGCTGGGCAGCCCTATTGTGTTGGGGAGGGACTCACCACAGGGATAGCTGGTAGGGGTGGGAATTTCAGTTTTGGATAGAACCAAAACAGTCCAGAAATGGCCGTTTCAGTTTTAAAACCAAAATTGCGGTTTAATTTCAGTTCTGGTATTTTGGAGTTTTTTACATTTATTTTTTTCCCAGTTTATCCTCCTTGACTTCAATGGGAGAAGTCGATGAGGAAAAAAACGAGAAAAAAATCAATGCGAAAAACCAAAAGAAACTGAAACCAAAATTAGATCTGAAAATCATGAAGAACCCCAAGAATCACAGAGTCCCATTCCTAGTAACCAGTTGGGGATTAGACACCAGTTGGGTCAGGGATAGGGTGGCCAGATATGCACATTGTAGAGGTCACATGAGAAATACAGCTTGCAGGGCCGCATTGGCTCCAATGCAGTCCTGCAAGCTGTATTTCTCATAAGGGTCCTCTAAAATGTGCCTGTCTGGCCACCCTAGGCAGAGATAGCCAATAAGAGGCAGTGCCTGTCTCTCCTTCCTCATTCTGAGTCCTGCGCCATCTCGGGAGGATGGATGAGAATCGTAAAAAAAATAAAAATCAGCTGAAGCCAAAGATGTCTCTGACAGGGAAGTCAGAAAATCTGCCTTAGATCCACATGGGGAGCGTAATGTGCTGAGTCAGAAGGGGCCGTTTCTCTACAGTTGCTTTGCCAGAGCAGAGTCGTATCGTAAAAGCAGAACGCCAGCAGCCCTGATCCATAGGAAGCAACTCTACCAAATAATTTACCTAGAGTAGAGACTTACGAGGCCGGTCCCCTCAAGGAGCAGCGGCTCCTTACTGTCATCTGATCTCCTTATCATAATCTTTAGTTTATTTAACATAGTCGATGCCAGACCGGGTCAGACCAATGGTCCTTCAAGCCCACTATCCTTCCTTCTTGGGTCGCTTCAGGGAAGTGCCCATCAGGTCCAAATGGAGCGATCCCGCTCCCTGCTGTTCACTCTCAGCCCCTGGCAGCTAGAGGTCTCATCCCCCAATCACCAACTTGACTGACAATCATTGACAGACCTAGCCAATTCTTTGTTGGAACCCAGTTATACTATTAGAACATAGTCGGTGCCATTTGCTGGGTCAGACCAAGGGTTCATCCAGCCCAACATCCTGTCTCAGACAATGGCCATTATCAGGTGCTTTGGAGAAGTACCCAACAGGTGATAAGGGAGTGATTCGTTCCCTGTTGTTAGCCTTCACAACATCCTGTGGTTAAGAGTTCCACAGGTCAAGAAATGGCCAGATGTGTTTTTATTTTTTTTTACTTAGATTTTTTTTATCCCACCCTACACCTTAGGCTAACTTATTAACTTGTGTGTGATGTTAACCCACTTCGTATTTGAAGAACATGGAGTTTACTGACTTAAGACTAAATCATTTATTCTCATCTGCGATAGGAGGGAATAGACCTGTCGTCGCTGGTCCAGCACCTGAAATCCAGCACAAATGTATGGAAGGCCCTATATTTTCCAGAGGACTGGACAGCCCTTAGAGCAGTGGTTACCTAGCTATTTGCTTGTGTTACCCCTATTTAAAAGATACTGACTTCTTTTCGGCTAAGTGCCTGCAGGATCAAGACCCCCGTGCCACTTGCCCAGGGTTCAAATGACACTGAAACTCAATGCCCTTCCCCCAATGTCTTTCTTTAAAGCATGCAAATCAAACAAGGAATGCTAGCCCAAAGTTCACAGAGCCTCCTCCTCTCAGACAGCTTTTCTCGTAACTGTTGCCAGAGGAATTTCTTGTCTCAACCCTCCCAGCCCTGGGGGCCTCTCCCCAGATACTCCATGCTCCTCCACCTGTCTCTCCAGCTCCCTTCTCCCAGCCAGCTCCTTGACCTAGGAATGTCCTTCCTTTGTAGGCCGGCGATTGCCATTAATTGGCCATTAGTGGAGCTGAAATGAGCACTTGCAAAAATGGATAAATCTGTCAAAATTGCGGTACAAATCAATACTCGATTAGTGCCCGATGGCCTAGCCGAGGTACCGATTTTCTGATTTACCATCCTGATTCCTTTACTGATTTACCAATCAGTACCAATCGGTATATCAGGAACTCAGTAATGGTAAGACCTGGTATTTTGGGGTATTTGGACAATGGTCTGCCCCCCATTAGCCTCCCATTAACGCCTCGTTGGCTGCCAGGATGTCTCGGGTGCAGCAATTTAGTGTTTCCACTCTCCCTGTGGGCTAACGTCTAAAGACATTATTAGGTGGTGTGTTCAGAGCCATTTCTGGTCTGTCTACCCCGATTCCTCCCTGTCTGCTCTGAATCCTCTACTTGGCGGCACCGCCAAACAGCTCCTTCCTTGCTGCACGCGGACAGATCCTTCCTTGCTGCACGCGGACAGATCCTTCCTTGCTGCACGCGGACAGCTCCTTCTTTGCTGCACGCTGTCTTTGTGCTCTCCCAAAGCACCCGGGGGGGGGGGNAATGAGCTGTTTAACTGCAGCGCAGAGCAGAGGATTTGGGGCAGACCCGACCGCTCTCCTGCATGAACTACAACTCCCATAGTTCCATGGGAGTGCTTCTGCAAGGAGCGCTTCCAGCACCAGGGATAGGCAGGACCCCGATTAGCCCCTGGACATGGAAAGGCAGCTGTTTCATCTAAGTACTGCAACCTATTAAACATGCGTGGCTATACAATGGTGTCAACGCTCAACACACATTTAGCCACCCCTTTCCGTTGCGTCTAAAGGCACCCCGTTATTCCCCTCATTCAGGTCCTCCAGGTACTGGTGGCTACGGTTCTGGCAGGCTATGGAACTGCTCCTGTGACAACTTATCCACAGTTGCCTGCTACACCCCATTTTGATAAAATCCTGTGACCACAATCAGCAAACTTTAATCAAGAGCATGCCCCCATCCACAGACCCCGCTTGGGGGACCTGACCCCATGGCTTGCAGACCTCTGCCCCATAACTCATGGTTGGTTTTTTTTAAAAATAGCAACGTCTAGGGGCTTCCAAATTCCCATTTGTTCCCACCCTGACGGGTCCTGAGATCCGGCTCTGCACAGCACCTGGCAGAACAGAACCCGGCTAGAGTGAGGAAAGCTATATCAAGGTTTCTTCCCTGGCTGTGTCTTGTGCAGTGATTTCTCTTGTGTGTGCTGCGGATGCCAGAAGCTGGAGTTCTCTGGGTGATGAGAACGATTACAAAATCTCCTATTAAAAATTCAGATGTGATTGTGCAGAATACATTACCGGACACGGAAGACGCAAATACAGGTTTGGTTTAAAAGATTTATAAATAGGACAGGGAAGGCTGAGGTGAAGGGGATTGGGGTGGGGGGGAATAGTGCCGGGAGCTCGGGCACAAAGGTAGAAATAATCAGCGACACCCCAGGAGGATATCAAGGCTGTGGTGACTCTGGCTCATGGCTCAGTTAGGGCAAAGGGATAGTGTTTCTAGGGGTGGAGGGCAAAGCTTGCCTTGGGGGGGAGCAAGAGTTCCCCCTTCAGGATGTCCCACCACCACTCTAGAGGAACTCTAGCCAGGAGCTCTGCTGTCTTGACTTCCTCTCTTCCAATTCCTTCTTTGAACCCCTTCATTCTGGCTTCCACTCTCACCGTTCGGCTCAGATTGCTCTTGCCCAAATCCCCAGCACCTCTTAGCTAAGTGTGAAGGCCCCTACTCCGTTCTTCTCCTGCCTGATCGCCCTGCCGCCTTTGACACTGTCGACCACGCCCTCTTCCTTGATTTACTTTGCTCCCTCGTAGAGTTGAAATGGCTACAAAACTGAGTCGCCGCAATTAATACCCACATTTTCAAGCACCGCACGGAGTACTCAATGGACTACCCGGGTTCTGATTGGGTACCTGGATACCTGAAAAATGTGTTATTTCCAATACTGAATTTAAAAAAAAAAAAAAAAATTCCAATTGCAGATGGTATATCAGGATGGAAAACCAAAAAAATCGGTACCGGAAATCAAAATATTGATACTGGAAGTCTACATTTTGGGACTAAAAGTCAATATTCTGGGACATCAGGTACCCAAATTGAGTCACAATAAGTTACCAAGCGATACCCGATGTTGGGTCGATTCAGGAATGAGAAATTCATTGGGTATATCTGTTTTTGCATTACTCCCTTGGTTTCTCGGGCTCAGTTCTCAACTGGTTCTCTTCCTTTCTCTCTAACCTTCAATTTCTATTTTATCAGTGTCTCCCTTGCTGGTACCTCCTTCCCCTCTCAGTAAGAGTTCCCCGAGACTGTGTCCTTGGACCTCTTTTTTCCTCCCTTTACACTCTGTCCCTGGGCAAACTCACTGAATCTCATGGCTTCCAGTATCACCGGTATGCTGATGACACTGAACTCTCTCTCTCTCCACTTCCACCCTCTCCCCTTCCGTCCAGTCTCCCGGCACCAAATGTTTCTCCAACAGGTTTGCTTGGCTGTCCCACCGTCAACTCAAGCTTAATATGTCCAAGACTGAACTCATCTTCCCTCCAATACCTTCATCTTCCCTCCCAGTTTCCACTGATAGTGTCACCCTTTGGCCTATCCCTCAGGCATGTACCCTGGGGGTTCATCATTGACTCCTCCCTCTCGTTTACTATTCAGATCCAGTCTGTTGCTAAGGCCTGCTGCTTCTCTCAGCAGAACATTGCTAAATCTGGCCTTTCCTTACTGCTTCCACTGCCAAACCATGCTCTAGTAATCTCTCGCCTTGACCACTGCAACTTTCTTCTGACTGGCCTCCCTTGCTCTCACCTTGCCCCTCCCACTTCTGTTCAAAACTCTGCTGCCAAGATGTGACAGAAAGCAGCATGACAAGGCTGCTGCTGCGTTAAGAGTGCAGTGGGCGCCAGCCTCAGGACCGGATAGGTTGGGATGTGGCAGGTAATTGACTGGGATAGCTGAGGAAGGGCTGGCTTGTTATACTGAGAAAAGCCAGCAAAGAGACAGAAGTGAGCGTGGCAAGGTGCTGGTCCTTTAAGGGCTGAAAGCCTGACGGGCTAGCCACGCCCACATCCTAGTATATAAGAGGAGACAAAAACAGGAAGGTTCAGTCTGTGTCTAGCTGTGATGAGGGACACATCTTCTAGAACCTGGGATCTCAGCAAGAACTCTCTCCCTGATCCTGAAGGCTGTGGTGAGTAGCCTCTAGCCTTGGAAAACTAAGGATGGCTGGGACTAGTGCTGGGGATAACCGAGAGTGGACGGCTGGGAATGCTGGGCTGCCTGAAAAGGCCCAGGGATTGTATCTGTGTAAGACTGGACTGTAGACAACCAGAACTGTGAGTAAGCCAGCTAGAGGACCACTGCCTGGTTGAACTGGGGCTAGATGGGGGTGGGGTTGCCAGAGTGCTGTTTCGCAGCGTGAGACTAATTGTGTACAGAACCGTGGCACCTGAGCGGAGTGGTTTCCTAAGGGGACTGGCTTTTGAGGGGGCTGTTCCTGCAAGGATTCATGCTGGGCAGAGTCTACCCTGTTACACAACGTCCCCCACTTAGCCGGTTACTTTGCTCACGCCCAGCCCCTCCTCTCCCCTCCCCTTTTGCATCTTGTCTGTACCTTCACGGCTCTTACGACCTTGCTCCCCACTACTTTTCTGTACTCGTTTCCCGCTATGTTCTCACATGGGAGTTTTACTCCTCTTCTGCGCCACCCTCCATGCCTGCCCCAGAGCCTCCCTGAAATGTCTTTGCCCCTTCTCCAATGCTTCCTGAAACTCCCACCCCACCCCACTGCTCCTTCTCACCCAACTTTCAGATCCCTCCTAAAAAACCTACATCTTCCATCAGGATTTCCTAGCTCCTCCTCCACACACACACACCCGGTCCACAACTGCTCACTGATGCTCCCTCTACTGACCTTTCATTCAGGGTCTCCTTCTCCCATGTAATTAAGCTAGGTGCGTGCACCTGTGGTTTCTCTACGTGAATGTCTCCCTATCTTCCCCTCTCTTGTCTCTCCTAGATTCTAAACCCCTCAGGGAAGGGGCCTGTCTCTAATTAATATTGTATAATGCCAGGTAAGTTGTTTGGGCTATATCAATAATAATAATTAATAGTTAATCCAGCCTCACAAATGCTCCACAAAACCAGGGCAATGATCCTTGCAATGTTTCTTCTCCCACCTGCATCAGAGAACCCTTAGCAGCTGTGATATTTGATGAGGGTCTTAATACAGCTCTTGAAGGAGATTGGTGTTTTATTAGAGGTTTTACCCAGACTGCCTCACTTTGCGCCGCCTAGTGGAGACTACCCTTTGCAGGATAAACACATAACCACCTGTATGCCCGCAAGGCTAGCCACAGTGGGTAAGCAAGCATAGCTATTAAAGAGATATCTGCCTCGCAGCAGCTCCTGCCGTGGAAATATAAATGTAACCACTCCACCAGTTGGTATGTTCCTGCTTTGGTTGTTTATCCCCCTCTGGATTGTCAGCATCCCCTTGTGATAGCTTCACAGCCGTCTCCACGGCAACGTCCTGTACCTGCAAACGCTGTGAAGTGGTTTGAGGTGTGGAGGAGGTCACGGAAGACCAACGTCCTTGCAAGGATGCAGAGGAGAACTTCTTTGTGCCTGCGTTGCCCACTGCCCGGAGGCGCAGGCTCCCTCCCAGGGGCCCAGCAGGTCTTTGAAGACCCCCATGGGCTGCGCTTTCAAAGGGGACGCATCCCCCAAGGTGCGGTGCTGTGATCGATTGTCTCTTTCAGTCTCTCCAGAGCTGCTGAAGCTCTAAAGCCTCCTTACTTTAAACTCAAGCTCCCATGAGACAGCCGCTTTCACAAACATCCTCGCCCGAGTGTTCTCTCAAAGACTTTCCTCACTTTACACTCCAAGGTCTTGTTTGTCCCTGGGATTTGCAGAATCTCGGCGATCGACCATCAGCTACACCTGTTTGCTGCATGGAATTAGGGGAAACGCAGTCTGAGGAGAGCCAGAAACAATTCTCGGACACCGGCTCCCTCCACTACCTCAGGCAAATCACTTAGTCTCTCTGTGCCTCCGTTTCCCATCTGCTAAACGCCAAGCTGCCTTGCTTCTGAACGATTCTGTCTTCTGTGACGGAAGAGAACAAATGTTTTCCATCTTTTCTGTGGCATCCTTTTAGATATGAAAGCTGCTCTCATATCCCTTCTGTCACGGAGAAACATGGGGTCACACACGTGTAACACGGGACTACATGTTTGGTAAATGTGTGGTGCCAAGGGTTTCACATGGATGTAATGTTACTATACATGTACACTATGTAATGTCAAAGGTTCCACATGTTTGTAATGTTGACATTGAGAACTGGTAGACAGCGAGTGAAATCCCCCTTCAATTGGCCTAAATGTACAGATCCCGTTTACAGATCCTTCCCGTTTACTCATTCTTCTTTTTTCTAAACTAAACATTTCCCAAACGTTCTTCCAGCCTTTCCTCATACTGTTTGTCTTCCAGCCCATTTATCTTCTTAACCACCCTCTCCAGAATCCTCTCCAATTTGTCAACGACCTTCTTGAAGAGCCGTGCCCCAAACACAACACAATATTCCAGGTCCGGTTTAACCAGTGGTGGGTAAAGTGGCACTATCAGCTCCCGCATCTTGGAGACAATTCACCTTTGAAAGCACATCTATCTGTTGAGTGGAAAGTACCTGCGGAATTCCTAGCCAGGGGACGTTGTGAAGCCCAATCGTAGGGCTGTGCACAGGACCAAATATTCAAATTGTATCTGTATTTGTGTCTTAGTATTTGGTGGTGATTTAGTTATTTATTTATTTAGATTTCTACCTCCCTCCCCAGAAGGTTCAGGGCGGCTTACAAAACAGATAAAAACAATACGTATAAAACATCATAAAAACCCAACCTTTCTCCTCACCCCTCCCCAACCTCACCCCACAAAACCCTTCCAAAAACTCCCCTCACACCCCTACCCCAAACACCTACCAAACCCCCCAACCCCTATCCCTGCCTTCCAAATGCCTTAACAAAAAGAAAGGTCTTTCACTGCCTCCGAATGATGCCCAGGTTCGGGCTCAGACGAACCTCCGGGGGAAGGGAGTTCATAGAGGGTGGCCATACCTCCCCTTTAAGAGAGGACACTTATGAAAAATACATGGTGCAGGGCTGCATTGGTTGCAGCACAGTCCTGCACCATGTATTTTTCATAAGCGTCCTCTCTTAAAGGGGAGGTATGGCCACCCTAGTTCCACAGCATTGGGGCAGCATCTGAGTGCCTCCCTGCGAGCCCTCACCGTACGAACAAGACTAACCGACGGTACCCGCAGGGAGGCACTCCCGACCGATCGCAGGGGCTGCAGTGGGGCATGGAAGGTGACGGGGGAAATGCAGTGACTGTAGGCAAAGGCACAACTACACACACTATGGAATACGTAGTGAACAGGGATCCCTGCATATGGGTTATTTTGGTGCACAAGTACTGAGACTCTACCAATTTGACAGGCCTAGAAGCCAGAGTCCGAGAGCAGCGCAGCTCTGAGCTGGATAGACACTGTAGTTCCTGGGGCCCAGTTTAGGACCCCTCATACCACAGTTTAGGAGAAATTGAGAGTGCCTTCGGAACCCAAATACACAGCTCTGCTATTCGTGTTTCGAATACGGAAGCCAAAGAGGCTTTTTGCGTGTGGTGTTTTGCCAAAACCTGAATGCACAGCCCACTAACCAATAGCAGAAATTGCTTCCAAAAACGGTTGGATCAATTCTTAGGGAGACGGGATGAGACCTCTGACTGGAGCGGGATTAGGCTCCATTGTGGTCTGTTGCGCACTTCTCTCACGCAAACCAAACTGGCCATTGTCCGAGATAGGCTGCTACGCTGGATGGACCGCTGGTCTGGCCCAGGATGGCAGGGACTTTGTTCCGAAATGTTTAGGATAGGGCCTCTTACTTATTATTATTTTTTGCCGTTTCCTGGGTTGATTTTCCTCCAACCTCGAGGCCCAAATCCCAGCGCCGAGTTGTTGTGTAGGAAAATTATCGCCACCTCGTAAAAGCCAAGGATTGTGACAAACACCAGGTGAGAGAGGTGGGGGTGAAATAAACAGAAGAAGCAGCTGGATTTGTGAGAAACCAGAGCCCCTCTTTTCATGCCCCCTCCGCCCCCCCATCGTTTATGTGGTTGGAATTACAAAGCGTGCCTCTCTGAGATGACTGGGAGAAATGAAACGCGTCTTAAATTGCTTTCTCCTTTCTAAAGCTGCAGAGCCATGTGCAACGGGAGAAACCACTAAAAACACAAGCCCAGGACCTCACCTGCTGATTGCAGACAGCACCAGGGCTCCAGTTAAACTCATCTGAGTAGGGCTCTGCGATTCCTTTTGCTTTTATTCATTACTAAATTGAATGGAGCCTCATTTGTTTTAGTACCTAAGGTCACAAGAACGAATGAATAAGCACACAACATTCATTTACTTACATTCATTTTCATATAAAACTAACTGAATTTAAAAAAATAAATAAATTGCGGTGAATGCACAAAATGGTTGCTGGACCATTCTGTGCATGCACACGCCCTTTTCCAAGATGGTGGCAATGCTGCCGTCGCCATTTTGGTGAAAGGCGCACGTGCGCGGAATGGTCTGGCTGCCAGTTCAATTAAAAATTATTTTAAAATTAAAAAAACCTTCTGCACATGCGGAAATGGCTGCTGGACTGTTCTGCGCATGTGCGTCCGTTTCCAAAACGGCAATGGCAGTTTTGCCTCCATTTTGGGAAAGGGCAGCCAGTCTGTGCATGTGCAGTAGCCATTTTGTACATGTGCAGACCCACTGTTCTTTTCCAAAATGGCAGTGCCAGTGATGCCGCCGTCGCCATTTTGGGAAAGGGTGTGCATGCACAGAACAGTCCGGTGGCCCTTCGTGCATGCACAGTGGGTTATTTTCTAAAAAAAAAATTGGTAACTTTAATTTTTAATACTTTTTAAAGCAAAAAAATTATGAAAAGAAATGGGTTTTCAACAAAAACCTGAAAATGGATAGTGTTAAATGAAAACAAAAACTAATCACAGAGATGGAAGTGACCTCAAGGGTCATCTAGCTCAACCCCGTTTGGATTCAGAATGACGACAGCTACAACATCCCCGACAGCCAGTCTCCTGCTTCTGTTTGAAAACCTCCAGTGACAGTGACAGGGAGCCTACGACCTCCCTAGGCAACTTGTTCCATTGCCAGCGCGCACAGCTTTGACTGTTAAGACGTTTTTCTCGATAGTTAAACTCCATTCACACCTGACGGCGGCAAGATGCCTGCAAGCCAAAGCCGCGGAGTGGATGAAGCGGATGCTGGAAGTACCGTCGGTGCGAACAGGGTTCTGCTGCGACTCTTCTCACGGCTGCCAAGGCTCAAAATCTAGCCTTGACAACCACGAGTGAAGTCGTGGCTTAACACCATTCGCACCAGCAGTACTTCCAGCATCAGCCTCCTCCCCCAACCGCATCTTTGCCTCGCGGATGTTTTGCTGCTGTGCCATTAGGCATTTACACACACCTTAAAGTTCTGGATTTTTCAATCTTCTGGGTTTACAAGTCCACAAGTAAGTTCCGGATTCATTTTTCACACACACACTGCCCTGAGGCAGTTCCTGGATGCATTCTTCACACACGCTGCCCTGAGGCAGCCTAAAGTAGCCGCAGCTGTAGACTTGAGGGGCTGCCATGGAAACCAAGTGACCACAGCTGTCTGGAGCAAAGCAGTTTACTAGGAGCACATTTTACACACAAAGTTTCTGGGAGAAGTTCTACGCAGAAGTTCAAAGAGCCAGATGTTTAAGATTTGGGTGAGTGATTTAGACACACAGAAGTTCAGAATGTAACCGCAAACATGCAGGAGAAATGTGTGTGTTAAAACACCCAGTGTCAGGTATGAAAGTGGCCTCAATCCTGTTCTCTTCCCCACCTGCTGTACCTATACAGGAATCTACCTTCCTGTAATTTGAGCTTCTTGTTTCTAGTTCTGCACTCTGTAGTCATACAGAACAGTTGCTTGCCATCTTCCTGGTGGCAGGCAGCCCTTTAGAAAGTTAAAGGCTGCTGTCCTGTCTCCCCTTAATCTCTATCTTCTAGTATCTTCCTAGGTCTCCCAGCTTGCACAGCGAGTGGTCTCTCCTCCCTCCACTTACAATCATGGGATCGTAGGATTGGAGGGGACTTAAAGGATCATCTAGTCAAACCCCCTGCTCCAAGCCAAGGCAGAAAATCCTCTACCTACAGCACCGCAGACAGATGTTTGTAGGCCAGAAACAAAATTTTCACCTGGTTTCCGTCTCTGATGGAATCTCGCATTTCATTCATTTTGACTGGAAACCGGATCAAATTATTGTTTTAATTGTTCGTTCCAATTCCTGATTTAAAAAAAAACCCAACCTAAACATTTTGTGCACGCACAAATGGGCGGTCGCGTTCCTGTGTATGTACAAAATAACTGCCACCATCTTGTGGTATGGGGTGGTGGCCATTTTGCAGAACAGCAGTCACCATTTTGCGCATGCGTGGAACCGTTTGGTCAGAACTCTGACCGAAAAATTATTTCGGTTGAAATTCCAACTGAAATTTTGACAGCCGTTCAGATTTTGCAGCTGTTTCTGTGAAGTCGGAACGGCTGTTTCGAACCAGTCCAAGATGTTTGTTGAGCGTGGATTTGAAAATATCCAAGGAGGGAGATTCCCCAACTTCCCGAGGCAACTTATTTTGTTGCCTGACAGTTTTTGCAGAAAGGAAACTTTTTCTAGGATCTAACCAAAATCTGCATTGTTGTAGTTTAAGCCCATTCCTTCTTGTCCTTAAATGGTGTCTCCCCTGGGTTAGGGGCCTGGGTGGGTCGGGGCTGTGTAATTTGTGCAATGGGGGAACTGCATAAGGAACAGGGGTGAGCTGAAAAACCGCTTCCACTTTCGCAGAACACATCTGCAAAAACAGAACAGCTGCCCCTTTTTTTGACCTGGATTCCACTTTTATAATAATTCATAATAAAAGCTGGCTATTTGCACATGGTGAAAATGGTGCTGACTCTACTCAAAATGGTGGCACCATCACCACCGTCATTCTGAGCCGTTTTGCACATGTGTATATTGGCTTGGTGACCATTTTGTGCATGCACAAATGGTGGATTTATTTTGTCCGGTTCAACTGGAACTGGGGAAAAATTTCTTTCTATCCTAATAAGGAATGCAATGGCTAACCTAACTCTGGGAGATTCAGAGAGCTTCGTTGGGTCATGGAACTGATTGGCTGCAGGACTTTGTGGGACTCTTTAGTAAGTAGCTGCCTAGATTTTTCCATTCCAGCCTGGTTAATAAAAAACACATTTGCAGCA
Source organism: Sphenodon punctatus (assembly GCA_003113815.1). Classification (NCBI taxonomy): domain Eukaryota; kingdom Metazoa; phylum Chordata; class Lepidosauria; order Sphenodontia; family Sphenodontidae; genus Sphenodon; species Sphenodon punctatus. The sequence continues at coordinate 1,907,523 of QEPC01010893.1, forward strand.
GTGTGTCACTTTAAAAGGCCCTGGGCTTGGCTAACTACTCAGACCAAAGGGCAGGACACTGTTCTTCAGAGCAAAACCGTGCTTGGAGGCTCCTCCTGATTTCCCACCTGATTCCTACCCAGTTCCACCGGTTTGGCTCAGCAGTGCTGAAAAGCTTCTTTTGGCCTCTTGTGTCTCAGGGCTTGAGTTTCTAAAGCCAGCGGCTATGCAGGAGGTCAGGCTGGTCTGACTGCACAGGCCCCTTCTGGCTTTCAAATCAATCCACAGACCTGTGGGCAAAGCTCTCCGGACACAGATGAGCAATCCAGGCCTAGCCCACCCCTGCAGCCTCTTCCTGTGAGCTTGACGGGGTCACCATGGAAACAGAGGCAGGGCCCCATGGAGGCCTGAAGTCAGCGTGAATTGGAGGGGGCACTCTGATGGAGCGACGCCAGATATACTCCTGTGTGAATGAGTGCAGAATCTGGATCAATGGGTTCCTTGCAGTGAAATCTACTGGAGGTGCATTTTGCAGGGACACAGGAATAAGAGGGGGACACATGACCCTCCAGTAGTTGATGGAGAGAAACAGGGACACTTCATGCCATCCCTAATCTGCATACATTCACATGTGTTTACATGTCATCTTTGACTCATCCCTTTCTTTTAAACTCTACATTGACTCTGTTACCAAATCCTGTCATTTCTCCCTCCATAACATTGCTAAGATTTACCCTTTTCTCTGTCTCCCCTGCCAAAACCCTTGTTCACGCCCTGATCATCTCTCGCCTCGATTACTGTAACCTCCTTCTCACTGGCCTCCCTCGCTCTCCCCTTATCTCCGTCCAAAACTCTGCTGCCAGGGTCATCCATCTCGCCCGTCGCTTCGACCACGTACAGCCTCTCCTCTCTTCGCTGGCTCCCCCTTCTTGAACGAATCCTGCACAAGCTCCTAGTCTTCACCTATAAAGCTCTTCACAACCTCGCTCCCTCCTACCTCTCTGCACTAATTTCCCTCCGTACTCCAGTCCGTGAACTCTGCTCCTCCTCTGTCCTCTCTCTCGCCCTCCCACGCCTCCCCTGCTCCCCTAACCGCCTTCGTCCCTTCTCTCTAGCTGCCCCACACGTCTGGAACTCCCTCCCTGCCCACATCCACCTCGCCCCCTCCCTTCGTACCTTCAAATCCCTCCTCAAGACCCATCTCTTCTGCTCTGCCCTCCCTGACTCCTCACTCTCCTCACCAAACTCCTGCTGATACCCTCCATGCAGTACAACTTGTTAACTGTGGTCTGTGTACTCATCTCCTCACCACACGGACCAGCCAGCCATCATTCTCGATGTAACTAAGTCAAGCGCGTGCACCTGGGACCTCGCATCTTCATGAATGTTACACTCCTTGTCTCTCTCTCTCTCTCTCTGTTCCCCTTCCTTCTATGGCCACTTTTCCACGGACTGCATCCACAGCTCCTCCTGGAGCGGCTGCACCGGCTGGAACGCACGCAGGCCAAGCGCTGGTGCCGGGCGTGGGGTTGCTGGCCGTATTGACCGGGGTTCTGCCCCGGGCCTGCCTGTGCTGGCACTGTTCTTCCCCCCCCTCCCCCCCCCGCCCTGTTTGTTGTTGCCCCCTGTTGCTGTTTCCCCATCTTTTATTAAAGGCTTTTATGTTCCTTTTCTGGCGTGTCAGTGTTGTGCTTTGCTGTGACCTCTTCCCTTGTGCAGGTGCCTGTGCCTGTGCCTGTGCCTGTGCGTGTGTGTGTGTGGCGTGGGTCCCTTTCCCCCCGCCCCCCCGGTGGGCCCTTCCCTGTGTGCTTCTGCTGCCCGCTGAGTGTGTGCGGCTCTGCTGTGGGTGGGTGTTGGGGAGGGGTGGCCTGGCGCTGGGCGGTCTGGGTTCTGTTCCAGGGCTGTGTGGAGCCGGCTCCTTTGTAGCAGCTGTCATCCCATCCCCTGTCCCTCCCGCCCCGCATGCGTGGGTCCTGGCGGCGGGGGGGGCGGGGCTGCATTGTGCGGCTTCGTTTGCCCTCAGTCGGCCATGTTGTGCCATCGCTGTGCTGGGCGGGGCTTCCCCACCGTTCCCGGCTGGCCGTGTACTTGCACGGGTGTTTGCCGGGTGTTCCCTGGGATGGGTGTTTGGGCGCTGGGTGTTTGCGGGCCCCTCCCCTTTCCTTCCCACAACCCCCCGCGGCGCTGTCCGTGTGAATGTGTCCTTGCTCGGCGCCGCCAGGTGTTCGCTGGGTGTGCTCACCGACCCATCCACACCCATCTCCACCCATCAGCGCTGCTGCACCGTCCATGAAAAAATGGCCTATGTGAAAGACTGTGTGCACATTAGGGATGGGCATTACAGATTTGGATTAATCCGTAACTGTTTGTAATGGGGTGTTATAGATTAATCCGTACTGAACCGCAATACGCCCTGCCCGTTACAGATCCGGATTTCCCTCTGCCCCCAAGTGAGTGAGTGAGTGCGTGAGTGAGTGACTCGCACGCACGCACACGCGCGCACACACACACACACACAGAGGCACCCGCCCTCCCAAGCTGGTAAGTACCACTCCGGGGCCCTGGGGGAACGGGGATGAAGGAGTTTGAACCCACTGCCCTCAGGCTAGGGATGGGAGTATGGATCAATTTCCCATTGTGTTCAATGAGGAAATTTCCCATTGACTTCAGTGGGAAAACTAGAATTCATAAATCCAAACCTGTAATTAATCCAAAATTTTAAAATCCAAATCTGGAATTAAAATTAATCTGAAAATCCATCCATACTCCCATTCCTATACACGTAGGTTTGTATGTGCAGGGCTGATGGTTCAAGTTACATCTGTTAAAAAGTACAAATTCTCAAACATGTGCATTTAGTTTTTAAAAGCATTTAGGATCCCGCTCCTCCTGCCACAGGCAGCTCGGGGTGGCTCACAACAATATAAGTTAACAATTAAAATCATAAAACTATAAAACATATTACACCCCCATCCCTCTCCCCCATCACCCCTGCCAAACGCCTGGCAGAACAGCCAGGTCTTACAACTTTTATGAAAGGAGGGAAGACCCGGGCCAGATGCACCCCCCAGCGGAAGGGAGTTCCACAGCTTTGGCGCAGCCAACGAGAACGCCCTCCCCTGTGTGCGCACGTGATCATTGATCATTTAACTTTGCTTCTAAAGTTTTAGCTTTAAAGACACTCAAAGGAGCCCAGGTAGAAGCATTAACCGTTCTTTTCAGCATGCTAGGGGTGAAAGCCCATTTCCGACCAGATTCCATTTTTCAGCAAATCTGGAACAAGCGATCGTTCTGATTTTTGCTTGTCGGACAGTCACTGATTGAAACATTTCTGTATGTTTTGTACATTTCAAAATGGCGCCTGGCCAATCTGTGCAAAATGGCAGCGCTCTTACGACTGCCACTATTTTGAGCACGCCATGGAGAATGGCCCCTGCCATTGTGCGCAGGCACAAAACGAACAGTTTGGCCCTGGACTTTCCCTCCTTTTGGTGACAATGAAAGACTTAGCTGTTCCGCCAGGCTTTTGGTGGGGGAGATGGGTGGGGGGGGAATGGGTTAGGGTGAGGGGTGTTTGGGATTTTTTATACCTCTCTGTTGTTGTCTATTTTAAAAATTATTTTAATGTTAATGTTTTATGTTCGCCGCCCAGAGCTGCCTGTGGCAGGATGCGCGGGTTACAAATGCCTTAAATAAATAAATATTCCACCAGTCCCTGGTGGCATGGAAGGAATCCATGTTGGGGACCCTGCCTGGACGTTGCCTCTCTATAGCTTGGCATGAGCAGAAGCAGCAGAAGGAGATCATTGGGAGCACCCCAAGATGTGCCAGGGGCTTAAGTTGCAGACAGCACCCTGGGTGGAGCAGCCAGGGCATCTCAGGGCGGCTCACAACATATTAAAAACAATTTAAAACATCCCCAGATCCTCCATTGTGGCCTGCTGCTGCTGCTGCTGCTGCTGCTGCTGCTGCTGCTGCTGCTGCTGCTGACAGGGGGTTCACTGCTGCTGCTGTCCCTCCTTCCCCTTGTCATGTTCAGAGGATGAAGGTCTGCTGCTGCTGCTCGTGCTTGCTGCAGCAGGGAACCCACTCCTGTCCACACTGACAGATGTCTCTTCCAGCAGCAAAGCCCTATGCCAGGTCCACATGTGGGAATTTATGCCATTGTTACTTAAATTGCCCCTCTTATTCCCACGGCACACTACCTTCCCACAGTGAAGGCAGGCCACTCGGCTGCTGTCACCTGGGGTCACTTCCTTGAAGTGATCCCAAACAGGCCCCCTGGGGATGCCCTGAACCCCTCTTGCAGCTGCTGGGGGCTGCTGCCTCTGTCCCCAATGTGACTACAGGGGGATCGGCATCAACAGGAGTCTCCTCCACCTCCTCTTCACTCCCCTTCTTGCTGCCCAGCTCCACACCACCCGTGCTGAAGCTGCTGCTGCTTCCACCTTGCAGCATGGGAGGAGAGGATGCCCTGCTGCTACTTGCTGAAGCTGGGCTGCTGCTTCCAAGGTGGGAAAGGATGCCCTCAAATACATCCTCCCCCAAATCCCTGGTGGTGTGTGTGTGTGTGTGCCAGAGGGAGAAAACCTGCCCAGGAGAGGTGGGTGCCCCTGCACCACTCCCAGCAACAGCATCATCATCAAATATTATTTGCTGCTGCCCCCAGTGAAAAATCACTGCTGGCAGTGCCAGCTGCTGCTGGTGCTTCAGGTGGGGGTTGGGGGGGG
>QEPC01010893.1:1912390-1924142 GCA_003113815.1 Sphenodon punctatus
TGTGTGGGGGCAGAGGATCTGGGGGTCTGGGTGGGGGCAGGGAGGCTGGGTGGGGGCAGAGGATCTGGGGGTCTGGGTGGGGGCAGAGGATCTGGGGGTACATATTTATTACACGTTCTTCAGAGCCAAAACCAAGAAGAAAAGGTTTTGCATTATCTCTCTGCCGCTGCTGCCTGGTGGAAATATTTAGTGATTTATGGCAAGATACTGATAACCAGGACTTGCACGTTTCCTTTACTTCTCTTTCTGCCACCAAGCTGCCATGCAAGTAGCTTCAGAGAGATCACTTTGGCTGTTTTAGTACAAACACAATACTTCCCTATCTCAAAGGTGTTTGAATGGTGCTTTGAGATCCCTGGCCTTAAAAAGATGGCTTACTTTTTGTAGCATATACCAGCATAGGTTATTTTATATGCCTTTATGTGCATGCGTTTCAATTGGTGTTTTTACACACACACTTCTCATGCATGTTTGCTGTTACATCCTGAACTTTCTGTGTGTCTAAATCACTCACCCAGATCTTAAACATCCGGCTCTTTGAACTTCTGCATAGTACTTCTCCCAGAACGTTTGTGTGTAAAACGTTCTCCTGGTAAACTGCTTTGCTCCAGGCAGCTGTGGTCACTTGGTTTCCACGGCAGCCTGTCACGTCTACAGCTGCGGCTACATTAGGCTGCCTCAGGGCAGGTTTTTTTCTGAAGAATGCATCCAGGAACTGCTTCAGGGCTGTGTGTGTGTGAGAGAGAAATGCAAACGGAACTTACCTGTGGACTTGTAACCCCGAAGATTGAAAAATCCGGAACTTTAAGGTGTGTGTAAAAATGCCCATTGTTTGGTGTCTGCCGGGGCCTTATATAAGAGGGATCATCAGAAAGAGAGAGAGTGTAACAAAGAATGACTGTCCCAGTTAAGGTTGCCACCTATGGAAATGTTTAGGGATCTCTTATGAAAAATACATGTTACAGGACCTGCAACATGTATTTTTCATAAATGTTCCTTCAAAATTTGCCCAGGTGGCAACCGTAGCCCCAGTACATATCCCTCCCTGTAGCCTCAAGGAACATGCCCTGAACTAGGCACCTTCTGTTCTTCACAACCTCCAGGAAGCAGGGTGTTAAGAAATGAACATTGGAGTAGTACATGACCTAATATTTTGGGCTTTGGGGACATGGCTTTGGGGGCAGCTGCCCGAGGAGTGCCTAGGACTGGGCACTCCTACATCTGGGCCGGCCCTGGTGATGGCCCTGTGTGAAGTCCAGCCCTGCCCAGGGTACATTGGTGACGTGGGTAGGTGGGGCCTTACCAAAGCTTTGTAAATGGCATGTGTGCCCTGCTCTAGGAAGGAGCGCATCGGGGTCTCACAGTCTTGCTCTCCTCTGTCCTGATCCTGGACAGATTTACAGTGAAGTCAGGTCAGGCTGATCCCCATGGGATGAGGTGCAGAAACCAATTTAGGCTGGAGTGTAAATCTTTGTGGGATCGAAGACTTAGATTGTGAGCTCTTTGGAACGGGAAGTGCTGAGTAGCCATGCGGTTAAGTGCACTTCCTGGAGCGTCTTGCTGAGCCGAGCTGCTGCCAGCTCTTGCGATTTTATTGCAAGCCTTGTGATAAATAGAGCTTTCCATAAAGTTCCCACTCCTCCTGGCATCAGGTGAAGTCCAAGAGGAGCAATGTGCAAGGGGGGCAAATTCTGGATTTCTGGTTTCAGTGTCAGTGTTTGTGGTGGGTCGGTGGGGGGTTTTGGTGCCTCAAAATTTGGGGATTTTTAAAAGGGGGAAATCTAGAAGCTGCTACAGTTGTTTAGGAAGCAAGCAGGGGGTGGGGTGCAGCTTGTGTATGTAAGGGGGGGCACATGTGTGCAGATGGTGACCCAACAACAAAGGACCCTGGGATCGGTTCATGGATGAGCTAGGAATGGGCATATGGATGAAAATTCAGATTTGGATCTATTACATATCAATCTTTTTTGCGGATTAAATATGAATTTGGATTATGGATCCATATTTAAGTTTGTTTTTAAAAACAAAACCCTAAAATGTTAAAAATAAAACAAATTAATTGCCCATGCGCATAATGGCTGCGGGGACATACTGCATAGGCGCCGCCCTTCTCCAAAATGGCAGCGGCAACATCACTGCTGCTTTGGAAAAGGGCAGCCAGTCTGCACATGCTCAGCGACGACTTGCGCAGATCGGCTGCCCTTTCCCAAAATGGCAGTGACACTGCTGCCGCCATTTTAGAGAAGGGCAGAATGGCCATATGGCCATTTTGTGCTGCCACCGCCATTTTAGAGAAGGTCTGCACGTCTGAAGAATGGCCTAGTGGTCGTTTTGCGTACTCTGTGCAGTAAAAAAAATTTAAAATATTGTTGTTAATACAGATTCATGATACGGATCCATAATCGTGTGGCGTTTTTCAGATTAATCCACCACAACATCCATCCCTAGTGGAAGTAGGCCGAGCCCCTGAACCTCAAAGCACTCATAGATCAAAAGTTAACCTAAATCAAATCACAATCCACTCCTATAAATCACTGTTGTGGGGACTAATGTCCCCCGTAACCAGCACAACATCCCATGATACCTGAGAGATGTTCAGACTGCTAGAGCAGGGGTGGGGGAACCATCTCCCTCCTGGGGGCCTCTATGAAAATTAGTACAAACTCCGAGGGCTGCAGAGAGGTTGGGGGCAGGGGTGTTCTCAAGAAAAGAAGCGCCCAGATCCTGGATCGGTGCCATGACTCTGTCCCCTAGCCTTGTGTGCCTGCCCTCGTCTCTGCTCCCTTTCCAGCCTTTCAGCGATTGGAGACAGGAGTCAGATCCAGGAGCTAGAAAGGGGTCACATAAAAACTTGGCACTGGCTGCCTTTGACCCCTGGGGCCTGAGATTCCCCACCCCCTGTGCTAGACCCACAATTAAAACATCAAATTAGAAGTGGAAATTGGGAGGCGCAAAGCACGCAAACATATTCATGAGAATGGCAAGGCCGTATTTGTCTTTCAAATACAGAAACTGAAAACAACTCGTCCTGTGTTTGTTTGCGCTGTCTTGAAAAACCTTTCCAGCCTTTTTGTGTTGCAGAATATGAGGACTCTGATTTAAACCAGCACTGGTTGCAGTGGCTGGCATCTCAACACCACCGAGATACTATTCTGACTGATCCAGGGGCCAGGGATAACGTTAATGACCTTCCCCCATGCTGACAAAGCCACACTTATGCTCAGCCTTGCTCCATATTCCCAGCTTCCTGGTGGCTACTGGCCTGTATATAAGGCCAGCTTAACGCTGGGTGAAGATCATCTGTCTGTCTCATTTCCTAGTTCTAGGGTTGCCACCTACGCACATTTTTAAGGAACACTTTAAAAAAAATTTAAAAATACAGGTTGCAGGTCCACTAAAGCACCAATGCAGGGCCCTGCAACCTGTATTTTTCATAAGTGTTCCTTAAAAATGTGCATAGGTGGCAACCCTACCTAGTTCCTAGCTGTTGCTGTCCTCTTGTTTCTTTGTCCTTAGACAGGTTCGGCACGTCCAAACTGGAGGATGAATGAAAAGAACCCATAGTAAGTTTGTTTTAAAAGTCTAGGGGAGGTGAGAGCCACCAACCCAAACCGGAGCTCTGTCCGCTACAGCTGTAATGTAGGTTCAAAGGAAGGTGAGTAAATCTGTCAAATTAACCCCACATGGACTGAAAATGGCAACTCCGATAATGGCAATTCATTCTATTTCCATTTATAGTTCAGTGGTTGTGGGTTTTTTTGGTTTATTATTTGGTTTGGTGATTTTTAAGTTTTGTTGTCATTTTGCTATTTTGGTTAGGTCATTTTGGTAATATTTATTTGATCTGACTGATTTTTATCCCACCCTGTCCCCCAAAGGCTATGGGGGGCTGACATAATTAAAAAAAACACCAAATAAAATGCAAAACCAAACCCATAAACCCCCATAAAATGCTTATAACTCCCCGCCCCCCAGGATTTACCCATGCCTGGCCAACTAAACAGGTCTTCCGCTTCCTCTGCAAGATGCCCAGCCTAGGACTTACAAACCTCCAAATGAAGGGAGTTCCAAAGCTGTGGAGCAGCCACCAAGAAGGCCTCTCTGCAGGCCCAGGTCGTATAGACCTCGACCAGACCAGTAGTGGTACTTGCAAGAGGGCACACTCAACTGACCGTAGGGGCCACAGAGGGACATAAGGAGCAAATCGATCCTTTAGATATGTAGGGCCCAGGCTGTGTAGGGCTTTTATAGGTCAAACCCAGTACCTTGAATTGCGCCCAGAACGCTATTGGCAGCCAGTGCGGTCTCCAGAGCACCGGTGTCATGTGCTCCCAGCAACCCACCCCCGTCAAAAAGATGGGCCACCACATTCTGCACCAGCTGCAGCCTCCGAACAGCCTTCAAGGGCAGCCCTGCGCAGAGCACATTGCTGTAGTTCAGCCTCGTGGTAAACAGGCATGGATGACGATCTGAATCAGCAAGAAAGGGACGCCACCTCCTCACTCTTGCGGTTGCTCAGTTGCCAAAAATTACATCACTGAAACGACCGAAAACCAGGACGTGCAAATAACCCTCCAAATAATACGTATGACCAAAACGGGTATCTGAAAACGCAGGTAATAACTGTAAATAATAAATGTGTGACTTGTTTCCAGCTTTACTGTCTGTCTGTCCATCCCCCATACTGCCTCTTGAATAGCCTTCTGTCTGTCCTTGCTTCTACCTCTCTATCAATCCATCCCAATACGTTTGAGCTATCCTATCCACAGTGCTTAATTGGTAAAACATGAGTTTCTGGGGCCCGAGGCCACCTCCCGGCCCCCACTGCAGAGCTTGTCAGAGCAGGAACTGAACCCTACTCTCCAGCTAGCAACGCAACCATTCAACACTCCCCCCACATCTGTACAGCTGGATATAAAACAGAAGTTGTTGTGATTTAATCTATGGAATGACCAGCACAGGGGGCGGGGAGAGAACCTCATTCAAAAAAGCCAAATCAACCATTCCGGCTAGAGATGAAATGGGTACCTGATTTGATTTCGGGTTTTTGAATCAGTCCCCAAATACCAACTGAGTACTCCAAAACCTGACATTTTGGTTACCGGCTCTTCCACATACCCCAAATTACCCAGAAATGTGAAATAATACCCGAAAACAATTCCGAAACCCAGGACGAAATCAGGAAGAATTTCGGTATACCGTTTGGTATTTCGGTAAGCTGTTTGTCTGTATTTGGGTACCCAATCGAAAACCGGTTCAGGACCCAAAAGTCTCCACAATATTTGGTTTGATTTGGGTCCCAGAAATTTGACAGGTATCCCCATTTTCTCTCTAACCCAGGAATTTGTCTGGCTTTTGTTTACAAATCTGAAATGGTCAGTCCATAAGAACATTCAAAAATGCCTTTTCTTGGTCTTTCCCATTTCAGGGTGCACACTCTCTCTGGGAACATTTCCTGGGACTCTGCCCCCATCCCCTCTTGAATTTAATTCCTGGGGCTGAGCTCTGGCAAGTCGCCTCTGGACTCTCCCAATATCCATCACCATATCTTCTGGCCTTCTGACTTTCTCTAATCTCTCTCTCTCTCTCTCAAATAATTTTCTACTTTTTGATCTATCTCCTCTCTCTCATGTCTGTGTCCATCTGGTCCTGTGTTCTCTCTGTCTCCTTCCCTGCTGCCTGTGGCTCTTCTCCTCTCTTGTAACCTTCTTTCGTTCTCTCCAATAACCTTCCATCTCCCTTCCATCTATACTATAAGTCTATCTAAGCTATTTCAGGATGTTAAATATACGCAGATTGCAGCTCCTCTCTTAATCCTACCTCCCTAATTTCCAAAAAGCTTTAAATCTTTCTCCCTTCCCTCATCAGCCTCTCGAATCCTGGCGCCTCTTCCCCATGCTCTGATAGCTTGTTCATGCTGCCCTGCTTGTCCCTCTAATATCCCCCTTCAGTTTATTACTTGCCAGCGTGTTCCTATCTCCTCTTTCAAAGAAAGCCACTTATTTTTATCCTGGAGATTTGCGGCGTGTGCTTTGCACTTGAATCAGTCTTGCTAGGATGGGTCAGTGATTACAGGCCAGATTCCGTAAAGCTTGGCACCCCTATTCAGGCTGAGATTTGCTCCAGTGTGTAGGCATCAAAATAAGGGTCAGATCTTCAAAACGGTTCCCGTCATGACGTCTGTGGGAGGATGCTATCCTTTTAGCAGCTTGCTTGTTTGCCAGCTCGGTCTAGTCTTGCAGAGGTACATGAATTGTTACATTGACCCTGGAAGGGCAATCTCCATTACACAGAGAGGGCACATCCAGACAAATAGTGTTAAACCAAAGTAACTCATTCACTCTACACCAGATTTCCATGGACAGAGGTCAATTGAAATAACTACTTCAGTTTCGTTAAATCGAAGTAACTAATCCACTCTAGAAGCGTTGAGGCGAACCAAGATAGTAAACCAAGATAGTAGTGTTTCAGTTTCCCCTCAGCAGAGACGTAACAATTGTTGGTCACCACCCTCTTATGGATAAGTGTTCTCACAAACTGTCGCTTCAAAATACAAACTGAAGGGGAGTTTGTACTCCTGACTTTTCACGTGCAGAAACTTTTCTCCCCTACCCCTGAATAACTTCAGTTTAGAGCTCTTGAGGTGTAAATGATTCAGGAGTAAAAGTGATTTCAGCTGTAGCTGATTTTTGGAACATGTCCCAAGAGAGAGAGACTCTAAAGCAGAGGTGAGGAACCTTAAGCCCAGAGGCCAAAAGCAGCCCTCCGTGGTTAGCTTTGATGTGACCCCTTTCCAGTTCCTAACCCCAAGCACTGAATAATTGAGCTCAGGGGAAGGGAGCAGAGAGGGGGACAGCACCATGATCTGGACTCTCCTCTTCTTGAGTGCACCCCATAAGCACCCCACACCAAACTTCTATGCCATCCTTGGAACTAACTTTCAAAGTAGCCCCTGAGAGGGAAAAGGCTTAGGGATGGACGAACAAAACGGAGTTTGGAAATTCGGTTCGGTTCAGTTTGAAATTCGAGTTCGGAAATTCAGTTCGGTTCAGTTCGGTTTGAAATTTGAGTCTGGTTCGGGAGTTCGGTTCTGTCGACCAAACAGACCGAGTTCAGTCAAATTCTGAACTTCTGAACCAAGTTCGGCCATTCAAAAGCAGGTTTTTTGGTATGTGTTGCCACTAGGGATGGGCGAACAGAACGGAGTTCGGAAATTTGGTTCGGTTTGAAATTCGAGTTCAGTTCGGAAGTTCGGTTTGGTCAACCGAACAGACTGAGTTCCCTCTGAACTCCGAACTTCCGAACCGCGTTCTCCCATCCCTAAAAAGGTTTTCTACCAATGCTCTAGAGGCGGAGGGTCTTGGCAAAACTGTTAATCAACACCCATCTCCCACAAGCTCTCCGCCTTACAACTCCCTCAGAACCCACCCAACGCCGCAGTCTGTGACTGGGGTTTTACAAGCGATCATGGCAGGGGAGGAATGAGAACTAACCCCTTGAGGAGTCCAGCTTTAGGGAGTTTTAAAGTGAGGAAGGGGAGTAGGAGCTAGCTAGTAGGATCTGGCTTAAAGCTTCAGGTCCCTTGTTCGGAGTGAAGGTCATCCGCCACCTCTCCACGAGAACAGGTTGACAGTCTGGGAAGTGTTTGCTTTGCAGGAATAAAATCTGACGGGTAGCTGTGTTTTTTAACGACAACTTGACAAGCTGTCAGCGGGTAGCTGTTGATTTCCATACCACCTGGCTGCCACAGGTAAGATGCCAGCAGGTAGCTGGCATGCCGCAGACCTCCTGCTAGGATTAGTTCCACAAGGAAGTCTCTTTCAATAGCAGTGAATTGCCGAGTGTAGGACCGGCCTGGCTTTCTGCTGTGGACTCCCTGAGGTAGTGCAGACCTCGATGGAGAAGTCCAAGTGGGGATGACCTTGAAAGGAGTTCAGGTTGACCGTTATGCTGTAATTTGGGGGCAGGGGCACCGCCAGATAAAAGAGTGGCTGAGGGGAAATCCCTGCTCACTGGAGCCCCCTGCCTTCCCAAGGCCCACCAGCCTTCTTGTACAGTCTGTGGTGAGTGAGTGGCCTCTCAGGCTCCAACATCACCCACCACCCCCTGGCTGTTCCACTGCTCTGCCCCTTTAAGAGGGTCATGACAAGACACCCTGGACGTGGCCGGGGTCAAAGAGGCTGCCACACCCCTTTTCTGACATAACCCTTCAGTTGTGGAACATTGCAACATCATGATGTTCTGTAGGGGCAGGGAAAGGGGGAAGTCCCAAAGGTCAATGCTCTTTCTAATGCGGCTGCCCCCTGATGCCCCAATTTTCCAGGCTAGCTACAGGTGCCCCTGGCTGACCAGGAGAAATTGGGGTTCCCTTGGAGCCCAGAGTCTCTGCATGAAACCAAGAGAGGTAGCAACCCTATATGTCCATGTGGCCTAGTTGTGGGACCACTACCTCCATTAACTTAAGTCTTGTTACTATGAATTATGCATCTCCCCTCACTACATCTCCTCCTCTAGATCAACGGGCGCTTCTCCCTCTAGCTAAAGGGGGCAGAGTACAGGTGAAACGGTTATGACCCTATTGGGCATCTGCCCAGTTCTGTGGCTTCCAAACTGCTCTACAAAGGACTGGCTATCAAGTGGTATCCATTTGTTGTTCAGAGGATTAACTGCCTTACCGGTTATCGCCTTGCCATATAATACCACAGTGCACTGTCTGCCGTTTACCGTCTTGCCCATAATGTCTTCCTGTTTACACCCTCCCCCACACCAGACCTGGTGTCAGGGTCCAGGCTTGAACCTGTGACCCTGACCTTGGTAGGTAGAGAAGCTTCCCCAGTGCCATAGGGTAGCCAGGTTGGAGTATAACATTCCCTCTTTATGCCTGGTGCCTTGCCTTGCTTGACTCCTCCCCCCATGATCCCTCATTGGCTCCCAGCAGGATAAAAGGCATGATGGGAGCAACTGCAAGTTGTGGGACATCCGCTCTTATCTGTGATCATCATACCTGCATGCTGTCTGCTAGCAATCTTGTCGCTTGGTCTAACTGCTCTTTTGCCTGCTTCTTGTCTAGTAGGGCTGTAGCGGAATATNGTGTTCTCACAAACTGTCGCTTCAAAATACAAACTGAAGGGGAGTTTGTACTCCTGACTTTTCACGTGCAGAAACTTTTCTCCCCTACCCCTGAATAACTTCAGTTTAGAGCTCTTGAGGTGTAAATGATTCAGGAGTAAAAGTGATTTCAGCTGTAGCTGATTTTTGGAACATGTCCCAAGAGAGAGAGACTCTAAAGCAGAGGTGAGGAACCTTAAGCCCAGAGGCCAAAAGCAGCCCTCCGTGGTTAGCTTTGATGTGACCCCTTTCCAGTTCCTAACCCCAAGCACTGAATAATTGAGCTCAGGGGAAGGGAGCAGAGAGGGGGACAGCACCATGATCTGGACTCGCCTCTTCTTGAGTGCACCCCATAAGCACCCCACACCAAACTTCTATGCCATCCTTGGAACTAACTTTCAAAGTAGCCCCTGAGAGGGAAAAGGCTTAGGGATGGACGAACAAAACGGAGTTTGGAAATTCGGTTCGGTTCAGTTTGAAATTCGAGTTCGGAAATTCAGTTCGGTTCAGTTCGGTTTGAAATTTGAGTCTGGTTCGGGAGTTCGGTTCTGTCGACCAAACAGACCGAGTTCAGTCAAATTCTGAACTTCTGAACCAAGTTCGGCCATTCAAAAGCAGGTTTTTTGGTATGTGTTGCCACTAGGGATGGGCGAACAGAACGGAGTTCGGAAATTTGGTTCGGTTTGAAATTCGAGTTCAGTTCGGAAGTTCGGTTTGGTCAACCGAAAAGACTGAGTTCCCTCTGAACTCCGAACTTCCGAACCGCGTTCACCCATCCCTAAAAAGGTTTTCTACCAATGCTCTAGAGGCGCAGGGTCTTGGCAAAACTGTTAATCAACACCCATCTCCCACAAGCTCTCCGCCTTACAACTCCCTCAGAACCCACCCAACGCCGCAGTCTGTGACTGGGGTTTTACAAGCGATCATGGCAGGGGAGGAATGAGAACTAACCCCTTGAGGAGTCCAGCTTTAGGGAGTTTTAAAGTGAGGAAGGGGAGTAGGAGCTAGCTAGTAGGATCTGGCTTAAAGCTTCAGGTCCCTTGTTCGGAGTGAAGGTCATCCGCCACCTCTCCACGAGAACAGGTTGACAGTCTGGGAAGTGTTTGCTTTGCAGGAATAAAATCTGACGGGTAGCTGTGTTTTTTTTAACGACAACTTGACAAGCTGTCAGCGGGTAGCTGTTGATTTCCATACCACCTGGCTGCCACAGGTAAGATGCCAGCAGGTAGCTGGCATGCCGCAGACCTCCTGCTAGGATTAGTTCCACAAGGAAGTCTCTTTCAATAGCAGTGAATTGCCGAGTGTAGGACCGGCCTGGCTTTCTGCTGTGGACTCCCTGAGGTAGTGCAGACCTCGATGGAGAAGTCCAAGTGGGGATGACCTTGAAAGGAGTTCAGGTTGACCGTTATGCTGTAATTTGGGGGCAGGGGCACCGCCAGATAAAAGAGTGGCTGAGGGGAAATCCCTGCTCACTGGAGCCCCCTGCCTTCCCAAGGCCCACCAGCCTTCTTGTACAGTCTGTGGTGAGTGAGTGGCCTCTCAGGCTCCAACATCACCCACCACCCCCTGGCTGTTCCACTGCCCTGCCCCTTTAAGAGGGTCATGACAAGACACCCTGGACGTGGCCGGGGTCAAAGAGGCTGCCACACCCCTTTTCTGACATAACCCTTCAGTTGTGGAACATTGCAACATCATGATGTTCTGTAGGGGCAGGGAAAGGGGGAAGTCCCAAAGGTCAATGCTCTTTCTAATGCGGCTGCCCCCTGATGCCCCAATTTTCCAGGCTAGCTACAGGTGCCCCTGGCTGACCAGGAGAAATTGGGGTTCCCTTGGAGCCGAGTCTCTGCATGAAACCAAGAGAGGTAGCAACCCTATATGTGTCCATGTGGCCTAGTTGTGGGACCACTACCTCCATTAACTTAAGTCTTGTTACTATGAATTATGCATCTCCCCTCACTACATCTCCTCCTCTAGATCAACGGGCGCTTCTCCCTCTAGCTAAAGGGGGCAGAGTACAGGTGAAACGGTTATGACCCTATTGGGCATCTGCCCAGTTCTGTGGTTTCCAAACTGCTCTACAAAGGACTGGCTATCAAGTGGTATCCATTTGTTGTTCAGAGGATTAACTGCCTTACCGGTTATCGCCTTGCCAAATAATACCACAGTGCACTGTCTGCCGTTTACGGTCTTGCCCATAATGTCTTCCTGTTTACACCCTCCCCCACACCAGACCTGGTGTCAGGGTCCAGGCTTGAACCTGTGACCCTGACCTTGGTAGGTAGAGAAGCTTCCCCAGTGCCATAGGGTAGCCAGGTTGGAGTATAACATTCCCTCTTTATGCCTGGTGCCTTGCCTTGCTTGACTCCTCCCCCCTGGATCCCTCATTGGCTCCCAGCAGGATAAAAGGCATGATGGGAGCAACTGCAAGTTGTGGGACATCCGCTCTTATCTGTGATCATCATACCTGCATGCTGTCTGCTAGCAATCTTGTCGCTTGGTCTAACTGCTCTTTTGCCTGCTTCTTGTCTAGTAGGGCTGTAGCGGAATATCGCAGCGGTAGCTATTTCCGGCGGAAACAGTGTTTCCGCAATTAGTGGAATGGCATGGCAGAGGCTTTCATTCCGCGGTTTAATTCCGCGGTTCC
>QEPC01010893.1:1929314-2028393 GCA_003113815.1 Sphenodon punctatus
CTCTAGTCTCCTGCCTACCCGCTTCATACACCGTAGCCCCTCGGTAATTGCCACCGCCCTTATCCAAAATGGCAGGTGCAAATCGGCTGCCCACGTCCAAAATGGTGGCAACGTGGCCATTTTGGTGCATGTGCGGTGGGGTTTTGTCTTTTTTTTTTTCTGGTTGGGATTCCGACCAGAATATATTTCCAATTCTGATCGAAAAATAAAAAATAGCTATTCTGTTTTTTGCTGAAATTTTGCAAAAGCGGAATAGCTATTTCAATTCAAGTTTACCCTGAGAGCAAGAGGGCAGGGACTTCCTACACAGCAGGTGTGTTTAAATGAGACGGCACTTCCTGTCCCTGCGTGGGGTTCATCTCAAATGTTGTTTGGGGGGGCAGTGTGTGCATCCATCTCCGACCCCCCCACACACATATGGGGCTTTGGGCAAAAAGCCAGAGTGCCCTTTACATGGATGGGGTGGGCAGTGCATGGGCAGGGCAGTGGTGGGTGGGGCTGCTCATGTTAGGCACTCTTGTGGTGCCCACGCACCCTCCCCCTGCACCGATCAGACCCTCCCTCCCTGCCCATCTCGTTTAAAAACATCCGGTGCCTCTGCCAAGACTCCTGTCCAGCCTTGACCTTTCCCCGTTAAAGTTGTGGTTCTGCCCTGGCTCCCAGCGCACCCTCCGCCCCTCACAGCACCCCCACCAGGCAGGAAGTTTTAAGCGTCAACAGGTCCAACAATCAACCTCCAACCACTTATTGGCAGGGTCCCTTGAAAGCAGCCTGACTCTGAGCACCACTTGAAAAATGTCAGAGTGGGTGAGGGCAGAGTGTTGGCCCAATTTCCCTCTTCTCCCCTCCACTCTGAAAATTTCCAAGCAACTCTCACACCGCTTGCAGAGGCCCCTCTCCGCCCGCCGAGGCCAGATCCCAGGCTCAACTAAGCCCTCTTGCTCCATAGTGTGGGGGGGGCGACCCCATTACTTCATCCCTGCCCCACTTAGCTGTCTACAGGATTCCCCACCCACAGCCCCCAAATCCATATCTATATTTTATTTCTCCTGTGCTCCCCCAGTGCCATAGGTGTGCCAACATGAATCTGCTGGTTTCGTGCCCAATTTTATTGTCTCTTTGGGGTCAGGCAAATGGTAAACAAGTCAATTATGCTTGTGGGAAGGGGGGGTTAACTGCTCCTCGCCCCTGCACAGCTATCTATGCCAAGCTGGTGGGCAAGTTATCAGGCGCCTGTAAATAAGGGAGTTAGCAGATAGGGGGCCAAAACATCTCAAATGACTTTTATGCTAAACGGGCACTGCTGAATGTTCTCGGTTAGATAGCGAGTTCAGCGTCCCCATAGCAGTGTCTGTATATAGAGATTTCCCCCGGCTCTGCATTTTTCCATTGCTTCTCCATTACTGAGGGGAAAAAACAAGGGAGAGAGGGGGGGAGAGGAGGATGTGGAAGAAATCAGCTTTTGGATGGATCACCTCTTCCCTTCAATTTCCAGCTGTTTCCTCAGAAAATAAGGGTCCCCAGGTAGGTCTTCTGCAGACAGAACAGGTAACTATGAAATGGGGCTTACGTCTTGGGCAAATTAAGGGGGATAGGGTAGGGGCACTGCCTCCCCTTGAAAATTCACACACGTCCCCTCATAAAAATAAGATGCCTTCCCAATTTTTCTCCTCGGTTTCTCAGGTCACATTCTGACAAACAGCTAATTCAATGTCGTCGGGCCTTACTTCTGTCCTGTTGAAGTGTTTACGCGAACAGGTTTCTCTTTCTACTCCTGAAAAGCTGAAGAGAAGTAGATACTCATGAAAAATCAACGCTAGATACTCCACTTTGGTTGGTGTTTGAACATAGCTTTTTGAGTGAAGGCTTATCAGCGTGAGGGTGGTGACCGCCGTTCATTAACCATTACCTCTCAGCTGGGGGAAGATTGCCGCAGCACTACTTCAGTTTACACCAGGGGTGAGGAACCTCAGGTGCCGGGGGGCGGGGATGTGGTCTCAGTTGACTTTTATTTGGCCCCTTTCTCATTCATGGATCTGGCCCCTTCTGAGGTCTCGTCAGGCCCAATCCCTGGGACTTCAAGGCAGCCATTTTGACCACAGCACCACAACCGCCCCCCTCCTGTAACTACTTCCCCAGGCTACTAGTGGTTTGCCATTCCGCGAGCCAAGCAACACATCTCGATCTCCTGTTAGCTGGCCTACAGTTTAAGAGGAGAAAGACAAGACACGGCAGTGGAACCTGTCTGAGCAACCCAAACGCTTCGCTTGCTGTGTCCTTGTGACTAGCCCTCAACCTGCTGTTCCCTGACCGACCCTCCGAAACTCACCCTGCTTTGGCCTCGGACTCCAACTCTGACCCCTTGGCTCGGCTGCTGACGTTGGACCTCCTGGAATCCAATCAGACCGGACCCTGACCTGCTCCCTTCCTGAGGTAGAAGTTGGAAAGGGTTTCTTCCTCACGAGTCCCTTATCCCTAATTCAAAGTAAGTCAGGACTGTTTTGAGGGGGTGAGAGGTGCCAAGTTCTTTCAGGCCTCTCCTACCGAGGCGGCCACGTTGTGGTGATTGAATCCCACAGTCGCTGTCTTCAGGATTGGGAAGGGGAGGCAAGTCCAACCCCCTAGTCACCAGGTCTTAGCCAGAGGTGGCAGGGGACCAGGGGACTCAACCTGGGGTAGAGGAGGTCATCTTGTGGTAAGCAGGGTGACTTAGGTTGCAACCTCTCTAGGTTTCTTCTGGAGACTTGGAGTTTTGACCAAGAGTCTCCAGGCTGTGGGGGAAGTCCCGGTTTCTCTGGGTCTTCTAGGGGCACCCCCGGTAACCTGAACATATCTGGGTGGAGGTGGCAGGGGGTGGCCATATCAGAAAGGGGACAGACCTCTTTCCGACATGGTTCTGCCCCTATGGTGTGCCGTGATGTCACAAACCTCTGTAAGGAGTGGGGTTATGTCAGAAAAGGGTGTGGCATCCTCTTTGCCCTGCCCCTCTGGAGCGTCATGATGTGTCAACCCTGCCTCTCCAACTGACAGCTCAGACAGAGGTGGTAATGCTAAGCCCAGGTCTGCCGAAAGGTTCCTAGGAGTTCAAGGCAGAATGCCCAATGGCTCCCCCGCCCCCTTATTTCTAGGGTTACCATACCTCTGATTATGAAAAATACATGTTGCAGGGCTGCACTGGAACCAATGCAGCCCTGCACCATGTATTTTTCATAAGCATCCTCTTTTAAAGGGGAGGTATTGTTATGTATCAATTAGGCAATATTGGCCATGATCAGAGACACAAGCAGGATCAGGTTTGGACAACTCAGTTCAGGTTCTTCAGCCACAGGTCTCAGGCTGACAGTATCCAACTAGGCCCATGAGAATAAAGTTGTCAAAATCACTTTCTAAGCAGAAAATGTATTTCCAAGGCCACAATAGAAAACCCTAGACAGCCACTATCTCTGAGAACACAGAAATAGGCCTAAGAGAAACAAAGGGAGTTTGTAAGAAAGCGAGGTGCCCTCCCCTACGAATAAACAGTAACTCCCTAAAACTCCCTGAGAACTCCAAAATAGCTTGGTGGCCGTGCTCCAAGTGATAGCATTATGAATAGCCAGCTTATTCTCTGCACCTGGCAAAGGGGACCCTGCAACATGTATCCCTAATAAATGAAGCTATAAAAGGGAAAGTTCAGCCCCTTGCCCCTTGTCATTGACGCTAACGGCCACTAGCATTGCAGTGAGCCGCGTGGGTCTTTGATCCTTACCGTCGCTCTCAAAAGATCCAGAGACCCCCGGGCCAGCCATCTGCTGGGCCCTCTCCCCTTCTCCTCTGAACCAGCCTGCGTCTCGGACTGTGCCTCTGACACGTAAGATATCATGGGTTACTGGGGTTTGTAACTGAGAACACTGCCATGTCCAGATGTTAAGTGTCTATTCAATAAAACTGAGTTGTATCTCTATACTTTGGCTTGTTAATTGCAACCTTCGATCCCGTTTGGGTAAATTGAGGCACGCCACCTCATTTATTCATTTCAGTATGGTAACCCTACTTATTCCACTATGCTCAGACCTACAACTTGGAGAAGAGATGACTGAGGGTGGAGTTAGATGAGACCTATTGCAGCTAAATACGCAGATTACCTGCATGTTTAAATGCTTCCCCCACGAGCCCTCAGTGAAAACGCCCGGATTAGTAAAACCGTGATAGGGGAGGTAACGGTTTTCATAATTGCTTATTTTTGCTTATATAATTGCTATGTTTGTGTGTGTGTTAATTCGGGCCAGGGCGAAAGCCACTGGCATCAATAAATATTTGATTTGGGAACGGCTTTACTAATCCGCATTTTAAAAGTCCCCATGTTTCTTGAGCTGCCCCGACAAACAGCTGATGGGGGCAGGGGGCGTGGAGCAGAGCACAGGCTTTCCCCGGCTGCATCAGGGCAGGCAGGGAGAGCATGTGCGTCGCCCCCATCAGCTGTTTGTGGGGGAACCGTGTAATGCTCCAGGCCCCCTTCCCCTCCATTTTCCACACGGCACTGCTGGGTGGCGGGATGGGTGTGCGCCAGCGGTGGGTGGAGGTGGGAAGCGGAGCACATCCATCTCCACCCACAGAGCCGCCTCCGTTTTGTCGGACGGCTCCGTGGGTGGGTGAGGGGTGGAGACGGGGGTGCACCGGGAGCGCGCACGCACCCCCACCCACCGCCCCGTGGTGTCTCCATGGGCGCACACTCATCCCTCCACCCACCATTGCGGTGTGCGTGCGGATGCCCCACCGCACACCAGCCCACACCCCCGGCGGGGGTGACGTCCATGCAGAAATGGCCCTTGTTGCACATGGGGGCTGGTCGTTTAAAAGCACACACCCCTATCTCGTGCATCGGGGGGGAACACAGCAGTTATTTTAACCCATGAATTCCCTCCCCCTTCATGTAAAAAGGCCCTGAAAGGGGATACAATAGAAGTTTATAAAATCATGAGTGGCGCTGAGTGAGTCGATAGGGAGCGGTTATTTACCTGCTCAAGTAGTACTAGAACTAGGGGTCACCCCATGAAACTAACTGGCAGCAGTATTTTCCCCCCACTCAACTCACAATTAATTTGAGGAATTTGTTGCCCGAGGCCGAGGCCGTGTTGGAAAGAGCTCCATTCGCCCAGTAGCACAGCTGGGTTGAAACAAGGCTTGGATAAGTTCTGGGAGGATAGCCCCATGAATGGCTCCTTGCCAAGCAGGTTGCGGGGACACAGCCTCTGGCGATCGGGAGCTGGGGGTGAACAATGGGATAGTTCTCCAAACCGACTGAGAGTGGTCACTGTTGGAGACAGGATGCTGGGCTCGATGGACCATAGGGCACTTTTTTCTATGTTCTTATGCTCTGACGACATCCCGGTTTCATTGCCGCACCCGCCTTTGTGCAACAGACAAATTGTCCCTCTCCCCCGTGGGTGGCTCTGCTAGGCCCCCTTGCTGCCTCTCACCAAGTATTCTCCCAGTCAGATATTGAACTGGGCTGCTGTACGGCCTACTTTGGGGCTGCCACAATGGTGCTGGGAAAGAGACTGGAGCTGCCCTTTGAGGCTTGGCTCCTGTGGGGTCTTGCAACAGCAGACCAAGACCTGGGGTGTCCTTTCTGAAAAATATAGAGGGGCAGGGGCAAACCAAGATCAGGGAAGGGGGGTGAAGGAGACGTGTCCTCCCTGCATCCTAGCAAATAACTTTTGCTCTCTCTCTCACTTCCCCCTCCTCTGTTGCTGCAGTGGTTTCCTCCTTTCTTTGTCCCACCCTGGAGAGACGCTCTCGGTCGGTCTCCGGCCTTCCTAGCCCCGTCCTGTGCTTGCAGGGGGGCTGCTGCGATGTCTCTTATTAGGAGTAATTTCCTTCTCGGGTAACCCCTCCTGACCCCTTTCTGTTCGGCGACGGAGACTGTTATCTTCGCCCTTTCTCTCATTGGCTGCTTTTTTATCCCCCTGGCACGCAGGATTTGCTTTTCCTTGCCTGTCACACTAGGAAAGTTGGCTTCTCTAATCCCCCGATTGTCCCTCGCCAGTTTTACATACATATCTAAGCTCTTCATAATAGATTTATTTAAGGGGGAGGAGGGGGAAGAAAACTCAGAGGGTTATTATCGGATATTTTGGTTTTAATTGAAAATTGTGCCCTTAATAAGGACCAGATCCTGGCGGGTGTAAATTGCCGCAGCTGTGTCCATTTTGATGGCGGCGTGCTGGTTTTGCGCCGGCAGAGCATCTGCCCCAATGGGTCTGATTCCCCGCCCCTCTGTTTCCCCCTGCTATTTGCATGCAAGAATTTTTGCTTTGGCTTAAGAGATCAGGGAATTCAGTGCTGTAGAAGGGATCAGGGGGAAATTAGGGGGCAGCTGACAAAATTAACAGGCAGCTTGTTTAGAACAAACAAATGCAAACCAAAATGGAAGTTCCTTTTTTTACCCAACAAAGGCCTGATCTGTGCAACCCATTGGGTATCTTTAGACAGACCCCTGCTCTGCCACACCTCCAGGTGGCTCGTCCGTGTAGAGGCAGGCCACCCTGGGGTGAGGTGGAGGAGAGCAGGCAATTCTGCTCACGGTGCTCTAGAACATCTCGGAGCACCGCAAGCGGAGTGGGCTGCTTGAACCCAGAGCACCAACCGGGGGCGTAGCAGCGTTCCGTCGAAACAACAAGCGGCTGTAGCTCTGCTCCTGGGTTGCCCCTGTGATGGCCTAGAGCAGCTGCCAATCCACCTGCAGCTCTATGGCAAAGGGGATGGGCATGCATGGCAGACTGTGGGCTGTGGCGGCCTTCGTTTAAATCCACTGACACCAGAGCAGACTCGGGGGGTGGACGCACCCACCCACCCCACCCCAGGTCTGTCTAAAAACGTGCATTGCTAAAAGTTGTTGCCTGCGAAAACAAAATCATGGAGGAAATGGGGCCATCAGTGGCTATAAGCCAAGATGGGCAAAGGAGCCTCATCTCCATGGCCCCATAGAGCTGCCATGTCTCAGTTTGACCCTGAGGCTCCCATAGGACAAAATGCGAGGCTCAAGGTCAAACCACAAGAAGTGGCAACTAGATTTCAAATGAGTAACCGCTACCGTCTGATATCTGGCTGGATATGACGGTACTCGCGATGTCCAATATCCGGCTGGATATCAATAGGATTCGATTTTCGTATCTGCAGTCTTTCAGTTAACCGCACAAAATACCGTTAGCTTTTTACTGTTTAATTACCATTGGTTTGGGGCCTTGTTGTTTTTTCATTTCCTCCCTCTGTCTAGACTGGTCTGGTTATGTCGTAATGTGGTAAGATAGTTCGGTAAACAGCAATATCCGGTATTTCCAGCTTGGCGATTAACCTCCACTGTTATCGGTTCATTACCAGATAACCGCCCAGCTATCTAGAATACTGAATATTATCCGCAGATAGTTTTTTCCCCCTAGCAGCTTTAGTGGCAAGTGCAACCCAATACATGGGGTGACCCTAAACCCATGAAAGGACTGCTGGAAATTAGGAGCATCTGAAGGAACAGGTCATCCCACCATTGTCCTCCTGAGATTAGTCTCATGCTTTTCCCTGAAGTACCGAGTACCGGCCAGCGTCACCGTCAGAATTTTTTTGGGGGGTGGGGATCTTTAGTCAGGGAGGTCCCACCCCCTTATGATGGTAGGGCTGAAGCGGTAACTCCTTTTTCCGTTCTGCTATTTCATTCCGCCGTTGCCGAATTGCCCATGATGTTCCGCAGCTTTTCTGCCGGCATTCTGCTGATTCTGCCGGCATTCCGCTAATACGGAAACTGTCGAACAATTGCGGAAACTGTCGGAACAATCGCGGAAACTGTCGGAACCCGCATTTTTCGCTACTTCGCAGTGCTGGTGGAAATTGCGGAAGATAGAAACTGTCAGAAAAACATTATTCCGCTATTTTCGCAGTCTTTGGAAGTAGCGGAATGAAAGTGGCGGAATTAGCGGAATGAAATTAGTGGAATGAATGTCTCTATCGCATCATGCCGCTCATTGCGGAAGAGCTTTTTCCGTCGGAAAAAGTTACCGCAGCGGCATGCCGGTTCAGCTCTAATGGGAAGGGACTGGACAGTCCTTTTGCTCCCCCTTCCGTTTGGGGCATGAGCTCAGCCCTACCGGAGCATTGAGGCAAGACAGTCCCTTCTCTCCACCTTTCCCTGATAGGGTTCCCATGGATCTGACTGTACAAAAGTATTGGGAGCTCAGGCAGGGGGCAAGTGAGCAGCAGTGGGGGAGGGGGAAAGCTGCCACACCCTTTCCCGATGTAACCACGTCTCTTAGGGCCGGCGCAAGGATATTTGCTGCCCTAGGCGGCCTCAGGCAGACGCCGCACCCTCCCCCCTCCCCCCCAACGTAAAACTTGGCAACGGCTGGATGGGGATGGGAGAAGTAGCGGCAACAGCTGGAGGGGGTGGGAGAGGTGCCCCCGCCCGATCCAGTGTGGAGGCAGGAGAAGTAGCCTCAGAAGCTGAATCGGGGTGGAGCCACCCAGTGAACACCTCTTCCACCCCCATCCAGCTTTCACCGCCACCTCTCCTGTCCTCGAACCTGCTGCCACCACCACCACTAAACTCAGCGTTGGATCCGGGGAAGGGATCCCTCCCTCCCCTGCGTGCAGAGCTTCGTGGTAGCGGCGGGATGGGGTTGGGTGAGAGAACTGCCTCCTTCAACTTGCCACCCCAGGAGGCTACCGGCTCTTAGGGTGCGCCAAAGCCCTTGCAGCCCACTCCCTTTTTAGCAGGCTGTTCCCTGCTGCCCCCTGGAAGCCATGTTTTCTCAGGGTTACCGGGGCAGGACTCCCTTAGCTGACTTGGAGAGTGACATGGGGGTTACCCTGGAGCCCCCAAAATATGGGTCAAATCCTAGAGTCTCTGTGTAAGATCCAGGACGGTGGCATTTTCCAACTATTTATTCATTCATTCAACAATTTGTATAGCGCCCCCTCCTCCCCAATGGCAGCTCAGGGCAGTGAACAACACAATAAAAAGATAATACAAAAAAAATACAATGCACTGCAGTATAAAATGTCAATTCAAACCATAAAACAACAGAGGCCCAAGAAAAAAAGATACCCTTAATCCTAAAAGAACCCCCATCAACTCACGCCCTCCCCCTCACCAAACGCCTGGCAAAACAGCCAGGTTTTGAAACCAAATTGGTTTCTTCCATCCTGGGAGCAGGTGAAGTGATGCTTCCTGAACCCCAGCAGCCCGACCTGGATCCCAGCTAGCTCTAGGCTGCTTAAGGAAACTCTGAGCAAGTTCCATTTTGCACCTGCTCACAGCTCCCCTGAGCATAGTACTGTGGGAAAGAAAGCTAAGCAGGCTGATCAGTCTTTAGCCCTTCTCTGAGCTCTCCCCACACCACTGTGCTTCCCTAAGCAGCCTGTGATTAGCATAGGTCATGTTGATAGCACTTTACTTGTTCAAAGTGCTTTACAAATCTTACCTAGCTCCACCTCACAACAGCGCCTTTGAGGGAGGTCACTATTATCCCCATTTTACAGATGAGGGAACTGAGACTGAAAGAGAATGGCTGGCCCAAGGCACTCATGGCTAAGGCAGGATTTGAACTCTGGTCTCCTATACCCAACTTCCACATCTTAGCTGGTAGGCTACATCTTGAAGGGATAAGTGCAACCTCTGTATTTGCTTCATTGAATGAATCCAGGCAAGGGAAACCTCCTCTCTGTGGGTCAAGTCTGTCATATGGCTGCTTTGTATTTGGCCCCTTTCTGCTGGCCCCTGGATCCAGTCCATCCCCACCAAGCACTGAAAGAGTGAGCTCAGGGGAAGGGAGCAAAGATGAGGGCAGGCACACAAGGAGAGGGGATGGTTCCATGGCCCAGATCCATAATTTGGACCCTCATTTTTGTTCCCCTATCCCAAGCACACATCCTCGGAGCTTGTTCTAGTTTTCAAAGAGGATGGAAGAAAAAGGTTCCCCTGTCCCTGGTGTATATCATGAGGATGGATTGATCATGGATTACTCAAAATGAGAATCAAATCTAATCCCCCTCATACACTCATCCATCCATCCATTCTCAACACCCACTTATCTGGGTGCTTTCCTACATTACAAATGCACCCGATTTGCCTCTGGGGAAATGTACGGGAGGCAAATCAGGCACAGGGTTTGTAACATGGAAATGTTAACCCGTGTGGTTTTTGGCAGCAATCCTGTGGGGAATGCATAGTCGGATTTACCAGCTTTGCCCCAGCTTGGAGTCCCCCGCAAGACTACCGTCCAAAAACAGTGCAGGTGAACATTTCCACATTCCAAACCCCCGTGCCTGTTTTTTTTTTCCCTTGGAGATTTTCCTGAAAGCGAATCGGGTGCATTTTGTAACGTGGGAATGCACCCTTTTGTCTCTGCCTACCCCCAGCCACCCACCTCAGGGCCGGCCTTAGAATTTGCGGGGACTGAGGTGAAGATAAAATGTGGAAGATAAAATCAGGAGCATCCTCCTCACGCTCTCACCTGCGGTGGCGGGAGGGCAAGGGAAGACACAGCAGCGCGGAGGAGCCGGCCAACGGGAAAAGAGCCGGTGCGAATGGGGATCTGCTGCGCCTTCTCTTGCGCATGCAAGGGCAGGATTTGGTGGGCACGTCAGATTCTACCCTTGTGAAAACAGGTGCCACTGCGGGGCCCGTGGAAGACCATGACATGGGGCAGTCACCCTGCTACCCCGCACTCATTATCGTATATCTGATCCCCCCCCCACACACTCATCCATCCATTCTCCCCTATCTGTCTGTCTGTCTTAGATTAGACAGTGAGTGTACATTATGGGGCCGGATAAGCAGATAATTATAATCGCCTTAATCCCTGTTTATGAGGGTATGAAATACTGTCATCAAAGGTTTGCCGAGAGCCCGTGCTCTGCATGCTTTGCTTGCCATCTCGCCCAGGCAAACTCTGCCACGTAACCCTGGATTTACAGCCACTTCCTGGCACGTAGGAGAGAGGGCTCTTTAGGAGATCAATCACCCTGGAGTCCATTAGAAGCCCGGTTACACTCCAAGATGTGAGTCACTGAGCTGACGACGGGAGAGAGTCTGTGTTTTTATGAGCATCCTGGTATTGTTAGCGAGATGCATTTGCATCCGATCCCTGGGGTGGCATAAAACATCTCGGTTTTGGCGGAGCAACTTGAAATACTCAAGTTGGGCAGTTTAGTCTCTGCGAGGTGCAATTCATTCCTGCACAGAGGAGGGGCCAACGCGCCGCTCCTGCCCACTCAAAACCGACTTGATCTCGCAGCGGATTTGCTGCATGAGGGTCAAGTGGCAACCAATCCAGTAGGAGGGCACGGGATCCTGTACACACTACACTTTGTCATCTCTCCCCTTGACTATTGCAACTTCCTTCTCTCTGGCCTCCCCGTTCTCACCCTGACCCTCTCTGTTCTGTTCAGCACTCCGCTGCCAGAGGTATCCACCCTCCTGCCACTTTGACCATGTTCAGTCTTTTCTCTGCTGCCACCCAGGATTTCTTCCTACCCCTGCATCCAGCACAGACTCTTCAGGTGCTTTTAGACAGACGCAGGGGTTAGCCACCCCCCCAAGCTGCTCTGGGACTGCACCACCCACATCCAGCCCCGCCTGGGTCGTGTTTAAACAGACCTGGCAGGTTCCTCAGCCCACGGTCCGCCTGCACGGCGCACCCTCTCCACACCAGAGAGTTGCGGGGGAACTGCCTGACGCTCTAGGCTGGTGCCTGCAACTTTATAGCATTGCCCGGGGGGCAGAGCTGCGGCGTGGGTCAGCTGAGCAGACGGACCACAGCTCCGCCTCGTGCCGGTGTCCCGGGTTTGGCCAGCCCCTTCTGCTGCTGGTCCTCTGGGATCTTCACTCCAACATCTGGCAGCACACCTTTAGACAAATGGCCCGCCCAAGGCTGACACGGCCATCTGCAGAGCAGCCCATCAGTTCGTTTACAACCTTTGTCCTCCCCTTCAAGGCTCTTCATGGCCTTGCTCCCCCCCACCTATCTTTCCGCCCTCCTGTCCTGCTACATTCCCACCCAGAAACTTTGTTCCTCCTCTGCTACTGCCCTTGTCTGCCCCAGGGTCTCCTGCCCCCTATGTCTGTAACTCCGTCCCCATATCCAACTTTCACCCCTTCTTGTCTCAGGCCTTCCCCAGCTCCTCATCCCCACAGGCTGCTCACGGACGCTCCTTTGACCAGCCTAGCCTTCCCAGTCCAGCTTCTCCCCTGTAACTAAGGGCCAGAAAATCCTGGGCAACACGGCCCGGATCAGCTGGCAGCACTGAACTAACGTGTGTGCCTGCAGCTGGGGAGTCATCCCACCAGCTGCACGGCCTGGGTACTAGGTTGGCCATACCTCCCTGTTAATACAGGATGTGTATGAAAAACTCATGGTGCAGGGCTGCACTGAAACCAGTGTAGCCCTGCAACCTGAATTTTTCATAAGCGTCCTGTATTGAAGGACGCTTATGAAAAAGCGTCCTTCAATACAGGAGGACCACCAGCTAGCCATCAACACCGCCTGGGGCAATCCTAGACTAACATCTGGCAGCGCATGCCTACACATGCCACTGGGTCCCGCTGCCCTGCAACATGTATTTTTCATAAGTGTTCCTTAAAAATGTGCATAGGCAGCAGCCCTAGGTCCGAGGCTAAAGCAGACCCAAGTCGTGTCTGTTTTTTTTTTAATCATGTGCCCCCAGCACTTCTCAACCTCATGAATCTCTCTCTGTGTTCCCCTGTCCCTGGTCTCTCTTCCTTTGTTCCTCCTAGATGGTAAGCCCCTCAGGGCAGGGGCCTGTCTCTAATTCATTAAGGGTTCAGTGCCAGGTCCATTGGTGGTGCTAGATACTTAATAGTTTGAGAGAGGCTAGTCACCCGCGCTCACATTATGAGTGTCGTGTCAAATCTTTACCCCTTCCTTTGCTCCTTGACGACGCTGTTTTCTTAGTCTCCTGATTCAAGGGCTGGGGCGATTGAAAGGCAGGGGAAACGGTGGCTGTGTGAATGGGTTGCTACAGAGCAAGGCAAACCCCGACCGAGGAAGCAGGAATGAGTGTTCAGGAGGTGGGGGAGGACTGTCGAGTGCATAAGGCTGAGCTGTTCTCCTCTAATAACCCACAGCTACTTGCCCAGTCCTACCCACCAGCCCAGCTGTGTTGCATCTTGGGGAGGGATCCCAGAGTGCCTTGTTCCAGAAGAGAGTTTGGGAGGTCTCTGGTGTGGGCTCCTCCCTGGCAAACCCACTGGCCCCATTTTGCTCAGTTCAGCTACACGTTAGGCGCTCCTTGCTTTGTGTGAGCGTACAGTTGCTCCGCCCCCCCCCCCCCCCCCCCNGCCATGGCAACCCCCGGATGCCGGTAGGAGCTGGGATGGGAACACACATTCCCGCTGCTCTGCCCCGGCTTGGGGGGGGGGCAGAGCTGGACAAAGGGGGAGCCAGGCCCACATTTCCTGTCCATCTGGCTCCCGCCTGGCCAGGATAGGAACTGGGCCCACATCTGGCGGGCTGCAAACAGTCAGCCCGCTGTGACGCTGGGCCTGACTGGGTTAGCGTCACGTATGTTTCTACCCGTGGTGGGACCCTTGCCCCCAGTCTCCATCTGGCTTGCGGAACTTGTACTGATTTTCAAAGAGGCCCATGGAAGGAAAGAGGTTCTCAGAGTCCTAGAACAGACCAGGTTGGTGGAATTTGGCATGGGTACCCAATGTTTATTTCAAACCCACTCTTGTGCCTGTTCACAAGAACAACGGCACAAGGCTGCCCTCTGCTATTACACTCTGCATGGCGGGAGCTTCTCCCCCCCCCCCCCCCCCCACTTTAATGCACCACATCTATTTATTCTGCTCCTGTAACTGTAAAATTGATTTTCTTGAAACAAGACGCTTGTCTTTCACTACTGAACGCGCCCAAATGCTCCAACATAAGACACTGGCAATTTTTAATTAGTTTCTTTTATACCCTCCTGCCTCTCGGTGCAGGAGTCTGGAACCAGAACAGAAGAGACTGAGAAAAAGGCAACAGCCTCCGAAGGTGACAAAAGCACCTTTTTTTTTTAATCCGGGATCTGATTATTAATAATACGAGGAGTTTACCTAACAAGGCAGACAAGCTGCTTGGGAGATGGAAGCGAGGGGAGGACATGTGCGTGCGGGAAGCAATTACCCAAGCTTTTGCTTTAGGACTTGGAGAGTGACTTTAAACATGGAGGTAAATGTTAAATAATGTCTCAATCAAGGAAACTGGCTAATTCCCTACTGAATTGTCCCCCTTTATCCCCTCCCCCCTGCCTTTCCCTTAAATGCACAATTATAATCATACCCGCTATCAAAACCTATAAAGATTTAGCCATGTTGATGGGATTTTAAGGAGAGCTCATTATAAAAATCAATTGGGATCAATGATGTGATGCAGCTCAGTTATTAGCAGGTGAAACTGATACACCGCCCATGGCCACAAGCAGCTATAACCTAAGTGAGGGTTAGATTGTGTCCCAAAATGTTGCCCTCTAGTGGTGGAGCTGGGTCACACAGTGGCTGTGGTGCTCTATCCCCCTCTAGTGACAGTGCTAGGCCACACAGAGGCTGCGGCGTGTTGTCCCCCTCTACTGGTGGTGCTGGGTCACACAGAGGCTGTGGCGCTCTGTCCCCCTCTAGTGGTGGTGTTGGGCCACACGGGGGCTGTGGTGCTCTGTCCCCCTCTAGTGGTGGTGCTGGGTCACACAGCGGCTGTGGCGCTCTGTCCCCCTCTAGTGGTGGTGTTGGGCCACACGGGCTGTGGCGCTCTGTCCCCCTCTACTGATGGCGTCTCTTTATCCTAGCAGAAGTAGGCGTAACAAGAACCAGTGACTGGATGTTAACGATGGCCAAATTAAATTGGGAAATATGGTAACGAGTGCAATTAACCACTTGACAAGATTAGCAAAGAAGGGGTAGTTTCTCCATTACATCTAGTCTTCAAATCAAAGCCGGGAAGGGATGCTTTAGTCGGATACAATGGAGTGGATTTTGTCTTGTAATCATGGATGGAAATTCAACTGGCCCGTGTTCTACAGGAGTTCAGATTCAATTATCTCACTCTCTGCCCACGGGGTAAAAGCAGTTCAAACTCTGATAATGGAGAGAGGCTGTTCCACGCTTTTACTGTCCCTTGAGTCTCACTCCCAAACACTTTTAAAAGCAAACTTTTTTAAAACTGAAGCTGATTACGTGCAATGAAAGAGAGTGACTTTTTTCACCTGCGGAACTGGTTGCTGCAGGATGCGGTGGAAGTCAGTAGTACAACTAGGCACAAAAAAAGGATTGGTTAAGACTACAGAGGATAGGGTCATCGATGGATAGCTCAGAGGATAAAACCTCTCTCTGTCAGAAGCTGGGAGTGTAGGGCAGGTGTTCGATCACTCCAGAGATACCTCGTCTCTGTGCATTTCCCTTTAAACACCCAGTGCTGGCTGGTGTCGGACTACTAGTCAGATTGTCCGATTCAGAGATGTGAGGTGGGGTAGATGCGCCGTTGGTTATTATCCAATCAGGAAGTAACTATGCTCTTTAAATTCCCTAGAGTTATTGGACATCTCTGGCTGGAATCTCTCCCTAGCACACCTTACCAGGAACAGATCCAAAATTCAGGACGGATCTTTCCCCTCCTTCCCTTACCTGGGAACAGGGAAGCACAGTCCGCTACTCCTACGCTGGATACGTGTGTGCATGTTGGGGGCACTAAACCATCCTGACAAAGGGGAGGGGAGAAGGTCAGTATTCTCTGTGTATCGCTTTAGAGCAACAGAATTGTGTGGTTGAAGGGAATCTCAGGTCCAACCAACGCCTTGCTCCAAGGCAGGATAATATCCTCTGCCTACAACAAACACAATGCAGGCCTGCTGGGGCCCAAGACTTGCTGCACATGTGATCCGGTACCGCCAGAGGTTGGCCCGGGGCGGGTAGGCAGCTGGCTCGGGATGTGCTCTGGGCCTGATCTTGAGGACCTGTTCTGGGCCAAGGGCTGCCCACGCGAGCCGAAGTGGGACAACACATCTGTTTGGCCTCGCCATCCCCATCACGGGGTGGGGGGGGCTGCCATGGCTGGGCACCATGGCTGCCCTTCATGGCACGGGACGGGGAACAGGCCGTCCGCACGACTGGGCCCACCCTTACTCGGGTCACGCAGGCGGTGGAACAGTTCTCCCGGCGACCGGCACATTTGTTCAGTGACCCGGAGAGCGGCTGCTGTGGATTTGCAGCCTGGGCCGGGCTGGGGATCTGCCCTGCCGCCTGCACGTTTGTTTCTAACCACAGATAGATGCTCATCCATCCGGGGTTTGAAAATATCCAAAGAGAGATTCCTCAACCTCCCTGGGAAACTTATTCTACTGCCTGACAGCTCTTACAGTTAGAAGGGTTTTCATAATATTGAATTGAAATTTTCCTGGCTGCAATTTAAGCCCATTCCTGCTTGTTCTAGCTTCTACGACAGCAGAGAACAAATGTTTTTGTGGCATCTTTTTAGATATTGGAAAGCTGTTCTCAAGTCTCCTGCATCCCTTAGTCTTCTTTGATCTAGGCTAAACACACCCTATTTTTGTTGTTGTTATTAAATACAGAATTGGACATGTTTAGCAAAATGGCGCTCGGAGCACTTCACAAAACTCAATAAAATAGAATCAAATGCAGTCCATTTAAAAATAATGTATTTAATCAAGTTTATATGCCACCCTCCCCCATTTTATGGTATAGGGTAGCTTACAATCAATAAAAACATCTTTTAAAAAATCCCTTAACCCTCCCCCAACCCTTCCCTAACCCCCATCCAATCCTATCCCTGCCCGCTAAATGCCTGGCCAGATAGAAAGGTCTTGCATCGTTTCGGGGTTTTTTAAGGGTAAAAGGAGAAAAAATAAAATCTAGCAGGGGATCCCCTAAAAGCACCTGGAGAATAAAAATGTCTTCAGGTGCTTTTTAAAGGTGAGGAGGTAGGAGCTAAGACAGACACCTTGAGGAAGCACGTTCCACGCTGAGGGGCCACCACAGAAGAAGCCCGATTGCCTGCTAACGTAAGGTGCTATGGCGGGATCCCCCAAAGGCGGGTGGTATCGGAATGCAGAGAGCAAGCAGGGCCAGGTTCCAGGAGCAGGTCTCAAATATAGGGTAAAAGCAGAGGTGCAGCTGGCAGGACTGCTCCCCAAGCCACCCCAGGGCAGATAATTGCAGGCGACATGACCCGGGTCAGACCGGGGCACCAGACTGACATGCCCACGGCCGGGGAGCCATCCTGCCATCCGTGCAGGACTGGGAACACAACAAATGTGCTGGCGGCTGGCTCTGCCCACGCCCTGCTCTCAGTGCTCTGCTAGGATGGGCAGCAACGTCAGCCAATGAGGCACAGCCACTAGTCCACTTTGCTGGCTAGAGTAGCCACCAATGCTCCCCAGGGCAATCCCCGGCCAACATCCGGCGGTGCGTGTTCACACGTGCCCCCAGGTCCCAGTGGGCCAGAACCACCTCTGTTTTTATCCGTCGTCTCTCGGCCTTTCTGCGTATGGCTCGTCTTCCAGCCCCTTTCTCATCTTAGTTCCTCTCCCAGAATCCTCTCCAATTTGCCTACATCCTTCATGAAAGCGCGGTGCCCAGCGCTGAGCACAGCACCCCAGGGGAGGTCTCGCCAGTCCCGTGCACCTCCCATGGCTTGGAAACAATGCACCTGTTCATGCAGCCCAAGACGGCATTTGCTTGCGTTGCCAGAGTTCTTGGAATGCATTTTTAATTATTCACTATTATTAGAATGCACTTAGCACGCGTTCCAATAACGCAGAAGGTATTGTGCTCTCTTGCTAAAAATATGAATAGGTTTGATTTGAAGAGTCAGACAGACCCAACAGGCTACAGTGCAGCTTCAGGGCGTGCCGCCATCGGCCCTTTGTCGAGACAGCAAAGATGTGTCTGGCTCACTGGGACTTGAATTGCCTTCTGGAGCTTGGATAAAGCTGCAGGCCGTTGGTTGTGGACTAAAGCTCGGGTGAGGAATCTCTCGGGCCTCTAGCTATTTTTTGTTTTTTTATTCACCCCCTTTCCAGTTCCTGGCCTGTGGATCCCGCCCCCCTACTGTCAAGCACTGAAAGAGTGAGCTCAGGGGAATGGAGTGCAGGCACCAGAGGATAGGGGAAGGATTCATGATATAGAGCTAGCATCAGCACTAAGGCCGCTTTTAGACGAGACAAATTTGCGCATGATTGGTGAAAAATGTGCGTGTTTTAATGCTCGTTTAAACCCCTAAACCGTTTTAAATGCGCATTTGCCACGATCGTGTAAAAGCCAAAACCGTTTTGAATGTGTTTTTTAAATAATGTGCATTTTTTCAAACTGGTTTTGGCATCCCCCAATCATCAAAGGGGCTCAAAACCAGTTTTTAAAAATGCGCGTTATTTAAAAACCACATTCAAAACGGTTTTGACTTTTACACGATCATGGCAAATGCACATTTAAAACGGTTTAGGTGTTTAAACGAGCATTAAAACACACGCATTTTTTCACCAATCATGCGCAAATTTGTCTCGTCTAAAAGCGGCCTACGGTTGTGCATTCGGACTGAGGCAAAACACAAATACAAAGCCCATTTCGGCTTCTGTAATCAAAACATAGATACTAAGGTGGTGCGTTCAGGTTCTGGGTGAACCCAAAATTTCCCAGAAAACGTGGTATCTGAGGTCTCAAACTGGACGCCGGAAATTGCAGCACATTTCCAGCTTGGAGTTGGGCTGCTCTCTGACTCTCAGCTTAGCTGCCTGCTTGGGGAGACTGTAGTGAGCCCTCCAAGCCTGCAGGGGCCACCACTGACTCAGAACTGCAGTCTCCAGCACTGCAGCCAGGCCAAGCCCTCTGGAGCCCAGCCCAGGCAGGGAGAAATGCTGTATCCGTGGCAACCTCATTTCCCCCACCTGCAAGCCAGTGAATCCCCAAGCCGCCAAACCCATGCCCCATTCCCCACTAAGCCAGTGACCACTCCCCTGAACCTGATCCATGTCCCATTCCCACATTTTCAAGCCAGCAACTCCTCTACAAGCCAGCCCCATGGCCCATTCTCCGCTCTTCAAGCCTGTCGTATTCCTCGCTCTCCCTTGAGCTGGCTACTCCCCCTGAGCCAGACCCATGTCCCTGTTCCACCCTCCCCAAGATAGCAACCTCCCACCAAATCAGCAGTATCTTCCCCAAACCGGTGCGCCCTTTTATAATTGGTAGCAGATTTAGCAGCAGTTTTAACTGTATTTCCCGCTCCTCGTAAGCCTGTTATACTGTCAGAGCCTCACTGCACGTCTGCGCCAAAATAATCCCCTGTCTCTCCTACTGTCCTCTCCCTGTCTCCCCCTCCTTGTCTTTTAGATTGTAAGCCACAGGCAGGGACCGCGTCTATTTCTATGTTCTGTACAGCGCCAGGCACATGGCTGGCACTATATAAATGTTTATAATAATAATAATTAATAATCAGAGCCCTGTGTTCACTGATTTCCACGGTGGCGGCAATGGGGAAAATGCAGTGCAGCGAACAAATAGAAATACAAATAAACACAAATACAAAGAGAGAACTACAAATAAGCACATACACAAATATGTATGCCTCATGCACAGTCCTATGGATCCTCCCTTTCCTTCCCCCATCCTGAACACACACCTTAAGCACCCCGATCCCCAACTCCTGTTCCTTGATTGAAGGGAACATCACTAATTTCAGAGCTCCATTATGCTCCATAGAACATACTGGATGCTCCCCTTATTTAAGAACAGACATTCCTTTTGCTGAATGCCACAGCTTCATGGAACTAAATGCGGAGTTTTCAGTCAGGAAAAAGATCTTGGAGTCACTGTGGATGATACATTGAAATCAGGGGTGGCTGGTGGGTTTTTAGTTTGGAGGGGCAGTAAGGCCGTCTGGCCCACCGGCGGCAAAGCCACTGGCGAGCCGGTGGGCAAAGCCAAGGCAACGGTAGGCGGAGCCAGGGCAACGGTAGGCGGAGCCAGGGCACAACACAGCAGCAAGGAGTTCCCAGGGTTAACATCAGATGGAAGAAAACACAGTGAGTCTACAATGCACATCAAGCTTAAAATGAATCATGTATAAACCCCAAACACAGGGAAACACAGACAACACTGGCAAAACACAGCAGCAAGGTTATTTGAAATAAAAAGTAAATAAAAATGTAAAAAGGAGGAATCAGCATGGGGACGCTGACTTACCAGAAACAGCCAATGAATCCTAATTGCCCTCGCCCCTGTTGCCACTTGCCAGCGATTGAAGATCCTGTCTGAGACCCCACAGACAAGTGCGAAGCAGTCACAGGCTGAGGGCAGGCTCCAGTCCCTTCCCGCTTTTTTCTGTGGCCAGAGATTGGCCAGGGCGATTAGAGTGGAGCCCAATTTTGGTGGTTTTTTCACTGGAGGAATCCTCAAGCGCCTCCCCTGCCTGCCCAACTGAGCATGTGCGAGATAGAAAGGAAAAGGGCTCCCAAGTCCCTCGCCCTCTAGCCTCGCACATGCTCACTGTTGCCGCAGCAACACGCTGATCAGGCTGATTGGGAAAGCCTGGACTCTGTAGCACGGCTGGGCTGGGCCTGCGCAGTCGCGGGATCAGGCACAGCACTAGCGCCGCCGCCAGGAATTCCCCAGCGCCACCGCGCTGGAGAAAATGATCGGAGAAAAGATAAGTGCCACGCTTAACCCCCCAACCCCCGCACTGCAAAAGTCAGAGGGGCCGGGCCAGGGGGGATTTAATTATATTATTAAATTATTAATTATATTTTTTTTTCAAAAACAGAGGGGCCAAGCAGCAGCCCAGCCAGGGCTTGGGGGCGGGGGGCACTGCCCCACAGCCCTGAACTAGCAGCCGCCACTGATTGAAATCCTGAGCGCCGTGTGCGGCAGCGGTCCAAAGAGCAAACAAAATGTTAGGCATCGTTCGGAAAGGAATAGAGAATAAAACTGGAAATATTGTAATGTCTCTCTATAAATCTAGGGTACGACCGCACCTGGAGTGTATCGTGTGCAGTTCTGGTTGCCCCATCTCAAAAAAAGACCTAGTAGAACCAGAGAAGGGTGACACGGTCTGGAATAGCTCCCCTGTGAAGAGAGGCTTGAGACTGAGGTTGGGGCTCTTCAGCTTGGAAAAGAGATGACTGAGAGGGGATAGGATAGAAGTTTATACACTCATGAGTGGTGTGGAACACATAAACAGGGAACCGTTATTTACCTTCTCTAACAGTACTAGAACAAGGCGACATGTCCTGAAATTAACTGGCAGCAGATTTAAAACAAATAAAAGAGAATATTTTTTCACTCCGCACATAATTAACTTGTGAATTGGAATTTGCTGCCAGAGGAAGCAGTTAAGGCTGGTCGTGTAGCTAGTTTTAAAAAGGGGATTGGTAAGTTCTTGGAGGATAGGTTCATTCATGTCTATTAGTCAAGTAGGTTTAGGGGGCATAACCTCTTGCTGTTGGGGGCGGAAACAACAGGAAATGGACTGTCCATTAGGACCTGTTGGGTACTCCTCCCAGGAGAAAGAGATTGGCCACTGTCGGAGACAGGATGCTGGGCTTGATGAACCATTGGTCTGACCCAGTGAGGCACTGTACCTGTGTTATTATGTTAACCCAATGTGCATCCTTTATTTAAGAAACCCTCAGCTTCAGAGTGTCCCTTATTTTTAAAAAAATATTGATCTGGCAACCCTGCCCGTGCTGCCCACTGAGGTCAACAATAGAAAATCCAGCCATTGTTGGACTTGGGGTGCCCTTTTGGGGGGGGAGGAATCCTTGAGCTGGATGGTACCTCAAGGGTGATCTAGTCCAACCCCCTGCTTGGATGCTGGATGACGACAGCTACAACATCCCCGGCAACCTCTTTTGGAAAACCTCCAGTGACAGAAAACCTACAACCTCCCCATGGCAGTTTGTTCCATTGCTGAATCGCTTTTATTGTTACTGATATTTAACCAAAACCTACTTTCCTGTAGTTTGAGCCTGTTATTTTGAGTTCTGCCTTCTATAGCAAAGCAGAACAATTCCTTGCCATCTTCTGTGTGGCAGCCCTTTAGGTCTTTCAAGACTGCTGCCATGTCTGCCCTTAATCTCCTATTTGGTAGGCTAAACATGCCCAGTGCCTTCGCCCTTCCTCATAAGACTTGCTTTCCAGACCCTTTAGCATCTTTGTTGCCCTCCTCTGAACCTGCTCTGATCTGTCAACGTCCGCCTTAAAATGAGGCACCCAAAACTGGATGCAAGCCTCCATATGAGGTCTGACCAGGGCTGAATAGAGCCAAATTATCATTTCTCATGACTCGGAAACAAGACTTCTGTTAATTCAGCCTAAAACTGCATTAGCCTTTTTTGCAGCCACATCCCATTGCTGACTCATGTTCAGTTTGTGATCAACCCCAATCCCTAGATCCTTTTTACATGGGCTGTTGCCAAGCCAGGGATTCCCCAATCTTCTACTGGTGCGTTTGGTTTGGGAGTGGATGGGGTTTGTTTGGTTTGATTTTGTTTAGATGTTGTTGTTGTTTGTTCTACTGTTCTGTTACTATTGTTTTGAATTCACACGTAATGTCTAAGGTGCACAGTACTTGGACTGGGAGGTAGAGGTGACCTCAGTTCAAGTCTCGCCTTAGCCAGAAACTCACTGGGTGACCTAGGGCCAGTCACAATATTCTCTCAGCCTAACCTACCTCACAGGGTTGTTGTGAGGATTAACAAGTGATGTTATATGTAAAGCGCTCCGAGTGCTATGGCAGGGGGGGGCGCTATATACAAATAAAAATGATGACAATGTTTATGTGGGATTGTTGCCACAATCTACCTTGAAAATGCTGTGTGTGCCACAGTCTCCGAGTCCTGTAGGGTAGATTAATCCCTGGGGGGGAGCCCTGCTCTTTGTACCATGACATCGGAAGGGGGAGGCACCAAACCATCATGACCCCACTTTTTAGTTTGGATCCCCCACCTTTTACCAGTCAAAAGCTGCACGATCCCAGGGCCCCTCAATTAGTTCAGGGGGAAGGGGCTCCCTGCCAGGAAGGGCATTACCCACTCCTGAACCTGTCCCACCCAGGAGAGGATGAGGGGAGGGGGATAATCATTTAATAATTTAAAAAAAAAAAGAAGTCTGTCCCACCCTGGGGGTTGGCTTTATGATGGGGCGACTGTCCTGAGCCCTGCTCTTCCTGGGGGCTCTCCAGAGGACCCTGCTTTCACCATGGCAGGCGGGGGGGGGGGGGCTCACTTCCTCCCAGTGTTGCCCCAAGCAGGACCGCCATTAGGGCCCCACAGAGGGAAAGGCCGGCCCTGCCTACATTTGCCAATGTTTTCAGGACACTTATGAAAAATACATGTTGCAGCCGGCCCTGCAATATGTATTTTTTCATAAGTGTCCTGGAAACATTGGCATATCTGGCAACTCGAGGCCCTGCCTTCCCCGCTCAGCCTTTTATGGGTCTGGACTTACTATTTTTTTCCATTATTTTTTTCCCTTGGTTTTAAATAATATTTGATCACCCTATGTGCGCACCTTTATTAAGGCCATTAATTTAAATGGCCCACTATAATTCCTAAACTCCTCTTAATTGCTCTGCGAACAGTAATAGCCTGAGCCCCCTGAGCTGTAGCCGACCTCTCAGAGCTTGGAGACTGCGCCCCCTGCGGGCCAATGGGAGTTATTGCATGCTGAGCGGCTCAGAGGACTATTTTAAAAATAAGGGAGGCTATGGGACCGTGGGGCTCTGAAATAAAGGATGCCTGTTATGTTCTATGGGGCCATGGGGTCTGAAATAAAGGATGCCTGTTATGTTCTATGGGGCCATGGGGTCTGAAATAAAGGGCGTCTTATGTTCTATGGGGTCTGAAATAAGTGGTGCCCATTATGTCCTATTGAGTATGGGGCTCTGAAATAAGGGGTGCCCATTATGTTCTATGGGGTTGTGGGGATCTGAACTAAGGGGTGCCTGTTATGTTCCGTGGAGCTGTGGGGCTCTGAAATCAGAGATGTTTTGTTAAAACAAGAGATAACAGCAACCCTACTTGTGGGAGAAAATAGATTCCCTCTCCAGTTGCAGTCCCCCATCCAAATTCAGTCAGGTACGCTGTTTTATTCTATTCCAGATTCCTACCCGAAGTGTAAGATCCCAGGACTCCATAATAATAACTGGGGGGAGTTTCTAGCCCTCCCTGTTGAAGAGAAAAACTTGGAAAAGGGTCCAAAATGGCAAGAGCTCATAAAACAAAAGCAAGAACACCACAATTTATTTTTTTTAAATCAAATCAATCTCATGACTTGGAAGGCCTGTGTCATGATTTTTGAACCCAGGGGGCTGTGCACAATGTTGTCATGTCCATTTTTACACAAGTTGAGCAGAGATTATAATGCGTCCCCAGCAGTTTCCCCAGATGGTTTACTGAAGGCAGGGGTTGGGAATGTTTTCCCCCTCTCCCGTGGGCTGCTCTGAAAGCAAGAGTGCACGCTCTGTGGGCTGGACAGGAGTTGGGGCTGCGGGGCACTTTAAGGGATTGCTGGGGGGGTGGGAGATGGGGAGGGTCCATTTAATAGATTTATCTTCTCTGTCCTTTAGTGCAGGACCTTGTCTCCACTCCCATCCCCCGAGTTCTCTTTCAGTACTTGAGTGTAGGAACTGGATCCACAGTTCTAGGACTGGAAGGGCCCAAATAAAAACCAGCCATGGACCAGATTTGGCCCATGTGATGGAGCCCCCGTACGTTCCAACGCTGCCTTTTTACCCCACACAGTAATGGGCTACCACCTTCCCTTCCCAGCAGTGTAAAGTTGGTACCAGGTTCAGCAGACAAAGGGGTTCATTAGCACCTCATTAATCCAGCTGGAGAAAGAGCTAGCTGATTCCATGGCTGACTCATTGCCCAGGCTGCTGTTATTGTTTATTCATTGCTAAGGTTGGGGTGGGTCAGCGAGCTAGTCTTACTTCAGCAAGCTTGGAATAAGCACCACTATCCAAGAACACAGAAAGGCAACGGGTGGGCAGGAAGGGGCTGTGTGCCTAGGATCGAGATGAAAACTAAGTGTTTTTAAATAAACATCGAGCTCTCGGCCCTGGTATGAAATATCTCCTAAAAAAATCCCCCAAACCTCCAAACAAGAACTGTACACGTGCAAAATAGGCACTGGACCGTTCTGCACATGCACGGCCCTTTTCCAAAATGGCACCGGCAGCATCACCACCATTTTGGAAAAGGGGCGTGCATTCCGCGTATGCGCAAATGCCCACGGCGCATGCGCAGAACGGCGGTCTGTTCCCCAAAATGGCGACGACGTTGCAGCAACATTTTGGAAAAGAGCCATGGATGCACAGAACGGCCCCGGTGGCCGTTTCGCACACGCGTGTGTTGCTGTTTTCCCCTCCCCCGTGTGTTTCTCAACAAGAAAGCAGAGACAAGTCCGGACGTTGGTCGAGACGCTGCTGATTCTCCGCTCGTTCTCGTTTGTCAGAACGAGCGGAGAGTTGTAATTCTCATGGAGAAACACGAGAATCGTGAAATTGAGTTTCAACCCTGAAGAGATTCTAACTAAAGCATCATCAGCCGCAGCCGCGCTTCCAAACGGTCGAGACGTTAAAACCGGGGTGAGAAACCTCAGGCCCATCAGGCTCCAAGGCTGATTTCTATTTGCCACCTTTCCGGTTCCTTGATTTGGGGCCTGGATCCCCTCAAGCCCTGAAAGAATGAGCTCGGGGGGGAGGAGGAGGAGATGATGATGATGAGGGCACGCACAAGGAAAGGGGATAGATCCAGGATCTGGATCACAGAATCATAGAGTTGGAGGAAGAAACCTCAGAGGTCATCTAGTCCAGCCCCCAGGGGCACAGCTAGGTTGGAATGGGCCCCCGGTTCAAAAGATGGAATACCCCCCCCTCCCTCCCAGTGGCAGGACATGCAGGTGCACCAGGGACCGTGCCTCTCCACCCCCAAGTTTGTGGGCCTGGGTGAGAACGCACTGCCTGTCCCTGGATGTTTTTAGACAAGCGTCTCCTCACCCATCCCTCACCCATCTTGCCTGTTGCAGGACTGCATTAGCACCCCATGCAGCCCTGCAACATGCATGACGGGTGGGGCGGCACTTGTCTAAAAANCCCACCCGTTAAATTATGTGCGGAGACATTCCCCTTCCAACTCCTGTCTGTCTCTCAGCGCTTGCACTAATTTTCAAAGTGATTTCCCCCCCCCCGCCCCACCCTTGGAGGGGAAAGGTTCCCCACCTCCTGCATTAAAGTGAGCTTAAAAACTCCGCTGGAATCACAGAAACGGACCTGTACAGGGGGATGTTTAAACTTGTCTGCGACCGTTACTATTCAACACCCCGTTGGCCTCATTCACACATCAGCACCTCTTCCTTCCCTCGCCACTGGTTCCTTAATCTGCATTTGCTCTGTTCTGCAGCAACACATTTGCACAATGGCTGATTTCCCCTGCCCCTAACCTGGGGTGGCAGAGACCATGGGATCAGCAACGAGCACAGGGCATGCTCGGGAGTTTGCATGACACTCCACATGTGGGTTTGTACCCAGAAGAGTGTTGTGCGAACAGGCTCCAGTGGCAAGTGCTGCTTTGCACAGCCAGTTACCATTTGGCACTTACAAGCAGTGGATCACACACACGGATGTTAGCTTTCTCCTGCTGCTCTAGATTG
Organism: Sphenodon punctatus; assembly: GCA_003113815.1. NCBI lineage: Eukaryota > Metazoa > Chordata > Lepidosauria > Sphenodontia > Sphenodontidae > Sphenodon > Sphenodon punctatus. Next base: position 1,955,998 of record QEPC01010893.1, read on the forward strand.
GTTTGTTTATTTATAAATGCGCCCCAATTTCACATTGCTGTGGCACGTGCCCAGTTTAACACAAGCAAACTGCCTTCCTGCTGGGTCCTGTCCCATGCTCCCCCAGCCAGTTTCATGGGGTTACCATATCAGCGTTTTAAGGATGCAACGTGGGGTTCTCTGGATCTGTACAGAGCTGTGTAGGGGAAGGGGGGTACTTCTATTCTGTCTTGTGGAGCTCTGGAGTGCCTGATTTATGGGGCTTCCTGCAACGATGGGGTGGCTATTCTACAGGGCTCTACGATGTTGGAGGTGTCAGTTGTATGAAGCTCTAAGAGCATTCACCTTCAACTTTATGAATGTCTCCCCATCTTCTTTCCCCTTGTCTATTCTAGATTGTAATCCCCTTGGGGCAGGGACCTATCTCCTCTACTGCTTCCCCCTTCACATGTTTTTTACTCCCCTTTTTACCTTTTCCTTTTACATGGTTTAACATTGGTCTTCTATCTAGTGTTTTAAATGTAAAGAACCCAGAGGCCATCTGACAGAGAGGTGCCATATAAATAAAAATGAGCAGTAATGATAACTAATGAGCACCAGGTACATTGCTGACACTATGTTAGTAAATATTAGTCATCACAGCAACAACTATGGCTATTTTTAGATGGACTCGGGGGGGGGTGGGGGTAGCCAGGTCTGCTCTGGGGAGGGCAACTCCTGGGTCTGCTCCAGCAGCAGGTTTAAACAGCGGCCACTGCTGCTGCAGACCTCTGCCGGCCTGCCCGTGCCCCCCTCTCCTGCACCATAGAGCTGTGAGTTGATCAGCAGCCACTCTAGGGAGCTGCCTGCAGCTCTATGGCAATCCGCAGCCAGGAGTGGAGCTGCAGCAGCCGGCCAACCTTTAGACAGATCGCTGCTCTGCCCCCGGCCGATGCTCGAGGGTCCTGCGATGCTCCGGAGCACCGCAAGCAGAGCTGGCCTGGAGCGGGTATCAGCCCAGGATGGGCCACCTTTACACAGACAGGCCACTCGGGGGTGGGGCGGGGCGGAGCAGGTGTTTGTCTGAAGACACCCAATTTGAGCTGTCTGCTCTATGGGGTCCGTGGAGCTATACAGAGCTGTGGGGGGTTCTATTGCACTCTTGGAATGGTGGGAGGGTCTGTTCTGTGGGGCACTGTGGAACAGTGGGGTGGTTCCAGTTTCAGGGGTCTGTGGGGTGTCTGTTTTTGGGGGTTCTAGGAAGCTAAGAGTGTCCAGTCTCTGGAACAGAAGCGTCTGCTTTGGGGGGGATTTATGGTGCTGTGGGGGGTGTCTGCTCTATGAGGCTCAGGGATGGGGAACCTCAGGCTTGGGGGCCAAAGGCAGCGCATGACTAGGTTTTTATTTAGTCCCTTTCCAGTTATCTGGTCCCCGGATCCAGTTCCTACCCTCAAGCACTGAAAGACTATGCCCTCATCTCTGCTGACTCCTCCTGGGCATGCACATGAGGATAATGGGCAGATCCATGGCACAGATTCATGATTTGGACACACACACCCCCCTTCTTCCTGAGTTGAACCCCTTAAGAACTCCTGCCCCCACTTCTAAGTGCCCGTTGGCGCTTGTACGCATTCTTTAAAGTGGTCCCGGGAAGGAAAAAGTGCCCCACCCCTGGCCTATGAAAAGGGGGTGTCTTTTCTGGGGAGCTGACATTTCTCTTATCTCTAAGTCAGAATGCTTGATGCATTTTAAAAAGGGTCCCTTTTGGTCCACCATCTCTAAACAACTGAGCACTAACAGCTCAGAAGCTAGAAATCAAATCAGAGCCCCAGAGGTGTAGATTTTGAAGAGAGAGAAAAAAAAAATATCTCGTGATTTAAAAAAAACAAAACAAAACAAAACAAAACAAAAACACATAAAACAAACATGATTTTTGCGTGGTGTTCTGGCTTATGAAATACAGAGAAATCAGCAGCTATGTTAATCTGCATTGCTAAGGCAAACACAAATTAAGGAACAAGTGGTGAGTTTGGAAGAGAGAAGGGTACTGAGTGAGTTCATTCATACAATATTTGTTTGGAGTGAGAAGTGGCACAAACCACACATTCAGAGTGTTGTGTGAAACCCTTCCTGCCCCTGGATGGTCACTAGTTCTGTGTCAGCTGAGACAAGCGGGAAATTGTACTGAAATACAGAAAAAAGCAGCTGTGTGAATGCATTGCTACAGGGCAAGGAAAACGTAAATTAAGCAACAAGTGGTAAATTTGCAAGGGAGAATGTTTTTTTTTTGTGAATGAGCCTTGAGGCAAGGAGTGGGTCAGTGAAATGCAGGGAAATCATCATCAGCTGTGTGAATGCATTGCTAGGGAGCAAGGTGCAAACAGATTGAGGAACAAGGGATAAACTGCAAGTGAGAAGGGTGTTGTGTGAATGAACTGTGATGGACAAAGTGAGTCATGGAAATGCAGGGAAACTAGCAGCTGTGTGAATGCAGTGCTACAGGGCAAGGTTACCATAGATTACGGAACAAGTGGTAATTTACAAGTGAGAAAGGTGTTGTGTGGATGAACCCTATCTTAAGCACTGGTCATACCAGGTTTCTGGATGTGATTAATATGCAAATCTGCCCCATAAACAGGCATGGCTGTGGGTTAGGGTTGCCACCTGTGCACGTTTTTAAGGAACTTATGAAAAATACATGTTGCAGGGCCTGCATTTGTGCCTTAGCAACATGTATTTTTCATAAGTGTTCCTTAAAAATGTGCACAAGTGGCAATCCTGCTGTGGATACAAGAACTCCATGTCAAGCAGTGGCTTATTTGCAGTAGGTGGCAGCTCCCATTCTATTGGCTTTGCCACTGATAAGTACCTCCTGTGTGTGCTTCTGTCACTGATTGCTAACACATCCTTACCTCCTGGGGGGGGGAGATACAGGGAGTGGGAGGACTTTATTTGCAAAGTGATAACAGAGATGAGAAGTATTAATTGTGATAATTCTTGTCAACATGAAGTATGTGCCCCATGGAGCTGTGTCCAGGATATAAGCCACCTCTGGCACAATCCATCACACGCGTGGGATAGCTTAAGCGCTCACCTAGGATTCTGTTGTCGTCCTACGCTGCCATTTGGAACAACACGCCGTTAGAACTTGGCTTCCCTGCTGCAAAAGTTACACGCTCCTGCAAAAGGAAAACCCCGGTTAGGGACATAGGGCAGCGTCTCACAACACTCTTCCTCACTTGTTTCTCAACCTGGGTTTGCTTTGTCCAGTAGCAAATGCATTCATACAGCTGGTGCTTCCCCTGCACTGCAATCGCCTCTGCTAGGCAGAGAACAAGGAACTGGCAAAGAGTAGGGGAAACAGTAAGGCTATTGCACAACACTCGGGATGCGAGTTTGGGTGTTAACAGCCGTCATGCTTGGGCCAGCATCATGTACATGTGTTCCTGGCCCGCCAGATAAGGGCCCAGAACAAACCCCGCCCAGGGCAGTGACTGAGCCCAGACTGGATCAAAGCTGGTTTACAGTCCGGGCCTAGCAGCAGCCCAGCTGGGCCAAAGCAGGCGGGAACGTCTGGCCCCGGCTCGCTCACGCGTGTGTGTGTGGGGGGGGGGTTGCCATAGCTGACCATGCTGGCTGGGCGGTCATACATCGCTCTCCCCCACCCCACTCCCCAAGCGGTGGAGCTGCTGGAATGTTTATTCCCATGGGCAGAGCTTGCGCAGCCAAGAGAAACCCTCCCCCCCCATGTGACAGACAGCCAGGAGGGCATGTTATAACCCCCTTTGTGCCCACTTGAGAAGTGTGGTGTTGTGTGAATGGGCTCTAGAGTGGGTTATGGTGGACAGTGTGTGCCAGCAGCTAGCATGGGTGTAAGTCCCACTGGAAATGATTTTTGTCCCTGTGCTAACTGCTACATTTTTCTGTCCTGCCAAAGCAGGTTTCTGAACCTTTTGATTTTAATGAATGTATTAAAAATTGACAATTGAAAAAGCTATTCCTTATCTGCAATAGGGTTATATACAGGGCTCTGTGTTATTTTGCAACTTATTTTCAAATTTTGCAGCCAGGAAACCAAGATCCTGCACGCAGAATACATTTATTTATTATTTAGACTTTTACCCTGCCCCTCTCACTCAAGACGACTCAGGGCAGTATATAATTAACACAAAATACATTAACACAATACAAAATATAAATATACAAATAAAGCCATAACTACAATGCATAAAGGATGCTATGATCTGTATAAGAGAACCACCCACCCACCAAAACACCCAACAGAAGAGCCAAGGGTCTTACAGCTGCATTAGAAATAGGTATACATATATTATTTATTATAATGAAGTCTGTCTAGAGCACCAGCAATGTGCTTGGCACTGAGCAATTAAGTAGACAGAGGTCCCTGCCCCAAGGGGCTTACAGTCTAGGGGAGAAAAGACAAGGGAACATAGGGAGAGACAAGGATACATAGAAGTCAGAGGTACACTTGCTTAGGCTGCTTTCACACATGACAAAAATGGGGTATTATAACTGCTTGAGATAATACCAGGTATTATAATTGCTGGAGTTTTGTAATGTCTGAATGCACTATGCCCCTTTTATATTGCAAGATCTTGGGTCATTGTAAGGCCATGTACACACCTACGGTGGCAGCAGAGGAAAGACACGGCAGCAGGGAACAGCCAGATGGCAGAAGAGCCAGTGCAGATGGGGATCTGCCACAGCTTCCCTCACGCATGCCAGGGCAGGATTTTGCCCCCTGATGTGCAAGGGAAGCCATGGCAGATCCCCCTTTGCACGGCTCTTCTTCTACCATCTGCTCCTCCCCACTGCTGTGTCTTCCCTCACAGGTCTCATCACCACCACACTGGGTCAGGTGTGAATGTGTCCATCACAGGGACCCACTTCTGTAGGTTAAGTGCATGCAGGATCAAGCCCAAGGAAGATTGCAAATCAAAAGTAAAATCCATAAATAGCTTAGTCAATGCAAAAGTCCCAGGCCAGGGACTGAGCCTCTGGCCATTCAATACAATCCCAGGCCTAGTCAGGTAACAGTCCACTGGCTTGACTTCTCCCACTCACACATAGGATCCCAGGTCTCCTTCCATCAGGACCTCATCAGCCTTCTCTCCAGATGATACATTATCCTTATGGTCAGGAGCAGACTGCCCTCCTCTGCTTGGCTGTCTCTGTTATATGCAGCTAACTCCGCCCACTAACTTCCTCTTCCTGTTGGTGGCCATTTTAGGTAGTCCTCTATGGCAGGTGCCATCTTGTGGCTCAGCCCTGCCACAGTAGCTTAAGAGCTACCAAATATGGCTTTTACAATGACCGGAGAGCTTGCAGCATAAAAGGGAAATAGTGCATTCACACATTACAAAACTTCAGCAATGATAATACCTAGAGGGGATTCAGACGTTCTGATTTGTGCGATTTTTTTAAAAAAAACGAATGTTTCATGCCTGTCTGAACACTTAAATTCGATTAAATGGAGTCAATATCGCACTAAAGCAATGCGTGTTGAAAAGCTACTCAAACCTACCTTTTTGCTGTCCGTTTTCAATAAATCCGCACTTAACAGCAGTGTGAAAGCAACATCGTACTGGTTTTAACTAGTGTGTAATCTTTTCTGATGTGAATGCAACCGTGCTTCCAAGTGCGCTGTTTTACTCCTGCCCCTACCGGAAGCAGTGAGACCAGCTGGAGCCCTGTAGTTGCCTCGCTGGGTGCAGGCTGCAGCCAGCTTCTCCCCAAAAAAGTTCTTCCCCTCCATGTTTCCCCTCCATGCTTCTCCCCAAAAAAGTTCTTCCCTCCAAGGGACTTTCAATCATCTGCCTCTGCCTCTACCGTAGTGCTGCAGCAGTAGCAGCAGCGGGATACCGGAAAGAAACCAGGGAGAGAAGCAGCGCGCCTCACTATGCGAGGGGCTTCTTTCCAGCAGCCTCAGGCTCTCCCTCTTTACTCCCTGATTCTACAAAGTAGCAACCTTTGCTACAAAGGTTGTAGCAAAGGTTGTTGCAAAGTTTGCAAAGTTGCAGCAAAGGTTGTTGCAAAGTTGTAGCAAAGGTTGTAGCAAAGTTGTACTTTGCTACAAAGTAGCAACCTTCTGGCTCCCCACAGGCCACTTCCTGTAACTGAACCGTACTGAGCAGCCGGGTAAGCACGCACTACAAGAAGGTCTGAATGCATTATTTCGCTGTACTTAAAATCGGTATGGCATGCATGTGAATGCAACAGGACTTGTTAACAGCGAACTATTGAGAACCAGTTTTTAAAAATCCAGATAATTGCTGCACGTGTGAATTCGCCCCTAGTGTTATCTCAAGCAATTCTAATACCCCATTTTGTAAGGTATAAAAGCAGCTCAGTTTGGTTGCAGTTAATCTAGGGGAAACAAGGCAGAGGGAACATAGGGAGAGCCAGGGATATATCAGGGTCCCATGGAGTCTGCATTTCCCCCATTGGCAGACTGGCAGCAATGGTGAAAAGGCAGAATCCACGGGGTCTTGGATTTAGTCACAAATTGTATTAACCAAATGGGGTCAATTATGCAGATTTTTGAATGTAAATGAGTTTCCCAGAATACCATTCCCTCACTCAGAGCTTTAAACAAAACACAACTCCACATGGCCCTCTCAGAGGCACGGGGTGGGGGGTTGCTAGCAAAGTGAGTTAGGTTGCTTCTTTGTGACAGCTGCAAAAGGGGGCCCCAAAGCTGCTGACCAGGGGGGAAATGGGTTGGGGGAAACTGTTTTGGGGGGCTCTGTTCTGCCAGAGGGGGAACTGTGCTGGAGGCAGAGAGAGGCTTTGGTAGCAGAGGAGGGGACTGGGATGGGGCCCAGTATGCTATAGGTATTGAAAATGGCAGAAGGGGGATGGGAGGGGTGACAAGGTACATCATTTATGTGAGATATTTTGGGGAGGGAAAGGGCTTGTACTAGCTTGATCAATTGTGAGCAGGAGGCACCCCAAAAATGGCTTTTAAAAGTGACATGCTTTATGGACAGTCCTGTACCTGCCACACCATGTGGACGTGAAACCAATGGTCCATCCATCCCAGCATCCTGTCCCCAACAACGGCAGCTTTAGTTCCTTCAGAGAAGGGCCCAACAGGTCGCAATGAGGAGATCCATTCCTGCGGTTCTCTCCCAGTTCCCGACAGTCGGAGGCAGCTTGACTAAGAGCCATTGATGGGCCCGTCCCGTCCTCTAAGAATGTATCCAATTCTTTTGTTGAGCCCAGTCATGGTCTTGGCTTTCACATCATCCCTTGGCAAAGCGTTGCACAGATAAATGATGTGTCAGGTAGAATAGATGCCCAGTCCACACCCGCTGTCTTCTGATGGGCTTGAGCTGAGCAACTATCTTCCCTTGATAAGGAGGACCTCTTGTGCATTCAATCAAAATGAGTGGCTCTATCAGCCACTTGCTAGTAGCATGTGTCAGAAAGGCTCATTCGATTGCCTTACGCTAGACACGATACTCCCCAGTGTGATCTTACCAGTGCCAAGAAATGCAGCATCATTACTTGTCATGACGTGGACAGATGCTCTGGTATGTGTCTTGTAACCACGGCAAAGTCACACAGGATCACAGAATTGTAAAGCTGGGTGGCACTGAAAAGTCATCTGGTTCAAACCCTGCTTGGAGGCAAGATGATCACTACACCATCCCCAACAGCCTCTTTTAGAAAACCTCCAGCCACGGAGAGTCTATGCTTGTTCCACCGCTGCCCAGCAATTACCATTAGGAAGTTTTTCCTGCTATTTAACCCGAATCTTCCTATCATTTGAACTCATTGGGTGCAGCCACACGAGACCCCTACTACGCCCTGGGCAGCCTTACCTCACTCTGGGCAGCCTGACCTATGATGCAGCGCACCGCATGGCCGGCGGCTGCCAGCAGATGTTTCCCGTCACCGCGTGGCAGGGTAGACAGCTCGCTGCTATGCGCTGCGGCAGCCTTGGGGAAAGACCGAGGATGCAGCTTGTAGCAGCCTTACCCAAAATGAGGTACGGCTGCCCAAGGTGCGGTGCCTCATCTGCACCACCTCATGGTGAGGTCCGGCGACAGGCTTTGAGTGGTGGCCACTCGCTCAAGTCCCGCGCGGCCATGTCGGGCTGGGGGAGGGAGGCAGGGCAGGGTGCCACAGTGTACAAGGCCCATATTGGGACGTGTATCCAAGACACAACGAGTAATGGCGCTATTTTTCTCGGTGCTGGAAAGACCTTGGCTGGAGTATTGTGTTCCATTGCGGGCATCGCATTTTGAGAAGGAGGTTGGCGCACGAGATTGGATTTAGAGGAGAACAACCAAGATGATGAAGGGGATTGGAAGACAAGCTGTATGAAGAAAGGCATATGGAATGGGGTAGGTTTAGCCTAGAGAAAAGAAGATAAAGGGTAGGATATTCTAGCATTTTTTCAGATAGCTAAAAAGTTGCCACAAGAAAGATGTTGCAGAGGACTAGGACAAGAGGGAATGGGTTTAAACTGCAGCAAGGGCAGGTTGAAGTTAAATATTAGAAAAAAAATTCCCAACCATAAGAGCTGTTGGCCATTGGAACTGGTTGCCATGGGAGGCTGTGGAATCTCTTTCTTTGGATGTTTGCAGAAACTGGCTGGATGACCATCTGTCTGGAATGCTGTAGGTCAGGGTGGGGAACCTCAGATGCAGAGGGCCAAACGCAGCCCACAGCTAATTTTTATGTGTCCCATTCCCAGTTCCTAGATTTGGCCCCTGAATCCAGTCCCTACCCCCAAGCACTGAAAGACTGAGCTCAGGGGAAGGGAGCAGAGACATGAGGGCATGCAGTGCACACAAGGAGAGGGGACAGATCCATGAGCTGGATCCTCCTTTTCCTGAGTGCATCCTTTAAGCCTCCATTTCTTCGTGGCTCTTGGAGCTTGAGCTAATTTTCAAAGTGGCCCCTGGGAGGGAAAAGGTGCCCCATCCTTTCTGTAGTTCGAGGGCATCCTGTCTTAGTGCAGGGGATTGAACTAGATGATCCCTGAAGTCCCTTCCCGTTCCTGCCCTATGAACCTATGATTCATGATCTCCACTTCTCAGGCGATGGAAACACGTCGGCTACAAGCCTTTTTTTTGACCTTCCATCTGTAGCCGACAAGTGTCTCATTGCTGTAATAGTCTCGTGCCCAGGTACATTTCCCCTCATGCTCGCTAAATGCTGAAAAGATTGGCAGGTACAAGACCATTCCCGACGGGCGCACCCGGGACCGCACGCCGCCGCTTGTTACAGTAGTGTGTAACTAAGCATTCGCTCTGCGCGGCTGTCGAAAGGCGTGTAACTATCTTCCCCCTGCCCGCCCAAAACCTGAGACGATGGGGGAAGGGGGGGATATACGCTGTTCAAAATGGACGTCGGCGAGGCCTATGGAGTTGGGGAAGGAGAAGGGGCTGGATAGGGTTGCCACCTAGGCCCATTTTGGAAGGGACACTTATGAAAAATGCATGTTTCAGGCCCTGCATTGGCACCTGGGCACCAATGCAGGCCCTGCAACATGCATTTTTCATAAGTGTCCCTTAAAAATGTGCATAGCTGGCAACCCTAGGGCTGGGTGGCTTTTAATAAATAAATAAAAGCCCACTGACGTGATTTGCTCCGAATGTAAAGGAGGCGAGGGGCGACGGGGAGGGATGGAAGTTGCCAAGAAAAGAGGTTATAAAAAGAAAAAAAGAAGGGGAAAAAAAAGGAAAGTCTTGCAGCTTTTCTGCCTTGTCAGTGCTGTGTCTCCTGTCACTCAGGCGCCGAATTCTCCTTCAAGTTGTCATAGCGAGGCTGGAAGGGATTATGCTAAGGCACTGTCCAGAATTGATTGGAGTGGAACGCGTGCTTGACTAGCGGAACCACTGGGCTGAGCAAAAACCGTTGAGACCCTGCGTTTTCCCACCTTCCCGAGACAATGCGGTATTGTTTGCCTAGGGCCTCAGTGATCCCTGTCCCGGGGCTGTGACTGACACCCTGGACTACTTTGAATTTCTAAGGCCTCTCAGGAAGTCCCCATGGGTGCTGTCTGCCATTGTCTTGTTTTCTCCTTTCTTAACCCCTCCCTTGCTTTCCTCCCCCCCCAATTCAAGGTCTTAAGATCCCTAACACCATTTTTTTTTTTCTCTCTCTTCCTGTGTTTAGGTTCATTCTCTCTCTCTCCCCTCCTCTTGATCTCTCCTTGGAGCAGCCCAGCCAAGTTTGCAAACACGACAGCTTCGGGGGGGGGGGGGGGGGGGGNGGGGGGGGGGGAATGTGTTTATTTATTTATTTATATTTATTTATTTATTTTGCATACTTTATAACCCCCGCCCCTCCTGCAAAGCAGCTCGGGGAGGCTTACAATTTTAAACAAAATATAAAATGGTTAAAAATACAAATATAAATTCTATTTCATCTCCTAAAAGGATAGACCGTTGAGACAAAAATAGCGTGGCGATATCTTTTACCGGAGCTTTCGGACCTCACGGGGGCCTGCGACAGGCAGGTCAGGAGTTGGAACAGACCTTCCTGATGAGGTCCGAAAGTTTACACACCTCCACCCACTTGAGTTGGTCCGGTAAAAGATATTGCCACAGTATTTTGTCTACTGCCTATATTTATTTGTTTATTGTTATTGATTTATATCCCGCCCTTATGTCAGGGTGGCTCACAACCACATGCAAAATACAAATGTAAAACAAACAATTAAAACCCCACAAAACTAAAAACATCCCATCACCCTCCCCACCCCCCAAATCTATCCCTGCCCACTAAATGCCTGGCCAGATAAAAAGGTCTTACACGGCCTCCAGAAGACATTCAAAATAGGGCTCAGGCGAGCCTCCAAGGGAAGGGAGTTTCAAAGCTGGGGGGCACCCGCTGAGAATGCCTATCTGTGGGGTCAAGTCGTATGAAACTGGGCCTAGGTGGAACCAGCAAGAGGGCCCTCTCGGCCGATCTTAAAGGCCACGAAGGAGCATAAGGAGAAAGGCGGTCCTTCAGATATGTAGAGAGTAGAGCCCAAGCTGTTTAGGGCTTTAAAGGTCAAAATCAGCACGGTTTGGGACAGCAACCGCCAACCACGCTCTCTCTACTACTAGAGAAAAACGGAGGCAGAGAGTTTTTTAGAAAAGTTACTGAAAACCCGTCTCTTGAGGAGAAGGTGGCAGGAGGTGGGGAAGGCAGGGCATGGTTGCTCTTGGGTTGCTTCTTGTTGTTAAACAGCAGACTGTGATTCAATTAAACATTTATCTTAGTTAGCTGCCTATCAGCATGGGGGATACACAACTGGTCTAGCCTGCATGCATCGATAACAAGCCAATCCGTCATTGGATTAGAAATCAATGAATTCCATCTGGCTTGGCTTGGCTTCCTGTTCCCATACTACACCCCTTTTCTCTCTCATTTTTCTCTCTCTCTCCTTACATGTGATTTCTCCAAGAAGAACTTGCTTTCTACTCCCCCCCAAAAAGACTGTTCCCAATCCCAGCTGTAATGTACCAGCCCTTGCTTCCCCCTCTCCAGACTCTCATTGAGAGCCTTTCTTTTTAATTGCTAATTGCCTTTCTGGATTTTATGGCCATTCTTCCCCGATGGACGGAACGAGCATTTGGGGAGGATGTAAAGTGGCCAGGGAGAGCCATGCTTGGCTTGGTTTAACACTCTCGAAGTATGCCAAGATTTCCACCTTCAGGAGATGATAGAACCCTTGGGCACAAGAAAGTACAAACTCCCTTCACATGGGGAAGTTGGAACCTTCTCTTTTCACTAGTGGGGAGGGCACAGGGCTTGCAGGGAGAGCTGGGATCTGGGGGGATCCAGGGCTGGATTAAATGTGGGGACTGGTCCGTCTTTGCTGTCTGTTTCTCCCCTCCTGCCCCACTTCCAGAGCTTGTCCTACCTGCCCTCCGTCCTTCTGCCCCAGCCTTCTAACAATGGGCATTTTTACACACACCTTAAAGTGCTCGTCTTTCAATCTTCTGGGTTTGCAAGTCCACAAGTAAGTTCTGGATGCATTCTTCACACACACTGCCCTGAGGCAGTTCCTGGGTGCATTTTTCACACAAACGCTGCCCTGAGGCAGCCTAAAGTAGCCGCATCAGTAGACGTGAGGGGCTGCCATGGAAACCAAGTGACCACAGCTGCTTGGAGCAAAGCAGTTTACCAGGAGAACATTTTACACACAAATGTTCTGGGAGAAGTTCTATGCAGAAGTTCAAAGAGCCAGATGTTTAAGATCTGGGTGAGTGATTTAGACACACAGAAAGTTCAGTATGTAATAGCAAACATGCAGGAGAAATGTGTGTGTAAAAACACCCGCTAACTTCCCAACACTGAGCTCCTAGCTTGTTCCTGGATTCTACCTTCTGCATTGTCCTTGAGTTCAGCTGCTCACTTTCATCTCTGGCTCTGACTCTCAAGTCCACATCCCAATTCTTGATTGCCCCATTGTCGACACGACAGAGGGTCAAGTCCTGCCCAAACGGAGCTATAGCCACCCTACCTCTCCACCTTTCCCCAGAAGTAGCAGGAGGTGGCAGCAGCAGGGGGGGAGGGGGAGCAGGGCGTAGAAGTGTGGGAGCTATGGGAAGCCATGTCCCTTCTCTCCCTATGCCCCCTCAAATAACTAGGCCTTGAATCGTCACCTAATGGTATCTTAGACCAGCACCGTATTTTCTTCCCCAGCAATGATCCCATGTGACCTTCCCCACTCCTGCCCCCACTCCCCTCCACTTGCTTCCAAATTTCCCAACGGGGTATAATTCCATCCTTTCCCTGCTATTGATTACGTGCATTGCTCTGATGATCTCCATCCCCTTCAGGAATCCCTGGATCCCTCAGTCCCTTTCTTCCCTCTGCTCCTTGGCACTCTATAACCATTTCCCATTTCCAGACTTAATCTTATAAGAATGAATTGAGAATGACCAGCGTAAATACACCGGTGCCACTGGGAGCACGCGGCGGCCTCTAATCTTGGCTATGAAAACAATTCCCTCTCCTGCTCCCCGGCAATCAGCGAGCACTATCACTTCTACTCTCTCCCTGGGAACAGGGAAGCTTATAAATATGAATTAGCGGGTGAGAAAATCCACTCTCTTACCTGGAGCTAAATGTTATCTGAGTCCCTTCTCAGCAGCGGCTGACATTTCCAAAGTGCTTTAGTCACATCTGTTGGAAGACAACTCATTTTTTTGTTTGGGGATGTGGGGGAAGAGGAAAGAAAGGAAGGTGTCGAAGAACCAGAAGCAGGAGAAAGAGATTGGCATTGGAAATGAAATTAATACCTATTTTGGTAACTGCGGTTAATAACTGATAGTCCGGCTAACCGAACAGTTAACTGATCAGTCGCCAAATACCGTTATCAGCTCACAAATGCTCTGAAATATTGACAAATACCCAGAGCTGAAAGGTTTAGGTTTTTTTTTTAAATCTATCTGCAGATAAAAGCCAGCGTTCTGGTTAGCTTGGCAGTTAAGGATACGGTAACAACCATGGAGGTTAACCGCCAAACTAGAATACCAGATATTACTGGTTACCATTAACCGCTTACCGCATAACCAGACCAGTCTGGAGGGAGGGAGAAAGTAAAGGGGAAAAAAGTCACACAAGAATTAAATGGTAATGTGGTAATATGGTCAATGGTATTTTGGTAAACAGTCATGAGGTGAATGGTAATCTGGTTAACCAGAAAACCACTGGATGCTAAATCGGAGACTATCGATATCCAACCAAATATCGGATACCATGATATCCAGCCAGATACTGGAGAGTAGCGGTTACTGATTTAATCTGTAATAATTCTGTTTCTAGTTAACTAGTTTAACATTTTACTACGTTTCAGGCTTGACTCTGGGTCCAAAACTCCAAACGTTTCTGGGCAAAACCCTGAGAGATGGAAACCCTGTCTGGGCACCTGTGATCCATTGGCTTGACTCGGCCCCTGGAGCAGGCATTATTTTATTTATTTATTTAATTTCAATTTGTATCCCACCCTTTCCCTTTGGCTCAGGGTGGCTCACATTTCAACTTATTAACTTTAACAATTAACATTAAACTAATGAACGTAACCAGTTAGTAATCCTCACAACAACCCTGTGAGGTAGATTAGGCTAAATGATCTGTGACTGGCCCGAGTTAACCCAGGGAGTTTTATGGCTAAGGCAAGTCTTGAACCAAGGACCTCCCCCTACTTCCCGGTCCCAGTACTGTAACCACTACACCATACTGGCTCTTGGGAAAAGCTATTGCCCCTCCAGCTCCCTATCTGCCGCCCATAGACAGGACAGGATCCAGGAAAGTGCGGACTATGAGACTAGGCCGGGATGGTCCCCCAATACACAAGGTCCATGAATAGATTTGGAATGACAACATGAGTGTGAGAGACACTGGCATAAAATCTGGGGCCTGCAGAGCTTCAGGCATGGGAAACTCCAGCCTCTGGAGGGCCCAGGGTGATTCAGGAGGGGCTACCCAACCTATGGGGTCCGTGAGTAAATTAGAAATAAGATCATATGCATAACACATGGGCCCGCAGAAACTGCAGTGCAAGGAGCCCTGGACCTTGAAGGGGGATGGGGTGTTATATTTAAACGAACATAAAAAATGAGTCACAGTAATTATTTCCTTTTTCAAGTGGGTCTACTGGATTGTTTCTGGATAACCACCGAGCAGTCAGTGGGGCCCAGCTGATCTCAGCTCTGCAGATGTGCATGTGGGGCACACATGATGTGCACATGCAAGGGGACTGTGGCGAGGGCACAAACCATGCAGCCCGTGAGTTCCAGATTGCACCCAGCATGTGTCTGTCAAACATTCCTATTGCTCACAATGCCAGCATCTGGTACAGGGGCACCAGTTTCGCTGGATCCATCACTTCCCACAAATTTTACAGGGGAGTGGTTAGTCATGTGACACTCAACCATTATTTCCCCCATCAGTTGTGCTTAATCTTTTTTGTTATTTATCCCAGCTTAGCTGGGGACTTCCCTTAGCTGGGCCACATTGACCTAGCAGAGCCCAATGGATGGATCCTTACTTCTGATCATTTCTACTAGGCATGCACAGCGCTTTTACAGTCACAGATTTTTGAAGATAAGTCCCTGCTCAGTGGGCTTACAGTCTAAGATGGACAAGGGGTGAGGGGAACACAGGGACAGTCAGACACCCTCATTCCCATTTTACAGATGGGGAACTCAGACACGTTGTGACTTGCCCAAGGCCACCCACTGAGGGATTTGAACCCTGGTCTCCCAGGTCCAAGTCCAGCACCTTATCCACTACCCCACACTGACTTACTACACCCCATTTCTCTTAATTGTTGCTCTGTTTCCTTGCTTAGATCTCTTAGATGTGTTTCTGCAATATGTTTTTTGGCTTCTGTTACAAAAATTTACTAAATGCCACAATTTCTTTTTCCCCCCCAAACACCCCCACCCGTCGCCAAACAACAAAAACCCACTTGAACAAAGCACAGGTCCAATCAGATGGGTTTTTTTTAACTTGTATTGAGATCACCTTGGCTCATGCCATCACTATTTTCATCTGGGCAAATGGTGGCTCTAGTTTTTAGCTAACCAAATAAACATATCCGCCTAATTTGGATCCAGCGAAGTGTAGAATTATATCAATGTGTTTCTGTTTTGTCAGATATCTCGATTTGCTTGTTTAGTCATTTTGCTTATTTGGTTATTTTCTTTATTTCAGTTAAAACATACAAACCTAATCAGTGCCCTCCATAGGGGTGGGATGAGTCAGATGTTCTGGTTCTGTGGAAATTCTCCACAAAATCAGAACGACAGTCGAAATTTCAATCAGAATTCCAGTTGAACAAAATTTTCAATAAAAAAAGAATTATTTCAATTGATTGTGGCAAAATAGAATCAAAGTGTTCTTTCAGTCCATGTTTTGCTGGAATGGATCAAACAACCAGATTCCGTCGAAAACGCAATCCAGTCGAAAACAAAATTTCACCCTCAGTCCTACTGTGCCAGACCAATGGTCCATCAAGCCCAGCATGCAGTCTCTGAGATACCCTTGATCATTTTGGAGAAGTAACCAACAGGTCATAACTAAGGCTTAAACAAGATTTCGCTAAAACTGGAAATCTCAAAATCCTAGTTCCCGATACCGTCTCCGTCAAATCAAGAACCTCTCAGAACTCAGTAATGTCTCGACCCATATTTCATTTCTCGATTTACTGACATTACATTTACTGCTTTGCCATTTACCACTTTGCTGTCCATTTAAAATCCCAAGAGGTAATACCGACACAATATTGCATTTCTCACACTTCATTGTTCCTTGTACTTCCTTGTCACTCATTGGCTGGTACGCAGATTTCTTTACTAATCTGCAATTCAGTTGCAGATTGATCAAATCAAAGGGAACAGCATAGAACAACAATTCTGATTGAAGGTACTGGAGTGGAGGTTAAGGAGCAATGAGGGAGAGTTTAAGAGGTGGGCTATTCACACAGTGTTTGGCTCAGAAATGCAAAAAAAAAAACAAACCCGGAAGTAAAACAGTACCTTTGGCAATGAAGTAAGTACAGTAAATGAACAGTACATGGTAAACAGTAAGTGGAAAGTCAGTAAATAGGGATGGTATCTTGCAGTATTACAAGAATTGAGAAATCACGCAAGTATCGGGAAACAGTTGGGAAATCGATGGCAAACTTTCTCACAAGCAGCAATTTAGCTGCTTCTTTCAGCCCTAGTCATAATGGAGCGGTCCATTCCCTGCCATTCACTTCCAGCTCCCGACAATCAGAGGTGACACCCCACGACCTTCTTGACTTAATAGCCATTTATAAACCTATCCTCCAAAAACGTATCCAGTCCTTGTTGAAACCCAGTTTGCGCTATCAGCCTTCACAACATCCTCTGGCAACAAGCTCCCCGAGTTAATTATACATTGAGTGAAAAGGTGTTTCCTTTCATTGAATTGAAATTAAACCAGTTTAATTTAATGCTGCCGGTTCTGTTAATACCAAAATAACCAAATAAAAGAAGTGAAATAAGCAAAGTGTGAACCAAAATATCTGAATAAGGGAAGAACTGAACATTTGTTCCAGTTGCAGATGTCATATTTGGAGTGGTACCGAAATGCAGATAATAACTCCAGATAAGAAATCCGCTGTTGGTTTCAGCTCTGCTCTACAGCTCTGGACTTCAAACCTTATGGTGCTTCTTCCAAAATCAATCAGGACGCGTCAACATTGATTATGGCCTGGCTTTGAGTCAATGGCACCAAAGGACAATCACCAGGGAAGCCTTTCTTCTGCAAGGTAAAGGGAGAAAAGTCATTGACTCAGCATCCTGGCCCATCAATTCCACACAATCAATTCCCGTTCTCTCTGGAACTAAGACAAACATCAGGCAGTATGTCAGGTTGGGCCAGATAGCGCTAGCTCTCCAAAAAGAGGCTCCCATCCTACAGAGTATCTCCGAGGCCATTAAAGTCCTAAACAAAGAAAGCTTTTCCAATTTTAGCAGGTGGTCAATAAGAGACTGTCGCCTTCCATTAGCTAGACGACTACTGTTTTGAGGCATCTTGTTAATTATTTTATTTTTAACATCAACCATATGAACTCAACTGGGCTTGGGGACTGGGGCTTAAGCCAGGGGTGGGGAAGCTCAATCCCGGGAGCCAAATGTGGCCCATGCCAAGTATTTATGTGGCTCCTTTCTAGGAGTTAGATCTGGCCTCTGGATCAGTTCAAACACCAGTCTGCACCAGAGCTCAGGTTAAGTAAGCAGAGATGTGGGCATGTACACAAGGACAAGTAACAGAACCATGGCACAAATCCATGATCTGGACCCTCCTTTTGAGCGCCTCCCCTTACGCATCTCTCCCCCAACTACTACGCGATGCTTGGAATTTGTACTCATTTTCAAAGTGGCTCCCGCAAAGGGGCCGGCCAGCTCGATCACAGCTCCAGTTTAGTTACAAAATGACCACCCCAGACCATACGGTGGTCACCTCTCTGGGTTTCACTGGGAGACTCCTGGGTTTGACTGGGCACCCTTGGCTAACTTGAAGAAACTGGGGCTCCAGGAGGTGAGCTATTTTTAGGGACTTTGTTACCCCTTTCCAGTGTGGCCCATTGGACCCATGACACTATGACAGAAAGGGGCATGGCAGTCCCTTGCCCACCCCCTTTTTGGCACGGCCCCGCCCCCTCCAGGTGAAAGCCCAAAGGAAGACGATGGTAACTCAACCAGGTACCCAAATAACAGCTCTGATCCGGAAGCCCACAGTGAGCTAATCCTGCTGCCTCAGTGCCTTCCGGATCGCGCTTCCTGTACTGTTTCCCAAGCTTGATTGTGAGGAACAGGAACTTTGAACCGGTGACCCCACGGGTTCTAGGCGATGACAGGCTCCAAACCTTGCTGATTTTGTGGTGGCGGTGGGGTCTGATGGGACAGCCCCAGGCAGGATTGTCCTAGAGCCGGTTCGAAAAAGCCATCTCCTGTTTTGCAAGAAAGTTCTGTAAAATCGGAATAGCTTTATCGAAATTCCAGAATTCTGACCAGATGCTTTTGCACATAAGCAAAATGGTGGCTGCCGTTCTGCGCCTGCGCAAGATAGCAGCGGCTGTACTGCTGCGGCATGGAGGCCAACATCTTGCTGTACAGAGGCCATTTGCACATGTGGGGTACAGCCGCCACCCTTTTTTTGCAAGCGGAAAAATACTTTTTTTTTTCCTGATGGGTACGAGCTCTGATTGGACTGAACAAAAAAACTGGTTCTGAGGGAATCGGAAATGAGTTGAAATTTTTGCTTTGCCCCTAGACTGTCCTGATTGAAAGGGGACGTCTGGTCACTTTAGGCAGAGGGGAAAGAGTCCTCCTCCTCAGCCCCATCTTGCTTGCCAAGAGAAGGACACACAACAATTTGTCCCTGCGGCCAGCCATGCAAGAAATAAAAATGCCCTCCCTTCCAGACATTTGGCTGTGATCTCTGCTTACCTACACATGCCAGCCCCCTCGCCACACAAACACAGCTCTGAGGGAAGAGGCTCGTCTCTAATAGGATGCGTAACGCTGCCTTTTAGGTTTTTAATGAGGTGCTCACAGAAGGAATGTTAAACACCCCAAGGTAGACAGACCTGTCTCGCTGGGAGACGGTGTTGTGCGGCTGTGTGCCCTTGTCTGGCTTTCCGGAGATGCGACCTCATTTGTGTCCTGCCATTCCATTTACCAGGGGGCGTTCCGAAGGGTGGCGTCGGGTCAGGCGGAATTGAACCGTGCAGTGGCGTTTGAAATTCTGAGTGGCTGAGCATCTCTCGCGGCAAGGAGGAGGACAGCATTTAGAATACACGGTGAACGGTGCTGTTTGGAGAAACTGTGATCCTGAAACCTCTTGCAATGAATGCCGTGGGTAAGTACTTTCAGGATCACAGCTTTAGTCTTTCACGTTGTAGCCGTTCTTGCCTACGCTCATGGAAAAACAGCAGTAGCATTAAATAAGCCACTACCATGCTCTCACCTTGACTCCCGCAACCTCCTTTCCCCTGCCCTCCCCCACTAGTCTCACTTTGACCGTCTCCCTTCTGTTCAACACTCTGCTGCCAAGGTCATCCACCTCACCCCAAGGTCACTCACTTCACCCACTGCTTTGATTATGTTCAGCCCCTTCTCTGCTCCCTCCACTGGTTCCCTCTCCCCCTTGGCACTGTCAGAAAATGGTGGCTAGACTGGAGAGGAATCTGAGGAAAGCTAGGAAGGTGAGAAGAAGGAGCTTCGAAACCAAGGCCTTTGAAGAGCATCTGAAGGAGCTGGATGTGTTTACAAGCTCCTGTGGGTAGGATGCCTGCTTTGAGGCTTTGACCCAAATGGGGTGGAGCCACTTCAGAAGTAGATGGGGGAAAGGAACTCTCCTGCCCTTTTCTCGCATGGGCCACGCCTCCTGCGTCATGATGCTCTGCCGGGGGTGGAGATACAGCACAAAGGAGGCAAGAAAGCTTCTTTCTCCTGCCTCTTTCTAAAATGGCCCCACCCACCCCTGAACCCCCAATTTCTCCAGGTTATCCAACACCTCTGGATAAAGTGAAGAAATTGGCCCTTCATCCAGAGATTCTGCATCGGGGTGGGCAAAGTTCCTAACCCTGAGAGCCTCATACTAAAATATGGCCAACAGCCACAAGACACACACACACACACACACACACCTCTCCTGCTTTGTGACCGACTAGTGGAGGCACTGCTCTGCGGTCCTGACTGCTGAGATTCCGAGGAGCAGCTGGGATTCAGCTGCTGCTGACACTCGGGTGCAACGAAGTAAGACAGACGCAGGAAGGGCTGGAATAAGAATCAATTTGTTTCTCACGGAAATCTCGCAAGAATCGAGAATCGTTACCGAGATCTCGGGACAGTCTCGGTAACAGTTCGAGATCTTGTTGAGAATCTTATCAAAATTGACTGTTTACCGTGATCTGTTATTTGCTGTGTGCCACTTACCGTGTATCACATTTGCCCCAGTAATGGGCACGTGCAAAATGACCACTGCCGCTGTTCCGTGCATGCGCAGCCCTCTTCCAAGATGGCTCCGGCAGCATCACCACCATTTTAGAAAAAAGGTCAGCCATTTTGTGCGTGGGCATTACCTGGATGAATCCAGCACACAGTAAATCACGGTACGTGGTCAATTGCAGTAAATTGAGGAAAATTCTCAACCGAGAAAGTGTCGAGGACAGAGGGTTTTCTCGATTATTGATTCTCACTAAAAAACAAGTCGAGAACAGTGATTCTTGGAAAGAACCGAGAGA
This sequence comes from Sphenodon punctatus, assembly GCA_003113815.1. Lineage (NCBI taxonomy): Eukaryota > Metazoa > Chordata > Lepidosauria > Sphenodontia > Sphenodontidae > Sphenodon > Sphenodon punctatus. The sequence goes on from QEPC01010893.1 coordinate 1,976,714, forward strand.
AACTCAGAATTGAGTTTTAGCCCCGACCATTAAGGTAGTGTGGAGCCCAGGAGCAACATTGGCTGAGAGCTGCACTTAGAACTGGCCAAGAGCCACATGTGGCTCAGCTCCGGAGACACAGTTTGGCTCTGGATCCAAACCCAGAGCAGCAGTAACTATGCCATGAGAGGAATTAGGAGTTCATGGGAAGGTAAGTCTCTCGGTTTCCTATGGACCACACGCCCCTTCCGCGCAGGGTGGCCCTCTACGGCGATATGGGGAAACGAGAGGGGTTGACCCAAGGAGGCGGGTGTCGAGGTTGGTGACCTGAGCTTCATGTTGAGAAGAGACATATAGCTCAAGCCCGTGGTGGGACTGGACCTCAGGAGCGTAGCCCATCCTGCCCTCCATGGAACCTGATGTCCAGTCTTGGGAAAAGAAGATGCAGGGAGGACGCGTGATGATAGTTTTGTACCAGGCGAAAGTCCTTTGTTTCATGATAGATCAAAGCATTGTGCTTGGGGGGGGGGGGGGGGGGGGGGGGGGAGGATAGGGCTGGCCTTGAAATATGCAGGACCCAGGGTGAAGATAAAAGGCAGGACCCCTGTAGGGTTACCACCTATGCAAATGTTTTAAGGAACACGTATGAAAAATACATGTTGCAGGGCCTGCATCAGCACCTAAGGCCTGCAACATGGATTTTTCATACGTGTTCCTCAAAAATTTGCATAGATAGCAACCCTAGGTCCCTGGTAACCTCCTTCCTTCCCTGTGGGCCCGGCCCCTTGGGAGCCCTTTCTGCCGTGTCCTAGAGGTAGTCATGTTTGGGGCCCTGTTGGGAGAAATTGGGGGCCTCACACCCTGCTGTGGTGAAATAGAGGGCCACTGTGGGGTCCCCAGAATTAGAGAAAAGAGCGGGGCCCGGAGCAGTCACTCCAAGTCACCCTGTGTGGTAGGGCTGGCCCTGTGTGGGGAACCTAGGGGTGGGTTAGCCTAGGGGCTATGGGTTGGGATTGAGGGGCAGCAACAGAAGTTGCGGAGGAAGGGGAGAGACACAAGGCTGCAATTTGGGACTCAGGACCATTTGCAGAGCTGGTGAGGAGGGAAGAGCAGAGTCCAGGGCTATGTGGTTTAGGACTGAGGGCATAGACAGGGCTGTATGTGGGAAGCCCAGCACTGGGATAGTAGATGGGTTGTGGGTTGGACAGGAGCTGTATGTGGGGAGCACAGGGCTGGGATTGCAGGGGGTCTGTGGGTTGGGCAGGGGGGTCTGTGGGTTGGGCAGGGGCAGGATCAGAGCTGTGTGCGGGGAGCACAGGGCTGGGATTGCAGGGGGTCTGTAGGCCAGAACTGAGGAACATTGGCAGAGTTGGGGGGAGGGACATGGGGAACAAGGAAAAGAACAGAAAGGATTGGGGCACGCTAAGGCCAGGCTTGCCATTAGGGCTGAATTGAGAATCAATTGGGTTCTTGTGAGAATCGAGAACCCTTAGCAAGATCTCGAGAAGAACCCTTATTGAGCTCTCACTAAGGGTTCTTGATTCCCGCAAAATTCTTGCACCGTTAGCAAGATCTCGAGAGGTCTTGCTAACGGTGCGAGAATCTCACAAGAATCTAGCTTAAAAATAAAAACAACAAGTGCGCATGTGGGCCATTCTGCTCATGCGCAGCTCTTTTCCAGAATGGCAATGTCAGTGTCGCCGCCATTTTAGAATAGGGTGGCCAGTCTGTGCATGCGCAGAACAGTTGCCCTTTTCCAAAATGGCGGTGACTCTGACAGCACCGTTTGGGGGAAAGGGCTGCGCAGGCACAGAACAGCCCAGTGGCCATTTGCGCAGGCACAGTTCTTTTTCTTGTCTTTTTTCCCCCAGTGTGGAGTTAGTGACTGCAAAAAAGGAGAGAGAGAGAAAGACAGACAGACATTGGACACGAGACTTGTCGCGGAACGCAGTACACTGAGTCTGGTAAGTAAATCGAGAGAAAGATCTTGATCGAGAAAGGGCCGAGAACCGGGGCTTTTCTCGTTTCTCACAGAAATCGTGCCGAGAAGATTGATTCTCGATGAGAATCGAGAAAAAGCCCAGATTGAATTTCACAGCTCTAATTTCCAGACCTTGGCAAAAGTGTCTGGGACCAGCCCGCAGAGTATTTCCGGAGCTGCAGCCGGTGTTAATAGCTCATCCCTTTTGTGAAGACTAATTTCAGAGAGCAAATGTTGTAAAGGGATAAAGCGGTCACAGCTGCTCCATGCATCACCTGGTCTGGCAACATCTCTCCCATCTTGTCCACTCCTGTTCTCGGGGAATAAGGGGAACAATGGTTTTGAATTAAGACATCCGGCTGTGAACTTTCACCTTTTGTCTCAGGGAGAGGAATTAATTATTTTGTTCTCTCATTATGCTGGAATAAAACAGAGTAGAGAGAGGCATAAATCCCGGGACCATGTTTTACATCCTTTCTCTTTCTCTTCCTTTTATGAAATACAAAACAGGAAGAAATTAACTAAAGTGGTTTCAAAAGGGGCCACCTTCCTAAGCACGGCCAATGAGAAATCTTCCACCTGGATACGGCGCAGAATACAGCCAAAGGTTAAATTTCCACCCAGTTCCGATTCCGTCAGAACTGGGCGTTTTGTCCAGTCCAATCAGAAATCGGAATGAACGACCGGTCCAGTTGTTCATTCTGATTTTCAATCGTCCTGGATGAAAATATTCACGCTGATAGGTTGTGTGCAAAATGGTGCTGCCCATACCCGAAATACCGTCAATGCCTGCACCGCCATTTTGCACATGTCCAAATTAGCCCAATGGCCATTTTGCGCATGCAAAATGGCTGGGGAGGGGCGGTGTTAATTTATTTTTTGATTGGAATTCTAATCAGAAACTGGGGTTTAGTCTGGAGACTGATGGTTAAAAACCGGAATCTCTGGCTCCAACCCGGAAAAGTGACAATCCTAGCCTTATCCCTTGACACTGTGACTTGGATGCTCCCTTGGGTTCACGTGTTTGTTTCTGCCTGGGTCTCAGCTCTGACCCTGTGGCTTGCTGCTTCACACTAGGCCGTAGTTTGCCTCTTTGGTTTGTGGACTGTCATCTGTCTAAAGCCCTGATCCTGTAACGAACACACGCAACCCGAATGCCCAACAAAAACATACCACGTAAAAGGGAACCTGAGAATCAGCCATCTGTTTAAAGCTAGCAATTGAGAAGGACTTGGTTGACTAACAAGCCAGAGGTGGGGAGCTCCCGGCCTGCAGGCCCTGGTTTTTATTTGACCCTTTTCCAATTCTTCATTCTGGCTCATGGATCCAGCCTTGACTCCCAATTCAAGACCCGAAATGGGTAGCCCATTTGCTACGTGCAGTGTCGGTAAGACTTGAAATTTTGGGTCATCTGTCAGCTGCCTGTTCGGTACCCAAGTACTGGGTCGGGCAACCCTTTGCCTGAAATACCAGGAATTAACATTACTGTCTAAAGCCCTGATCCAAAATTGTTTCGGTTTTACCAGACGATTTTGGTAAAGGGAAAGCAGAAACTCAGTACTCAGAAACTCAGCAGTCTCAGACTCCGACCTAGCCACGATCGTCCATGCTTTTATTACCTCGAGATTGGACTACTGCAACGCACTCTACAGTTTGGTCCTGAATTCTGAAGGCAACACCTGTTTTTGTGAGTATACGTTTCACCTCTACCCATCACTGAAAGACTGAAACCTTCAAAAATCCTTCCTAAAAACCTATCCCTTCTCTTAGGCTTTCTCCAGCTCCTCCTCCACTGCTCATTGATGCTCCCACTGCTGTGTCCTTTCATTCAGTGTCCCCTTCTCCCCTGTACCTAAGCCAGACACCTGCCTCTGTGACTTCTTAACTTTGCAAATGTCTCCCTGTGTTCTCCCCTCCCTTATCCATCTGTGATTGTAAGCCCCTTGGGGGCAAGGACCTGTCCGTAACTAAGGACAGTCCATTGCCGGTCACATTGCTGGTGTTATATAAATCAACAAACAATCATGAGGGGGACATGCTCAAGGATAGGGCACGGATCTGGCCTTTCCTCTTCCTTCCCACATCCTGAATGCACCCCATAGGTGCCTTCCTCCCCAGCGTCTCTTCAGCCCACGGAACTTGTGCTCCTTTTCAAAGCGGGCTACAGGTGGGGAAAGAAGGAATTTGCCCCTGCCAATAAGTACATCCTTCCCTGAAATAGCAGGAATCCCGCAATCATTAGCAGAATTCGCAAATCTAAAGAAAACTCAGTCTCAACCCCTCCCAGATCCCCTTCCACCCCCCACCCCACCCTCAATAAAGCATAGCTCCGTGTTTGCAAAAGAGGACAGGTGCTGCTCGCCTGGGATTGATTATTTATTTATTTATTTATTTATCTATCTATCTATCTATCTATCTGCCGTGGATAAACAGCGGGACGGCGTTTGTTCTCGATGGCGCGATAAAGCATAATTACGCCAGACAGGCCCCTCATCCCCAATCCCCTCCCTTATCTCTGGAACATAACAGGATGCTTTGGGGAAGGATTGGAGGGAGAATCAATTTATTCTGTTAGCAGGTCAGTTCCTCTTTTTTGTGTTCAGAAGGTTCCTTTTCAAAGGCAAGCTGCCGCAATCGGACTAGATCAAGCAAATCCCGAGGTCGCCTCTCTCAGATGTGATAAAATATTCTAATAAACACTTCGGGAAGCCTGTTACAAGGAGGACGCTTCGCTTCCCGTCAGTTTCTTTTCATGAAGGGTCTGCCACCCCCGACGGCTGATTACGGCGGCACAAAAAGAGTTCCGATGAACCGATCCGTGGCCCATCACGCCATCTTCCAACACTTAAATCAGAGCTTTCTCGCTCTCTTACAGCGAGAGGCGGATTTTCAAGGGCTCGACGCCCAGGATTGCAGCCGGATTTTACAAAACATCTCCGCTTCCATTAACACCCCAACGTAAGAGCCTGAGTTTCCCCAAAGAGCTATGCAACTGCGGGTGTTTTTAAATGAGACACCCCCACGCATGGGCACTCACTGTCCACGTGGGGGAGGTCTCGTTTGAATACGGGGGTGTGGGAGGGCATGATCCTGTGACCCATCTTCACCCTCTTTTCCTCACTGGTGGCAATGGGGCAAACACAACGCGCATGGGTTCCCTCTGGTCATGCTGAAATGGCGAGCGCGTTTGCCGTCCATGAGTCATACCCGCCATTTGGGAGCAGTTTGGCAGGAGTCCGATTGGTACTCGGACACCAAGCCAAGCACCTGGTTACCCGAAATACCAGATAGGACCGTTACCAATGTTCCATTTGACTGACCGGAAATCAGGAAATCGGTACGGGGAAACCGGGAAATCAGAACAGGAAACTAGAAATCCGCTACCGGAAGTCAGCAAATCAGTCAATCGGTCCATTAGGGAGCCCGACAGGCACACCCATATTGGGCAGTTACTCGGGTACTTAAAGGTGAAGTTTGGGTCGGTAGGCATGAGGCTAAGCTAATGCCACAGGTTGCTTGTCCCAGAAGGACATGTCAGGACTCAGGAGCAAGCAGCCAAGAAGCAGAACCAGCTGAACTAAAGAGCATGTAAAATGGGATTTTTAGACCACAGACACCACAAGAACATCTTTAATCAGCCAAAGAGCTGGTTTTGTACTTAACGAAACTCACCCGTGTTGCCTTGCTTCAGGGCTTTTGCACAACCCCCCTAGCAGTCCCTATTTTGGAGGAACAATCCCTCTTTGGGTGCTGATTCCCATTGTTCCTCTTTCAGGGGTCAAAGTCCCTCTTTCAGGAGAGAGCGAGACAAAAAGGCTGGGATTGAAGCCTCAGGCCCCTCTTTCCATGGCCCAGATCCATGATCTGGACCCTTCTCTTGCTCCCTCCCTCCTGAGCCACACCCCTTAAGCATCCCCCATCCTCTCTTCACGGAGCTCGCATTCATTGTGGGGAAAGGTTCCCCACCCCTGCTCTGCAGCTTGGAGGCCATCTTGGTTTGTGGTTCTGTTTTTCTGCCAAGTGGTGCCGCACCAGCTGATATTTCCTGCTTCCCTTCCAGGATGGTATCCATTCCCTCCCTCGGATCATCCCTCCAGGAAACCTCATCCCTGCACACGGAGTCTCTCTCTCCAGATTTGGCTGGTGCAGGCAAGCAGCACTGAGCCTTTGCATCCAGCCGGCCCGACACCCTCTGCAATTCACAAGTGTCGGAAACGGACGCAGGCGTTCCTTGTTATGCAGTCCAAAAAGCACAATCAAAGGGGGGGGGCGGGGGGGGGGAAGAGAGGTATGAAACCGACAGCCTATTCCCACATTCCTGACTAAGAAGCAGAAAGAAATGGAGCGTGTTATTGAAATCCCAGCTGCGCGCACTTCGCTTTGACGATACCTGAGTTAATATCACAGGATCCTGTTGCGTGGCGTGACCCTGAGAGCCACTCATGGCTGGATATTAATTTCCTCCCCTTGTACCTACAAGAGAAATAGCATGTTTGAATTCCTCACCGGCAAAGGAAGAATTTAAATCCACCCTGGCATAGAAGTCTCCGGCCTGCAGGAGCAAGAGTTGTCGGAGACATGATGGGTCCTAAGCGTTAGGCTGAAATGGGTGAGAGTGGAACCACTGGATACCCCGCCCCCATAAAGCATCTTCGCTTTGTCTGCCGTCCAGACATACTCTGGGGTGGAGGATAAATGTCATTATTACAGTTTATCTGCAATGGACGTCTTTAGATGGAACCCCACCCCCGGAGGGCCCATCCATGTAAAGGCCGGCCACCTTGGGCTGGGCAGAGCAGGAGCAGAACCGGCTGGGTGACAAGCTCTGCTTGTGGTGCTTCTGGAACATCCTGGCGCGCTGCAAGTGGAGTGGGCCGTCCACACCCAGAGCAGCGGTCCGTCTACTCGCAGGCAGGCTGCTGCAGCTCCACTTCCAGCTGGGGGTTGCCCTGGCAACAGCCATAGAGCTGTGGGCAGCAGCCTAGAGCAGCTGGCGATCTGCTCAAAGCTCTATGGTTCAGGGGGGGTCAGGCACTGCATGGTTAGAGAGACCCAGGGTGGCCACTCCCGGCTCTGCCTAAAAACACCCACTGTCTTCCCAGGCAACGTCATCCGAACAAATGGTTATGACGATAAAATATAAGAGTGTAAGAAGTGCCGGCGGTTACTGAGTCAGCCCAATGGTCCGTTCAGCCCAGCATCTTGTCTCTGACAGTGGCCAGCCTCGGTTGCCACAGGGAAGGACACACCAGATAGCGGTGGAATAATCCATTTCCTGCCATCCTCCCCCAGCTTCCGGCAGCCAAGGGTCTTGTACCCCTGACTAACCTAACTAGTAGCCCTTAACGGACCTGGGTTTCAAAAATCCATCCAGTCCCTTTCTGAAGTCTGCAATGCTATTGGCCTGGGCAACACCCTCCGACAACACGTTCCACAATTCTATTTTACGTTGGGTGAAAAGGTACTTCCTTTTTATTTGTTTTAAATCTGCTCCCTGTTAACATTATGGCGTGACCCCTGGTGCTATTGTTTTTAGAAAGGGTAAATATAGCAGCTCCCTGTTCCCCACACATCTCGTGATCTTGCAAACTTCTCTCATGTCCCCTCTGTCATCTCTTCCCCAAGCTGAAGAGCCCCAACCTATCAAGCCTCTCCTCATATAGAAAGAGACCTTGGGGTGACATGTCTCTTATCTTGAGTTTTATGGGCTTTTGAGGTAGCTGGGTCATGAAGCTGAGAGGTGCCCTGTGGGGTGTCTGTTTCATGGGGCTGTGTGGAGCTGGGGGATGCCTGTTCCATGGGGTTCCGTGAAGCTATGGGGTGTCCTGTGGAGTGCCTGTTCCATGGAGCTCTGTGGAACTGGGAGGTGTCTGCTCCATGGGGTTGGGGCTGGTAGTGAACAGCAGGGAGTGGATCGCCCCCCCATTATGACCTGTTTAGCACTTCTCCAAAGCAACTGAGAATGGTCAGTGTCAGAGACAGGATACTGGGTTTGATGAACCATTGTTCTGACCCAGTGTGGCACTTCTTATGGGGGGTATAAGAAGTCATGAAGTGTCTGCTCAATGGAGCCTGTCCTATAGAGCTCAATGGAGCTGGGGGCATTTCTATGGAAGTGGAGGGTTATCCTAACTTCTAAGGAGTGTTCTAAGGAGGAGGGGAGGAGGCAGGGGGAAGATCATGGCTCTACACCAGGGATCCATCCCCTCTCCTCGTGTCCATGTCTTCATCTCTGCTCCCTTACCCTGAGCTCAGCTGGGGCATAGGAACTGGATCCAGGACCTGGGAAGGGGCCAAATAAAAATGGGTCAGAATTGGCCCGTGGAATTAGGGTTTCCCGCTCCTGCAATGAAGCATTTTTGGAATACGGTGTCAAGCCAGGCTGGTCTGCCTCTTGCTAAACAGGGTAGGATGCGCCTCTCCACATTCTGGGCCCCAGGACAGCTTTGACGGTAATGGAGTTCTTTTGCTTTGCTCTTGGGGGAAGAGTCAGTGGGACACTAAGATTCACTCATCATTCAGTTTTGATTCCTTTGTATCCCATCGCCCCTGGCTGAGTCCCCTTCTGCGTCATTCCACCCACCACAGACCTTTCACCTGAGTAATGGGATGGGACCCTGCAGTGATGCTTATATGGAGGGCAACACCGCCACCTTGAGGCTAGTTACTGAAATTGCAATAAGACAATATTGAGGTCTAGTAATGAGGCAGGTAGCGTTCCTACCCCCCCTCCCCCCGGCACCTATTTCTAATTGGGTTGGGACTGAGCCAGGACTCCTGGGTTCTCTGGGACGGGGACACAAGTGAGGGCTAGTGGGTTGGAGCATGGGGCTGGAAGACAGGACTCATGGGTTCTCTGGGAGACGAGTGAGGGATAGTGGGTTAGAGCAGTGGGGCTGGGAGCCAGGACTCCTGGGTTCTCTGGGAGGGGAGTGAGGGCTAGTGGGTTAGAACAAGGGGGCTGGAAGTCAGGAGTCTGGATTCTCTGAGAGGGGAGTTGGGGCTGGGAGCCAGGACTCCTGGGTTCTCTGGGAGGGGAGCAGGGGTTAGTGGGTTAGAGCAGAGAGGCTGGGAGCCAGAATTCCTGGGTTCTATCCCCGGGAAGTCTAAGAGCTCAGCAGATCTGGGTTAAGGACGGAGGAAACTCCTGTGATTCCCCCCCCCCTCTTTTTATTCTCTTTTATTTCAACAAAATAAAAAAGGAGGTGGTTCCCCCTCCCCATCCTCTGTATTGATCTGAAGAGACTTTAACAGCAGTGGTGGGTTGATTGTGACACAGGGAAAGCCGGGGTGAAGCAGTGGGTGCAGGAATCAGGCAGGTGGCCTTTGAGCTACAGATAAAAAAATGTTTCCGCCCACATGTCATCAAAGAGCAGCTGAAGCAATTACATGTAGGGCACTGAGAAAATCCTGAAAAGGTGTGGAGAAAAATCAGCAGGGGGGGTCACCTTTAAAGTGCAAAATGTCACTGAATTATTATTCTTTATATAGCGCCAGTAATGTACCTGGTGCCGAACAGCCATGGCGAGAGACAGGTCCCTGCCCTGCGGGGCTTACACGGAAGGGGAGACTGGAACATCCAGAAAGGCAGGAGGACATCCAAGAAGTTGAGAAGTTACAGGTGCCCGAGCTTAGCTTGGATACAGGAGAGAAGGGGATCCTGAAGGACAACAGCGCAGCAAGGTGGGAATGGGCCCTGGCACGGAAGTTGGAACGAGTCTCCTGCCGGGGCCCTCCACATCTGTGTGAATAGGCGCTCTACATGCATGTGTGGGCCCCCAGGTTCACGGGCCCCAGAACACTTGTACCTGCTGCTCCTATTCTAGCTACTCCCCTGCTGAAGGATATGGTAAGAGAAGGAGAAGCTTAAATGAGCAAGCTATGGGGGAAAGACTGATGGGTCAGACAGGCTTTTAGGAGGTATGTCACAGTCGTGCAGAAGGGGAGTGTGTCCCAGTCATCAAAGCAGTCAGAATCTCTAGTACCTCCCACTTGAAGATGACAATCTCCCCCGCCCCCCCTCCCCAATGTGATTTGGGGAAAGTATAAATCCCGCACTGAGCAACAACGGGTTAATACTCTGTGGGCCCATCTGACCCCCACCCTATCACACCTGCAAGGTGCTCCTGGAGGGGGAGAGGTTAGCAGGAAGCTCCCTGGCTCAGTCTTAACGGGGCTGCTGGAAAGAGCCGACGCCTTGGGAAAGATTTTTGGGGTCAGCTCAACAGGATGGAAGAAGACGAGGAGGAGGGAACGGCTACAGTACGCACCTGCTGTTTGCTGCTGCCTGGGTCACCCCTAGGGTTGCCACCTATGCAAATGCTGAAGGAGCGCTTATGAAAAATACATGTTGCAGGGCCTGCATTGGCACCTAAGGCTCCAATGGAGGGCCTGCAACATGTATTTTTCATAAGTGTTCCTTCAAAATTTGCATAGGTGGCAACCGTAGTCATCCACCCCTTTGATCATGTTTGACCTTTCTCCGCTCCTTCTTCCCCTTTGCATCCAGCACAAACTCCTCATCTTCACCTTCAAGGCTCTGCACGGCCTTGCTCCTCCCCAGCTTTCTGCCCTTATTTCCCTTTTACATTGGCTCCCAGAATGCTGTGCCTCCTCTGCTAGCCCCTTCACCCTGCTCTGTGAATGATCTTTGCCCCTTCTCCCTTGCTGCCCCCTATGCCTGGAATGCCCTTCCTAAACACACCCATTCTGCTCCCTCACTCCTGACCTTCAAATCCCTCCTGAAAACCTCCCCTCTTCCATCAGCGCCTCCGACTGCTCGCTGCCGCTCCCTCTACTGACTCTCCATTCACTCAGGGTCCCCTTGCCCTCTGGAACGAAGCCAAGCATAGGCATCTTCTCTTGGCTGCATCCCTGTCTCTCCCTAGGTTCCCTTCTCCCTTGTCAATCCTAGATACAACCCCTCTGGGCAGGGACTTGTCTCCCGTTCTCTCAAGAAATTCAGGATTGTTCGGCGCCAGTCAGATACACTGCTGGTGCTTTATAAATAATGAATATGAATATTCCTAACCCCATCCTTTGCGCCACCAATGACTGTGGGCTGGAAGCCGTGGGGAGAGCGGTTACTGCTAACCTGAAGCTCAGAGAAGCTGCTGCACAGGGGGGTCATCGTCTGATGTAATCTTGTGGGTGCACCGGTATCACCAGGGACACCCCTGTAGCTCCAAGTGCTCTGCTTCCAGGACTAGCACCTGCCCCTTCCCCCCAGCATCTGCTGTGGCTGCGATCAGACGCCCAGTCTAGGCTTATCATTCACAAGAAGGGGGGAGCGCCGGGCTTGAGCCCAATGCTAAGGTTGTCATTACCAGCCAGTTTCTGCTCCTGCCTCTTGTTCTATCAGGTGCTGGGAAGGGGGAACGGGTCTAAAACCCATGTCCCTGGTGAGACTGAGATGGAGACAGCTGCACCATCACACGCTGAGTAGACCAGACCCGTGAGCTACATCACTAACAGGATGCAACGGAGCCTGAATCCGCCAGAGCAAGGGGGGGGGGGGCGGTTCTGAAGGGGTGCACTCAAGGAAAGGAGGGTTCCGATCATGGATCTGTGCCAAGGATTAGTCCCCTCTCCCGTTGGCTCCAATGCTGCCCTGCAACCGGTATTTCTCATAAGTGTCTACTATTTGCATATCTGGCCACCAGGACTATTGCAGCCAGCCTGCCTGCCTTCCATCCCAGCCAGCCTTGCCACCCACCCCACATCCTCCCCCGAGAACCTTGCCCTGGACCCACCCACCCCGACTGAATTCTCAGTTCTGACCTCTCCTGGGATTTGACACCTGACCGATCCCAATCCTTTGAACATGACAGTTGGGAACTTCCAGCAGCTGCAGCCGCCTAGCCTGATGAGACAGGGGAACGGGGGTACAATTGTACTGGGCCCCAAGCTCAGGAGGGTCCCCCCCCCAAAAAAATAAAACTACAGACTAGTATCGGTGGGAACAAAGTGCCTTTCTCTCCAGAAATTGGCTTGGCCAGACACTTGGCTGAGTCTCCGGGACTCAGCCCTTGTTTTATCCCATCATCCCACTCTCTCTGGCTCCTGCTCTCCCACCAGGGAGTGCAGGAATCCCAACCCCATCCTTTGCATCAGTGAGTGCAGGAAACCTTTACACAGCAGGAGAGCTCATGGTTTCTGTACAGTGCATGAAATTATAATAACAAACAAGGTGCCAGACTGGGTCAGACCAATGGCCCATCGAGCCCAGTTTCCTGTCTCTGACAGTGGCCACCTTCAGTTGCTTCAGAGAATTGCCCAACAGGACTGAATGGAGAGTGATCCATTCCTTCCTCTGTTCACCCCCAGCTCCTGAGTCCCGACAGTCAGAGGTTGCATCCCCAAAATAACTTGACTGATAGCCATTGACGGACCGATCCTCCAAGTACTTATCCAATCCTTTTTAAACCCAGTTACACTATTGGCCTTAATAACATCCTGAGGCAAGAAGTTCCACAAGTTAATTGTATGTTGTGTGGAAAAGTACTTCCTTTTGTTTGTTTTAAGTCTGCTGTCACTTAGTTTCATAGTGTCCATTAGTTCTAGTATTATTGGAGAGGGTAAATAAGAGCTCCCTATTTACCTGTTCTGTGCTGCTCTTGAGATTTTGTAAATTTCTCTCCTATCCCCTCTCATCTCCCCTCGAAAGAGCCCTAACCTATTGAGCATCTGAAACAGAAGCCATTCTAGACCCTGGCCTTGATCATTTCTGCTGCCCTTCTCTGCAGCTTTTCCAGTTCTACTATATCTTTTTAAAAGAAGGAGTGACCAGAACAGCACAGCGCAATCAAGGTGTGATCATAAAATAGATTTATTTAGTGGCATCATGATATTTACTGCATTTCTCTATCTCAAGGGTGGGGAACATTTTCCCTTCCAGGGGCCACTTTGAAAATTAATACAAGCTCCGAGGGCCACACAGAAGTTAGGAGCGGGGGTGTTTTATGGGGTGCGCTCCGGTCCCGATTGTGGATATGTACACTGAACCCCTCCGCCTGTAGGGGTACCGCCACCTCCACCCTGCACTCATGAACCCAGCCAGCCTCAGCCCGGAGGGAAAGAATGAGTGCCCCCCACAGGCTAGCCCCATGGACCTCCCCAAACCCCACCCTCTGTGCTCCACCCAGCTGCATTCCCACCCTCTACCCAAACCCTTTCCTGGTGGTGGAAGCACAGGGGGTGGTGAGGGGTTGGGGGGCTGGGGGTGAGGGGAGGGAGGCAGGGGATCAGACAGGGTGCAGTGCTATGGGGGGACAGTGATAGAAGTTGCGGGTGGGGGTGCTTAAGAGGTTCACTCAGGATGAGGAAAAGAAAGGGAGGGTCCAGATCATGAATCTGTGGTGCCCTCTCGTGTGCATGCCCTCCTCTCTGCTCCCTTTCGCTGACCTCGCTCTTTCAATGGTTGGAGGTGGGAACTGGATCCAGGGGCCAGATTCAGGAACTGAAAAGGGGCCAAATATACACATTCACCTCTGCCCTTAGCAGCCTCCACTCCAAACACACACACCCCCGTGCCAGCAGCACCCCACATGCACACGTGTGCACACACCACAGTGTCTGTTCTGTGGAGCTCTGTGAATCTCTGGTATCTGTTCTCTGGACTTCTCTAAAATGGGCGTGTCTGTTGAATGGAGCTTTAGTCTACTGAGTTCTGTGGAGCTGGGGTGCCTGTTCCATGAAGTTCTATGGAGCGATTATGCCAGTTTCCATAGTGTTGTATGAAGCTATGGGGTGCAATCTTCCCATTATAGTCAATGGGAGCTGAGCCACTGACTTAAATGATGGAGGATTTGGTGTCCTGTTCTGCAGCGTGTGTTCAGCAGCGTTCTGTGGATGTCTGGTGTTCTGTGGTTGGTCCGTGGAGTTCTGGAGTTCTATCCATCTTGCGTCTCCAGGCCACTAGCTTTTTTTTCATTAGTCCTGACTCCATTTCAGGCAAGTGGCTATTTCAAATTTGCATAAACACATGGACGTTTATGCAAATGAACAGTGTCCAGTTTTCATCTCTGGAAGAGAGGTGGCAACTCTACCCCTTCTATCGCAAAGCAGCCAGCGCAAAAGCACAGCAGCTGGCAATGGTAGTGTCAGCACCTTGTGACTGAGGGGAGGGGGCTGGGATGTTACGTGTGATCACCTCCATTTTTACTGATATGCTTTTCCTATAAAATATCATTTTATAAGTTCTATGTTTGTTATTTATTTATTGAGTCCATTTCTACCCCGCCCTTCCCATGAAAGTTAACTCTTTTAAAATTGGTAGCAGATTAGCAGCAGTTTTAACTGCGTTTTCCTTATAGGTGTGTCAAAGAGGCAGAGCCTCTGAACTCCTATTCCAAAAATCCATATGAAAAGACACAAACACAAATAAAAACAAATACTGAAACCACAAATACAAATATTTGACCCTGCACACAGCCCTACACAGAACTCTGATTACACAAGGCATCCCAATGACGTAGCAAGGCTGCAAGGGGCCCAGGCTTGTGTCCCAATTATGCCCCCCCCAGGGGGCAGGGTCTTCAGGGTAGGGGGAAAGCTCACTCATGAGGGCGGCACTGCCCCAGCTCCCAGCCCTCCACCCCTGGAGCACCAGGGAGGAAGGAAGTTTGAGTGAGGACATGGGGATAGACCTCAACCCCCACCTTTTAAAACTTTTTTCTTGGAAAACCTTTGCAAGCTGCTACAAAATTTTCCCCTGGCCCCACTCCCACCCAGCCTGAAAGTTTCCTAGAAGTGCTCACTCAGTCTCCAGAATCTGGAGTCCAGGCTCAACTGAGCCCCCTTGTTCCATGGTAGGTACACCCCGGAGGAGTCCAGAGGGCTCGGTCTCTGGGGAACATGGGAACTGCTCAATTGGATCAGAATCAGGGTCCCCTCTAGCCTGGTCACCTGTCTCTGCCAGTGCCTAGCAGTCAATACTCCCAAGAAAGGTGGAGCTGCCCTGGGATAAATTGCAGAGCAAAATTAGCCACGCTGCTAGAGCGTTGGAATGAGGATCCAAGGACCTGCTCCCCGCCTCGAATGGCAGAAGGATGGAGGGCGCCCCTGGGGAGCTTTGGAGTTCGAGTGGCTCTCGGTCAGCTGCCCTCTTCAGCCAGCCTTTGTGGTCCACACATCTGCTTAGCAGATGGACTCCGTGCATGGTGTGTCGGGAGCGCACTGGCTGACCCAGCCAAGTGACTCGTTCTGCCAGCTCTGTCCAGATGGCTCCAGGCTGTGATATTGTAGCAGCAGTCATCTGCCTGAGATCAGAATCAGCAGTGGGATTCAGAGGGGGGGGGGGGGGGGGGGGGGAGGCATGGGGGAAAGCAATGCAGAGTGTCATTAAAAATGTATTCCTTGCAAATAGGCTTTGCTAATAAAGCACCTTCCCTGAGTAATTAAGAGGGGAAAGTTAAATCAGGAAAGGGGGCATAATTAAGGTATTTAAATTACAGCCATTGCTGTAGTACGGGGATGGGAAACCTTTTCCCTCTTGCGGGACACTCTGAAAACTAGCTCAGTATAAGTTCTGCCGATAGGAGTTAGGGGCAGGGGTGCTTAAGGAGGGTGCTCAGTATGGGGGGAAAAGGGGGAGGGAGGTCCAGATCATGGATCTGTGCCATGGATCCATCCCCCTATCCTTGTGTGCATGCCCTCATCTCCGCTCCCTTCTCAGGACCTCGCTCTTTCAGTGTTTGAGAGTAGGGACTGAATCCCCGGGCCAAATCCAGGAATTGGAAAGGGGCCAAATAAAAAACAGTTGCGGTCCTGTAGCAGGGTGCACCCCAAAGGGGCTACTGCCCCGGTAGCTGCAGGAACCAGCCAGAGGACTGGGCAGACTGGGCTGTGGCTAGGACAACTCGGCAAGGGCTTGGCAGAGCCATCCCAGTAGTAGGGAGAAACTCCAAGCTGGCGCTTAGAGAAATTGGGACTACGTTGGGAAAGGCTGGCAGACTAAAGGGCCAGCCACGCCCACTCTCCTTGGCTATAAGGAGAGGCAGAGCCTGAGGCGAGTCAGTCTGTGCCTGACTCTAGACAAGAGAAGAGTTCTGGTCAGAGCTGGGATATAGCAGGTGCCCAGCCTGGGCAGTCTGGAGAAGCCTGGGGCCTGTCTGAAGAGATAATCAATGATGGTAACCAGAACATTGGTGCCTGGCTCCCATACTGGTATGGACTATGGCCACAGTCCCAAACCCCTCCGCGTGGAATCCGCTCAGGATTCTGCGCAGCACAATGCATTCCCAATGGACATGTACGAGGGTTGCGTGGGTTGCGCGCGGGATCCACGGGGCATGGAATTGACCCCTATGTATATATATGTATAGTGTTGGTGGAGAACTGTAAGAGACTATACTGGAACTGTATAAGTGATTGAGTCGCCAGCCAGAGGCAGGTGCCTGGCTGAGCTGGGGCTAGTCCACATCTGCCTTGCCCCCTCCCTTCATACCTTCAAATCTCTCCTTAAAACTCACCTCTTTCGCTCTGCTCTGTCTGACTCTTTATCCTGCTGAGCCACTATTCCTATACCTACGATCGGTTTACCCTTATCCTTGCAACATGGACCTGCCTGCTGTCATTCTCATCGTAACCAAGCCAAGTACGTGCACTTGAGACCTCGCATCTTCATGAATGTTAGACCCCTTGTCTCTCCCTCTGTTCCCCTTCCTAAGTCTCTCCCCCAGCTCCTGTCTCTCAGATTGTAAGCCCTAGGGGCAGGGACCGTGTCTATTTTATTACTTTGTAAAGTGCCATGTACACTGCTGGCGCTATATAAATGTTTGTTAATAATAATAATAATAATAATAATAGTGATAGGGCTGGGCTTGCCTGAGGGCTGTCTCCAGGTGATAGCGGATAGGATTGAGAGACTGCATATAACTGTGTAAGACATTGTGACTATGTACTGGTGAGAGCATACAGCAGAGTAAAGACATCTAAGCTAATTCCCTAAGCAAGTGACTCTTGAAGCTAAATTCCTTAAAGAGACAGTGACTTTGGGGGGGTCTGATCCTGAAGGGACTTAGCTCTGGAAACTGGACCCTGTTACAGGTCCAGATCTGGCTCATAGGCCAGAGGTTCCCCCACCCTGATGTAATATGTGAGTAGCTCACAACTCCTAATACCGTGAGTCCCAAATCCGGGAGGCAAAGCATGTGCGGGGTTTGTAACATGGGACCGCCCCCCCCGTGCTTTTTTGCTGGCGATCCTGCAGAGGAGGTTTTCCCTCTTCTGCAAGCCTCCGCAGGATCACTAGCAAAAATGCGTAGGGCAGTGGGGATGGTCCCGCTTACAAATCCAGCACAAGGTTTGCTTCCTGGATGGTTTCCCAGAGGAAAGCGTGTGCGGGACGTTTCATGGGAAAGCGCCCATTCTCTTTGCCTTGCCAACCTTCTTCACAGGGAGACAGACAGACTGACAGATGGTGAGTAATAAAATTAAAACAATGATGAGAACTGAAATTAAACTGTATACATTCCTCATCACGTATAATAATAATAATAATTAATAATAGTTTTATTGAGTCTTGACCATTTGGTCGAGACTGAAACAATTTACAAAAACAGAAATCCAACTCATTAAAAGGCGTGACCATATTCATGAAAAAGCAGGAGAGACAAATCCAGATAAAATAATAATGTCAAACGCATAATAAAGATCCCTTAACCTGGCCAAATACAAAAACAAATCAACATCTTTTAATCAGTGAGTATGTCTGGTATAGAAGGAGGGAACATAGGGAGGTGGATAGATTAGGACTGGTTTGAAAAAGCCATTTCGATTTTCAGAATTTTTCCATGAAATCGAAATGTGTCGGAATTTATTTATTTATTTATTTATTTATGTATTTATTTATTTATGTATTTATTTATTTTCATCAATTTATATCCTGCCCCTCCTGCAAACAGCTCAGGGAGCTAACAAATATAAAATACAAATATAAAAATATATGAAAACACTCATAAAACCCCACCAAAAACAGGCCAGGATAAAAATACAATAAATAGGGTGACGGGATAAAAAAAACTAACCCATCCACCCACCCACCCCAAAGGCCTGGGCGAACAGCCAGGTCTTACAAATTCGCCGGAATGTTAAAAGGTTTGGGGCCAGGCGAGCTTCCTCTGGGAGGGAATTCCAGAGGTGCAGCCCGGCCACCGAGAATGCCCTCTCCATTGTGGCCCCCCACTTACCTCCAGGAAGGCACCCCCGGCAGACCGAAGGAGCCGCTCTGGGACACGGAGGGCGAGGCGGTCCCTGAGGTATGAGGGGCCCAGACCATGAAGGACCTTATAGATTAACACCAATACCTTGAACCTGACTCGGCTCGCTATTGGCAGCCAGTGCAGAGTCCAGAGCACCGGTGTTATATGCTCCCGACGGCCCGTCCCCGACAGAAGACGGGCCGCCGCGTTCTGCACTAGCTGCAGCCTCCGAACCAGGAACAAAGGCAGCCCCACGTAGAGCGCATTGCAGTAGTTCAGCCTTGAGGTGACAACCAACATCACCTTCGTCTTATCGGGGGTTGAGCTTCAGTCTGCTCTGCCACATTCATTCCACCACGGCCTCCAGACACTGGGATAGCAACGAGATGGCACGGTCTGGGTCAGTTGAAAAAATTGTGGACAGAATTCCGATCAAAATATTTTTTCGATCAGAATTCCGACTAGGCAGCCACCGTTTTGTGCATACACAAAAGGTGATGTAAAAAAAAACGGTTTTGTCTGATCAGAACTTGGACCAAATGAAATGCCCGGTTCTGACGGAGACAGATTCAGAACCGGATAAAAATTTCAGTTTCACCCCTAGGATAGATGCTCTCTCTTTCTCAGATAAGTTTGCATTCTAGTAGACGGAGAGAGGCGTTTGGATGGGGATGGATGGATGGAGAGAGAGGTGCATTATGGGTAACTAGTGACACATTATTTGTGTGTCCCTAGTTCTCTCTCTATTTCATAGATAGATATTGGGTATTTTCAGATGTTACGAGATCACAGTCAACCACAGTGAACCACGGTCAATCCCGCGGCGGGGCCAAAGTGCCCTGAACGTCTGTTTCACAGGCGCCAGATGTTCACCACAGTCAATCTCGATAACCATGCTTCCGGAGCTCCGGCCCGGACCATCTCCGAAAGCGTGGTCAAAGCAATTCCCACCGGGAAACAAAAAAAAGTAACAACTGAACGGCAACCACCAGCCAGAATCAAGCAACACGAATCCCAGCCGGGGACAAAGCACGCAGCGTCGCTGCCAGGCAACGAGCAACAACACAGGCCAGGGAGGGAGATTTAAAGGGCACACAGCAGTAGGGGGACGTGGCGGGATGGAGTGAGGCGGAAGGGAGAGGAGAGCGACGGCCGAGAGAGCAAGGCAGGAGGAGGAGGAGGTGGAGGAGGAGGTGGAGGTGGAGAAGACGGTGGTCGAGCTGCACATGGAGGCGGTGGAGGGACAGCAACAGCAGCAGCAGCTGGGACAAGCCGCCCTGGCGCCTTCCGGGTGTTTTGACCACGGCCCGGGATTGGCGTAACATCTGTTGCTCTGCCCCGGGCCGTGGTCTGCCGGTCCAATTCCCTGCCGTGGTCCCACTCCCGTCACATCTGTTTGGGGCCTCTCTTGCCCATGGGGGGTGGTTAGCCGGTTTGTCACGGCTGGGAATCCACTGTGGTGAATCGGGCGCCCATAACGTCTGAAATCACCCATTGACAGATATGCTTTCCAGAACATAGGTGTGTTTGGGGTGGATTTAAAGCTGAGTAGTCATAAAAACGATTGCATTACTTCTATATTGGGGTCTAAGTCACCCCCATTTAAAAAAAAATTAAATGTACTTTAAAAAAAAAAAAAAAATCTCTGGTAAGGTTTTCAAATGAGCTTTATTATAGAAATTTAACTCCAAACTTAATAGTTAAAACATCCTTAGATGTAAAGGCATAGGCTGTTAAAACATTTGTACGTATCGATGTATGGAGACTAACCTCTGAATCTGTGTTCAGAGACTATCGTTTTAAGAAATGGACACATACATTTGCCCATGGAAACATGGAGGGGCAACATCTGACCTTGAAACATTTTTGAGACTTTTTTCCGACAACAAATTTGAAAAGCAACACGTTTTCCCTCCAAAAAATTTACATCAGTTTTTATAGAGCTCTGGGGTGAGATTGACCCCAAAATACAACAAGACATAGGAGTATAAATGGAGATTGGAAAAATTCATGCCTTCTCTCTCTCTCTCTCTCTTTCCTTCGTAGTTGTGTATTAGGATAGATAGCTAAACAGACAGCTAGAAAGATATACGTGATTTCCACCCACCCACCCTTGCTTCTTTTCATTTATAAAGAGAAATACTCAGAGACAGGAGGATGAGTGACCTTGAACATCTCTCTTAGCCTCTCAGGGCCATGGTCTCCCATCTGTAAAGACAGCGAGGGTAGTGATCATCAGAGCAAGTCTGTGAGGATAAGTACACTGTCAGTTGCACGATGCTCAGATACTGGGAACAGGTAATTACTTTAGTTAAATAGGAGAGATTCAAAGGAATTTTGGGAGGGAAAATCCTGTTAAGTCAACCCGTCCATCTCCTGCCCCCCAGTGCCCTGTCTAGCACTTAATGTTAAATATGCGAAGGAGCGGTTGCTCTGCCGCTTCCCTTGGGAGGCCGTCTTGTCTGATCTCGAGGCCACGCAGCAGGATGAGATTGCCAAATTGCTTTAATCTCCGTGCCTTTCACGGTGGCTGTTGTCACAGCTGTGGGCGCCATTAGGGTTATAATTTCTCACTTCTCTGGCAAGCAAAGGGAATTGAATTCACGGCCGGTGCTGGGCTATGATGATCAGCCCCAAATACAAACAATTGTAGACCAAGACACAAGCTGCCATCCTTATTAAAGATGGCGGACTGGTTGGCTTTGAAAATGTAGGTTGGTGCTAAAGAGGGCCTGGCAGGTGGCTCAGGCTGTAGGAAGATTTGGCTGATGCCGTCTGTTGACCTGGTGGAAATGAACCAAGGTCAACCCATCTCTTGGTGGGATAATGACTAGGGCTGAAACAAGATTTCACCAAAACAGGAAATCTCATTGAAATCCCGGCTCCTGATACTGTTTTGGTCAAATCGAGAACCTCTTGGTACTCGATAATGTCTCGATCGACATTTCATTTATTGATTTAACGACTTTCTGCTTGCCGAGATCCTGTTTACCGCTTTTCCATTTACCATTTTGCCGTCCAATTCTGTATTTCTTCTACTCCATTTTCTCTTGTACTTGTCACTCCTTGGCTAGTAAGCAGATTCTTTTACTAAGCTGCAATCCAGCTGCAGATTGGTCAAAGCACAGGGAACAACAATTCTGACTGGAGGACTGGACTGGAGGTTAAAGAACACTGGGGGGGAGGTTAAGGCTATTGGCACAACGATTGGCTCAGAAATGCAGAAACAACAACCCAGGAGTAAAGGGTATTCTCAGAAATGTGGTAAGCAGTAAATGAACAGTACAAAATAAGCGAAAAGTTGGTAAATCGGAATGGTATCTCATCGTATTGCGAGAATAAAAAAATTGCATCAGTATTGGGAAGCAGTCGGGAAATCGGTTCTTGATATGGTGAAATTTCTCATGAGCAGCAATTTAGCTGCTCGTTTCAGCCCTAATAATGACACTGGAGAGCAATTGGCAGCTTCAGCATAGAGGCCAAAGACACGGAGTTGTAGAGACAGACCTTTGTCTTTTCTCTGGTAGGACATTGCTCTAGGTCAAGAGCTTCTAATGACTACTGCTGATGTGAACAGAAGACTCTAGTCCGGGGCTGGAGAATCTTTTCCCGTCCATGGGCTGCTTTAAAAATTGTATAATCTCTGTCCGTTAGACAGGAATTGGGGTGGGGATGCTTAAGGGGTGTGCTCAGGATAAGGGGGTGGAAGGGGAGCATCCACAGACAGCAAAAAAAGATCCACGGTTAATATCTGGTATTCCAGTTAATTTGGCAGTTATTTGGTAACTAACCAGTTACCACAGAGGTTAATTGCCAAACTGGCTTACCAGATATTACCAAGAAAATGCCACATTACCACTTTACTTTGCCACATTACCATATTACTGGATATAAGCGTTACTGCTTTAAAACTAGATCCAGAGAGAATAATAATAATTAATGGGGGCACAATTATACAGTAAATGGCAACGTATGGTATTGTGGTAAACTGGTAATCTGGTTAAATGGATAGTCACCAGAGGCTAACCGGATACTGTGGCCAAATACTACATAGCAGTAGGGGTGGACACTCTGATTCGGTTTTGTTCCGTAACTGCTCATAATGGGCCGTCACAGATCAATCCGTACCAAACCGCAATATGCCTGTTATGGTTCAGTTCTTAGCCTATAGAAAAAAAGTTTAAATGTTAAAAAAGAATTACTGCGCATGCGCCAAATGCCCACCGGACCCTTTTCCACTGCCGCCATTTTTAAAAGCTGCTGCTGCCATTTTAAGAAAGGGTGCACATGCACGGTATAGCAGGGAGCAGTCATGGGGGGCTGCTACCCCTTTAAGAAGGGGGCTGTGGGCGCCTGCCAGAGGGCCGGGCACACACAAGGGCTGTGGCAGAGTCAACCCCAGAGCTAGGGGTCAGCCTGAGGGGATACAAGCTGAGAAACCCCTGTGTCAGAGTGGGCAGGTTACTGGCCCTTTAAAGCTAAGAGAAGGAAGCCTGGCCACGCCCACTCTGCCTGGATAAAAGGAGAGACTAGGCAGGGAGGAAGGACAGTCTCTGCCAGGGAGTGGAAAGAGCAACATTTCCCTGAACAAGCCGGCCTGGTCTGCGCTCTCCAATGTGCTGAGGCTGGAGAACCAGTGAGACCCAGACAAGGTACAGAGATTGTGCCCAAGAAGGGAGCCTCCTGCCTGGGGAAGGCTTGGCCAGAGCCAGGGGCCTTTGAGGCCTTGCTGAATGGACTTTGGGGGCTTGTGGTTGGGTTATTATTATTATTATTAACAAACATTTATATAGCGCCAGCAGTGTACCTGGCACTTTACAAAGTAATAAAATAGACACGGTCCCTGCCCCTAGGGCTTACAATCTGAGAGACAGGAGCTGGGGGAGAGACTTAGGAAGGGGAACAGAGGGAGAGACAAGGGGTCTAACATTCATGAAGATGCGAGGTCTCAAGTGCACGTACTTGGCTTGGTTACGATGAGAATGACAGCAGGCAGGTCCATGTTGCTACTGGGTTGCTACTGAGTCAAGGAGAGATGGACCTGGGCCTGTAGGGTGGAGGCAGATGAGCTGGCAGCCCCAGGTACACTGGACACAGGCGGTGTCAAAATAAAGGACTGTGACTAAGACCCTCTGGATTGTGTTGTGTCCTGAGAGGGTACCTACCCCCTGCCAGGAAGGAGGGGGCCTCCGCCTATGCTCGAGGCGGACACATCATAGCAGGGGGAGAGCTAATTCCCCTGAGTGATGCCCGTGTGGCCCTGGGGGACACACACACACACACACACACACACACACAAAATGGTCCATTGGCATTTTGTGCCTGCACAGATTGTTTTTTGAAAATTATTTGTAATGTTTTAAATTGATTTAAATATGGATCGGTAATACAGCTATGTATTGAAATCTGGAACTGCAGGATCCAAACCACAATTCCCTCTGGTAGACTGCCCCTAGATAGCAGCAGATATTTGGTCTAGTTCCCATCCAGGTTATGGCTCTCTGCCATGAATCCATCCCTTCTCCTTGTGTCCGTACCCTCTCTGCTCCCTTCCCCTGAGCTTGCTCTTTCAGTGCTTGGGGGGCGGGGGGAGGTGTGTTGGAACAGGATCCGTTGGAATTGGGAACCGATCCAGGAATTGGGTTGGGGGCCAAATAAAAAATCGCCAAGGGACGGATTTTGTCCATGGGGAGGAGGTTCCCAGTCACTGCCCTAGTCTTTAAGGAAGTCATCCTGTAGCCTAGGCTGGTGTCAGCACCTGGGCATCTGTTTGGGGTTTTGCCCCCTTCTCATCTTGGAGGAGGCAGCCTGAGGCCTGCGGAGCTAGGACAATAGGATACGGTCCTGTCTTGGGGGGGAGCTAACCTGGGCCAGCAGCAGTTATTACTGAGGCCGACTACAAGGGCCACCCAGGCCCTCTGAGGACCAGCCCAGCGAGACCTGGGTTCACCACCCTGGGGCCTTCAATTTTCTCTGCCTCCAGGGTCCTGAAATAAAGTGCAGAACCCCCACTCCTCCCAGCTGGGCCCCCAAAATGACCTGCTCTAGGGCCCCACAAAGGGTGCCCCTGAGGGGGTGGGGCTATGGGGGAGGGGCCACCAGGGGCCCCATATTTTATCTTCACCCTGGGCCCTGCAAATCTAAGACTGGCCCAGCCCACTACTGCTCAAATGGTCCCAAAACATTTTTTTAAAATTGAAGACTCTTCCAGCTAAATAGTCCTGGGTTTTTGTTGTTTTTTTAAAGTTATTTCTCTTTTTAACCCAGAGCCTCACTCCTCATATGTGGCCCATAAATCGATTTTTATTTGGCCCCTTTTCAATTCCTGGATCTGGCCTCTGGGGTGGGGTTGCCACCTATGCAAATATTTAAGGAACACTTATGAAAAATACATGTTGCGAGACCTACATTGGCACCTTAGACGGGGGGGGGGGCAATGCAGGGCCTGTAACATGTATTTTTAATAAGCGTTCTTTAAAAATTGCATCGGTGGCAACCCTACTTTGGGGATTCAGTTTCTACCCCTGAGCTCAGAGGAAGGAAGCAGAGATGAGGGCATGCACACAAGGGGTGTTTGCAGACATGACGCTAACCACAGTTTAACCACACTTAAACATTTCTTATACATATTGCAGGGCTGTATTGGTGCCCTAGGCAGCCCTGCAACATGCGTAAGAAATGTTCAAACTGTGGTTAGCGTCCTGTCTGAAAACACCCAAGGAGAGGGGACAGATCGATGACGTAGATCTATGAGCTGAACCCTTCTCTTCCAGAATGCACCCCTTAAACACTCCTGCCCCCAATTTGTATGTCACCTATGAAAATTGTACACAACGCCTTAACTCTGTCCTTTATGTTTATAGAAATTCTATAAACTTTATACAATGAAATTCTGCACAGAAGGACAAAGTTAAGGCATTGTGAAAAAAAATGTCATAGGTGACTTACGATAAATAAATGACCTCTGAAGAAAGGATGTCATAGTTTAGTTAGTGGCAAATAATAAAAAGAGTAAGTATGCATGGTAAATATGGAATGGTTTCATATTTCAAATATGGAATACATCAAGTACATATGGTGTCTTAATGCTGATATGTTACGCAATATTGATAATGAAGTGTAAATAATTTTGATGCCTTTTGGCATTTAAATGTTTTTTGAAAGCTACGTTTTGTTTAGGAATGGTCCTGCCTTTAACGTTTTTTGTTTTTTTTAAACCATAAGGTTTTTTTGTTTTGGAAAATGTTCTATGGGGTTCTGGGGCTCAGAATTAAGGGGTGCTCATTATGTTCTATGGAGCTGTGGGGTCTGAAAAAAGGGACAATCACTTCAAATAAGGGACATCTGGGAACCCTGCTGGGGGAAGAGGGCAAGACAAATCCATGCAACTCATGGAGTGGGGATTCCGGAACATTGCTGTCCACCACTCAGCATGGTTTCTCATGACACCCCTGGAGAAAGTGGTGTGGGTTATTTAAGGATCAAGCTCTTGGGTCTGTTTTTTTGTCTTTCCCCCCCCCCCCAATTCGATTTTTGCAGGCTCGGCAAAGCTGGTTGCAGTGGCAGTCATGGGCCATTTGATGGCAGGAGAGAGCTAAACTGGGTAGGAGGGGCTGAGCATCATTTTCTGATGTTTTCTAGTAAAGGTCACTCCTACACTGCAGCTCCCGGGCGTGGTGATGTGTGTGTGTCACTGGAGACCCACAAGGATGACACAGAGCAAGAGGAACCCATGCCCCTGATTAGCAAATGAAATTGCCAAATCGGATTGCACGGATGCTGAAGATCCTGGCAGCCCCCGACTACCGCTGAACAATTCATCTCTCCGAAAGGTGATTTTGGCTTTGTTTCGTTTGGGGGAATCCAAGAGGGCCAGATTGTGAGCTGCCTTTTCCAGCAGAGGAACAGAAACATTTATTGAAACCCTGCAAGGCTGCAAAGTCTGCAGGAGGTTGCTCCAGGATGGCCCAAGCTGCCTGGGGAAAATGTGTCCCATGGTGGGCCTCCATTAAAGCCACAGGACATCAGTAGCCTAAGAAATGAAGATAATCAAGGAAGGTTGCTATTGTTTTCCTTGCTAAGTTGCCTAAAATGTTTGGAACTTTAAAGAGGAGCTGATAAATCGGAGACCGATCAGTACAGAGGGCTCGGGGGAAGCTGTTCTTAAACGTGGTGCTCCTCCTGTCCAAAAATTGTTTCTGGGAGAAAAATAAAAATCGAAAGGCAAAAGGAGTCACTAGTGGAAAAGCAGAGGAGGAGGATGTTGCTTCTCAGTAAGAGGACACCTAATCAGGAAAGATAGGACAGAATTGATGCATTTTCCGGGAAGACCGTAGAAATCAAGATGCCAATTCCCCCCAAGGGACAGTTCTGAAAGTAGAGTAATATAAGACAAATTGACCTTCTGTGCAACCCTGCCTCTGTCTGCAGTCCCTACGAATCAAGTGGCAGCTCTGGAAGGGTTTGGGGGAGCCAGTAAAGCTGGGGGGGAGGAAACTGCCCCACAAACCAGGGAATGTATCTGTCTCTTCTGAATAAAGACAGCGTGCAAGTTGACAAGGGAAGAGATTTTTGGATATAGTTTTAGCCCAAGAAGATAATCCCCAAGAACTGCCTTTTTGTAGGGGGGACCATCTGCATGTCTGAGAGTCTAGTAAAGGAGTAAGAAAAAAATCACACCCCCACATTTTAGTGCTTCAATCTCCTTTCCATTCTCCAAAATGCCAACCTCCAACCCAGAAGTCGAGTATTGGATTGACGGGTCCCATCGCGACACGGCCCTGGAAGATTTCTACATCATGGGTCAGGAGCTGGGAAGGTAACACTCGAGATTTAGCGCGTGTTTGTATTGAGGTGTCTTCACGTTGCGCCTTTACAGGGAAACAAGAACCTGGTGGTGTTGCATGATCAGGTCGGGATCTGTCAGTGAAATTAGGAACACACTGAGGTCAGGAAAGGGGTGGGCGGATGGAGGGGGGTGGGGTGGGGGAGACCTTTTAACATGATAATCCCCAAGGTTGGATTCCAAGGTCCCTCCAGAAGGTAATGGAGCTATTGAATACAATTAAGTGATTACTTATTACTCTCTTGTCTTGAAAGGGCCTGTATCAGGCCAAGGAATGGCTTTATTTAATTAATTTATTTATTTATTTATTTATTTATATCCCGCCCTATCCGCAAAGGCAACATCACCATCATGAAAGCCATAAAATACAAAATAAAACCCACAGAATGCTTTAAAAACCTCTATCCCAGGATCTACCCCTGCCTGTTGAATGCCTGACAAAATACGTCTTACGCTGCTTCCGGAAGATACCCAAGTTAGATCTTAGATGAAACACCAAGGAAAGGGAGTTCCAAAGTTCAAAGTGCCTCTCTGTTTGCCTGGGTCATACAGATCTGGTAGAACTTGCAAGCGTGTGCTCTCAGCTGATCTGAGAGGCCATGGAGGGACAGAAGGAGCAAGTCAGTCCTTCAGCTATGTGAGGCCTGGGATGTTTAGGGCTTTATAGGTCAAAACCAGCACCTTGAATTGTGCCTTGAATGCTATTGGCAGCCAGTGCGGACTCTGGAGCACCGGTGTAATGTACTCCCAGCCCCCTCCCCCAGCAAGAGTGTTGTAGGTATGTCGAGGAGTGAGCTTACCAAAGATGTACCTGGCTGACAACCTTGTAGACAGCTATGTTTTAAGGAATGGAAGGGTTAGGAACTGGTGAGAACAGAGCCTCTCTAGGTGATGTGTGCTGATGAGAGTGGGCACAGCTACGGGGGGGGTCTTGGGGGGGGTGCTGGAAGGTGGACAGACAACCCATGTATCCACCTCACAGCACTCCTGCCTCAGACCCACACCTATGTGGCTACGGCCCCTGCCATCAATGCATCGATGTGGGTGCAGCTAGGTGTATCTGAGGGAGTGTTGTAAAGGGGCTAGGTGTGGGCACACTGCTAAGAGGATCTACACCCTAGGAGGTTGATGGGCAGGCTGTCCATTGATAGCGTTCCTTTCCCAGACCCCCTGTAGCTGTTCCCTTCCTGTTAATACCCCCGAACAGAGACACAACTAGGAGGGCCAGAGGGAGAACTCCAAGGCCTGCTTGTCAACCCCATAGGGCTTAGACCCTCAGCAGTGCCCCCACCTACTCCTAACAGTGCTCCCTCAGACCCCGTTTGCTGTTCCCCTATCTTCTCACAGCTCCATCAGACCCCCTAGCCATGTCCCCCAACATACCCTCACAGAACTGCCTCCGATCCCCTTAACTGTGCCCCTCACAGAGCTCCCTCAGACCCCCTTGGCTGTATCACCACCTGGCCCCCTCTCACCTCCTCACTCAGAGCTTCCTAGCGGTGCCCCTTCCCTGTCAGTGCCTCCCTTAGCTGTGCCCTATACTATTCCTCCTTAGGGTACTTTCTTAGACCCCCTTAGCTGTGCCTCCCCACTCTCCCCCCTCATAGAGCTCCTTCAGACCACTTAGCTCTGCCCCCACTCCTCCTCCTCTTCCTTCACAGGACCTCCTCAACATACAACACCCCTCACAGCACTCCCTCAGACCCCTCAGCTGTGCCCCACCCACTCCCTCAGGCCAATGGGAGTAATTATAGCCGAGGATACGGGAAATGCATCCCCCACAAATTTTCTAAACCACCCCCCCCCCCCATTTCTGGAAATATGGAGGAAGACATTTTAGCCCAAAGTTACTCCTAGTCAGGCCCCATAGCTGTGCCCTGCCTAGCCCCCATACAGCACTCCCTCAGACCCCCTTAGCTGTGCCCCCTGTGCTGTGCTGGTGGGTTGGGAGAAAGGGGGCACAACCAGGGGGAGTCTGTTGCAAATTTGTGAGGAACATGCCCCCTACACACACTTCCTTCCCCATCACCAGTGTTAGCTTCAGAGATGATTTTTCCCCAGTTTGAGAGGGACGATATATGTGGAATGAGCATGTGAGGCCTCAGTTTCCCTTGGAGCAGGCGATGGCCTGTATCTCCTATACTCTTCACCACAACGGAGGGTGTAAGCAGCAGCTACTTGAATTGTGAATGCTTTGGGGCAGGGACCGTCTCTGTTCTTGCTTGGTTGGGCACCCCTTGACCTCAATGGCAGTGCTGCCAGACTGCCTGGCATTCGCTGTATGTAAGGAGAGCAGGTCAGTCTGAGACCATTTGCCTGTCTGCTCCTACACACACCCTTAACGTTGCCCCCACCCAGCACTCCCTGAGACCTTCCTGTCTGTGCCTCCAACCCTTCACAGTGCTCTCACACCCCTCAGCTGTGTCCCAAACCTGTCCCCCTGGTCAGGAACAACAGGTGGGGATGGGGCCTAAGGAGTGGTTTCTCGGGCCAAGTGGGGACAGGGTCTGAGGAGAAGAAACAACTACATGGCCACAGGGAAGGGAGGGCAAAACCACTTTGGCTCCCAACTGCAGCTGCTAGTGACAGTCTGCTTGGGCACTAAGTGTGGGGATGAGGGACTAGGCTGTGGCCCCTTTAAGAATGCCTGTCATTCCTGGATCCGCCCCTTTCTCTGGCTATAAGAGTAGCTGTCCCAGAAATTCCAACAGTCTGTGGATGAGTCTCTGGCAGAACAGGCTTGTGCTAGGAGCTGTCCCAGAGGCTGTGCTAAAGGCATGGGTGCTAATCTGAAGACTGATCTGAGTCCCATCATGGCAGGAGGGAAACCCAGAGATAGCATCACCTAGAAGTGAGAGAGAACCATTACAATCCTAGAGCTGAAAGGGACCTTGGAGGTCATCAAGTCCAGCCCCCTGCCTGGGGCAGGAGCTGCCAGACTTAAACCATCCCAGACACAGGCTCATCCAGCCTCTTTTTAGTGGAGAATCCACAATATCTCTAGGTAGCCCATTCCGTTGCCCGACTACCTTTACAGTCGGGAATCTCCCCCGGAGGTCTCTGTCTAATTCTCCCTGTCTGCAGCTCGTCCCCCATGGCTTCTTGTCCTGCCCTCCAGAGCAAGGGAGAACAGTTGTTCTCCACATTCTTTGTAGCAGCTTTCAAATATTTTTAGCTTATCATCCTCCCACCCCCTTAGTCTTTTTTTATCCCTAGCTGGGAGATCAGGAGCAACGCACCACCAGTTATTTTCCGTGGGCGGTTAAAAATAATTTCAGCCTACATGTAAGGCCAGATTATAGCGCCGGTGGCTTCGGTTTTGCCACCTCCATTGGAGAACTGAGGCAGGGGGGAGAGGGAAATTATTTTGACGGGGCAGTGGCTCCCAATGCTAATACCCAACGTGCCAACCACCAAACTACAATCAACTCACTCTCTGCATTTGTAGAAAGCCTGGGGCAGTGGCCATGACTTGAGTGTAGGGTTACCACCTTCAGTTGTTTTTTACCTTGCACTTCCCTTTTGGCCTGTGGGAGTGTTAGGTAAAACCACCACAGGTGGCAGCCCTACTTGAATGCCAGGAACCTAGGTTTGGAGACGGCCAGGAACCAGAATAAATACAGAGTCAGGAGCCAAGGCAGTCAGGAACTGGAAGATCAAGCAGGGTGGCCACCTTTGGTTGTTTTTTACCTGACGCTTTCATTTTGTCTTATGGGGTGTCAGGTAAAAAAACCCACTACAGGTGGCAACCTAAGATAAACTGGACTCGGGGTCCTGGAACCGTGCTTGTTTGAGAGTCTGGAGAGCCATGTATGCCAGGAGCTGAGGCATGGAACTAAAATTTTGGTCAGGAAGTCTTGCTGAGTTGGTAGCTGGGGAGTGGGGCAGGAGCAGAGGCTGGCAGAGGCCAGATGTCATGGACCAAGGCTGAGGGCATGGGGAGTCATGGCAGAAGCAGGGTCTGGAGAGTCCATGCAGCATTAGGTCTGGGTGTGTTGGGGCAGGAGTAGGTTCCAGAGGTCCAAGAAGTTCAGTGCATTGAGGTAGGGGACTAGCACACAGATGAGGGGGCTGGACAGATGGACAAAGCAGGCGGGACAAGATTAGACAGATAGGGCTAGAAGGGTTGGTTTCATGGTGAGGTTTCGGGATGTGAGGGGCTCATAGTCCGGACAGAGCCGGGTCCAAAACACACGAGGTCCAGGGGGAAAGCAGAGTTGGTCCAAGGAACTTGGAAGCAAGAGACACAGCTAAGAACCAAGAAGTTGACTGGGAAGGAGACAGGCTACAGACTGATGATCCACCCAGCTTCTTGTGCCATTGGGCTGGCCTTATATACAGGCCAGCAGCCAACCAGGAAGCTAGAGCTGTTGAGCGAGGCTGAGGGAGAATGCCTTGGTGGCACTGAGGCGCCAGCAACTGTGTGCAGGACCTCAAGAGTACCAGTTAAAGTTCCAGTTCCTGTGAGCCCCGCCTGTCGGCGGCGGCTCCGGGCCCTTCATGGCCATCCCCGGCAGCACCCCGGCACCACACGGCGTGACCCCGCCAGCATGAGAGCGCCGCGCCGCGGGCACCAGTCCCCGTGGCAACCGGCCCCACTCCAAGGCCAGCGGTTGCTCCTCCTTTACCCCCACATACCACGGCGTAGCCCCTGTCGTGGCACTCAAAGCGCTTGTGAGCAAGCACAGGGGCGGGGCCTTCAGTATAAACACCAACACAGAGCTCAACACCGCGCTGCTAATTGGAGAGAAACCGGCCCCCCGGCAAAGCTAAGTACTGAGTCTGGTGTTCCTTCTTGGTGTGTGTGTATGTGTGTGTGTGTGACCCAGTGAGCCCCATGCGCTTGGTAGCCCTCCAGTGTCCCCCACCCCGACTGAGTGATTGAATGGTGAGTGAGTGACACAACTGCCCCTGCCCTCACCTGGGCTTCTCCCCTGCTTCTTCCCTGCATGCAGTCCCCCTTTCCCTGATCTTGCGTCCTGGGCCCTCGCCCGCCCTGCATGTTGTCCCCAGTAGTGACCCTTTCCCCTCACTTGGTGCGCAAGGATCGCGTGACAGTGTGGGGCAAGGCTCTGAACTCCCTGTATTGCTCTGCACCCAATGATGATAGAGGCCTGATCTCTCAGAGATCGTGAGGTCCACACTTCTATCCTGACAGGCACTTACCCCCCGCTCCATGTGAACAGAGCCAGGGCCAGAGTACCGAGTACAAGTGGCTCCCTCTGCGTGTGGAATTCCCTGACCCCCGGTGACAGATTACCAGCACTCCTTACCCCTGGAAGGGGCTCTCGCCTAATGGATGTGGCTAAGAATATTGGCGAGCTCGTCCAATCCTTGGCATTGGAGGTCAAGGACCTCCAGGTGAAGCATACAGTTAGCCACCGCTGTGGCTTAGACTCAGGGAGCCGTCGGCCCCACAGGACCACCCCCCCATGGTGCTTCCTGTCCCGCCTCCTCCACCCGTGGCCCCTAGCAGGCCTCTGACTCCCTGAGAACCGAAGGGCCCGAGAATTGAGAAATTTATGGGGGAAAGGCAGGCATTCCAAGGCTTCCTTGCGCTATGCAGTCTAACATTCATCTTGCAGCCGACCATTTACGCAACCGACACCTTGAAGGTGGCGTTTATTATTGGTAATTTGGGGGGCATAGCCCTAGAGTGAGCTACAACCCTGTTAAAGGGGACCAGCCACCTTTTGTCGCAGTATGATGCTTTCATCAAGGAATTAATTTTTTTTGTTTGATCATCCCCATCGCACCCGTGATGCGGAAACCATGATTTTGTCTTTGAAACAGTCAAAAGGCAGGCTGTTGGAGTATATTACACACTTCCAACAGCTCGCCCTAGAACTTCAGTGGCCCAACGACGTCCTGAAGGTCATGTTTCGCAAGGGCCTTAGCGATGAGATAAAGAACCAGCTGACCTTTGTCCCACTGCCCGATACCTAGGAGAATCTAGCGATCCTTGTCCTCCAAATTGAGGATCGCTTAGCCGAACGAAAGCGAAAACACCGGCAGAACGTGCGACCGTTTATTGTGAAGTCCCCCATCCCTACGGTAGGCACTAAGACTCTGGAGCCTGAGCCCATGCAACTCAGGGCCTCTCGGGGCCCTTAACCATAGAGGAATGTGAGAGGAGGAGTAAGTCCCATTCATGCTTTTATTGTGGGGACTCTTCCAACTTTATAGAGGAATGCCCTACCTTGCCCCCCTAGAGGAGGGATCCAGGAAATGCCAGGGGCCGGGATGGGGAGGGGCTGTCTCGGTTCTAAGTTAGACCCCAAACTCTGTACCCTGACTCATCTCGATTCCCACCTCCGTGTCCCAGTTACCCTGTATGTGACTCAGCAATGCTCCATGGTTGTATGGGCTCTTGTTGACTCCGGGAATTTTATTGATGCACACCTAGTACTGTCTCTTATACACATCTAGATGTGTATAAGAGACAGGTATGTACCGGGAAGATTCCAACTGAACCCAAAGTACCTCCAGAGATCGTCCATTCGATTGACGGCTCCCCCTTGGTGTCTGAACCCATCACTGTCCGAACATCCCCCCTGCTCTGTGTAATAGGAACTCATCACGAGCAGCTGATGTTTAACATGGTCTGTACGCCTTTGTTCCTTGCAGTACTCTGCATTCCTTGGCTCCAACAACATGACCCTCACATTACATGGTCCCGAAAACGGATCCAATTTCGTGCCTCATATTGTACTCGCCATTGCCTTTGCGCAGAACCCAGGGCTTGGGGCCTCTCCGCCATGGCAATGATGCCCCCCGTTGAAGGCCTGACACTCCCAGAGGAATATACAGATTATTAAGATGTGTTTAGCAAAACACGGGCAGCCGAGTTATTACCCCATCGAGCCTACGACTATCCGATTGATCTACTCCGTGGTAAAGACCCTCCTTTTGGCTGAATATATGTGTTAGCAGCTCCTGAACTGAAGGCATTACGGCAATATATCGATGACAGTCTGCAAAGCGGATTCATTCGACACTCCTCCTCCCCAGCTCGTGCTCCCATCTTTTTTGTACCTAAAAAAAATGGGGGGTTGAGGCCCTGTGTTGACTATAGGGGCCTCAATAGCATTACCATCAAAAATTGTTATCCACTTCCCCTGATCCCCAAGATCCTCAACCGCCTTCACAGAGCACGCCTCTTTACTAAACTCCACTTGCAAGGGGCTTATAATTTGTTGCGCGTACAGGAGGGCGATGAATGGAAGACGGCTTTCCATATGCGTTACGGCCATTTTGAATATCTTGTAATGCCATTCGGCCTGGCCAATGCACCGGCTGCGTTCCAGCATCTAATAAACAACATTTTCCGGGACATTCTCGACATTTACGTCATCGCCTACCTTGATGACATCCTCATGTACTCCACTTCGCAGGAACAGCACGTGAGCCATGTTCGGGAAGTGCTACAACGACTCTGGAACAATAATAATAATATATGATTTATTGTTTCAACCAAAAGTTATAACAACATAACAAAATATATATAGTAACACAAAAATGAACAATAAAACAACAACAAAAAACTCCCACACTAAAACAAGTCCCAAGTAACCATTTACAATAAGGCAGCTACCTACTGGAGTCTAGCTTGTGATCTCCCAGTAGATCATGATCTACCGTGTAATCTTCCACTAGATCATAATCTGGCCTACAGGGTTGAGCTAGGCGGCAGCAGCAGTGGCCTTATTGAGCTGGCACTGCTCCAGAATCCGCAGGGACATGGGTTTGAGACCCAGGGCCTGACATTGGCAAGGAGCAAGGTGGGAGTAGGCACAAGTAGAAGGCAGAACCGTGGTGTTATTATTAATTACTTATATAGCACCACCAACTTACCTGGCACTGAACAATAATTAATTAGAGATAATTAATTATTACAGTAGAGAGGGCATCACGGAGCAGCCTATGTGGAGGGGGGAGAAGCTAGTGAAGTGGATCTCTCTAGAGAGGGCTTCACCTCCGAGGGGCCAGAAAGAAAGAGCAGGGAACACAACAGGCAACACGCAGGAGTCAACACAAGGAAACAGGAAGGGGACCTCAATCAAAGAAGCAGAGGGAAGCTGAGTAGTCATTGCTCAGACGACTTCCTGTTTCCTCTGATATGACCCACGGCGGCCAAGGAGGGTGCAGACTGGCTGGCCAATGAAGAGCCAGCGAGGATTAAGGGAGAGCAGATTGCTTTGTACGTAGATGAGCAATGGTGGTATGGCGTGGAATGTGGGGTGCCTGCATTTCTGACCTGCAGTGTCTTTCCTCCACAGGGACGTTAGTAATAACTGATACCTTTGCAGTCAGTCTTGATAATAAAGACAAAGAGTGAAACGGTATACAATCCGAGCAAAGGACAGAATAGAAAATATGGGATAGAACATAGTTGTGTCAAGTTGACTACTGATGGTGTAAGCAAGCTTGGCTTAGCCATCCCTGTTCCGCTACTACCTAGAGGAATGCTGTTCTTTTCAGACTTAACTTCTAGCCTCTTTGAGCTGTGGCAATTAGGGTTTTTACCCCTCTTGAGTTTCGCCTGGAGACTCTGGAGAAAGTCCCGCTGTCTCAGAGTCATCCAGGGATTCCCACAGTAACCTGGAGAATCGGGGGCAACCACGGCAGAAAAGGAGCAAGCCACAACGGCTTTCTCGCCTAGTGCTTGACATGACCCCACCCGCTGCAAAGCATCGTGACATCACAACACTCCATAACGGGCGCAGTTATGTCAAAATGGGGGGGGGGGCACCTTTGCCGAATCTGCTCCAGTTTTCCTCCTGGGAAGGTGGGATCTCTCTCCATATTATTATTATTATTTTTCTAGTGTCAGTAACGTGCCTGGTGTTGTACCGATGTGATTACAAGGGAAGGGACACATAGGGAGGGAAAGGAAAGCATCCACAAAGCTGAGAAGTTGCAGGTGCCCGTGCTTAGTATAGCTACAAGGGAGGAGGAGCTGGAGGATGAGACAATAGAAGGAGAGGCATAATAGATCAATCTATGGGTATGAGGGTGAGGAGTTAGAAAAGGCCTGGCAGGAAAGGTAGGTTTTTAAGGGGGTTTGAAGGACGCAAGGGAAGGAGCAGAGGATATGTGTTCAGGGAAGGTTCAGTGCACTCCAGATGGGAATCGTCTTGGTTTAGCCTTAGAAGGGAAGAGAAGACTAAGGGGAGACGTGATCGCCATCTTCAAATATCTGAAGGGCTTTGACATAGAAGGAGCAGACTTGTTTTCTGTTGCTCCTGAGGGCAGGACTAGAACCAATGGATCAAATGACAAGAAAGCAGATTTTGGCTAAACATTTGGAAGAACTTCCTAGTGGTAAGAGCTGTTTGACAGTGGAACAGACACCGCTGAGGGCGCAGGTGGGCTCTCCTTCGCTGGAGGTTTTCAAACAGAGGCTGGACGGGCGTCTGTCAGGGATGCTGTAGCTGTGGATTTCCTACATTGAGCAGGGGGTTGGAGTAGATGGATGCCCTCTGAGGTACCGTCCAGCTCTGTGATTCTATCCAGACATCTCCCCCCACCCCCATGAGATGGAGAGAATGGATTCCCTCAGTCTTAATCCCAGCCCTCCATGGATTCTCCACCCTATTGTACTTGTTCAGGAATCAAAGGCCTCACTCACACAACACCCCTTCCCCCCTTGCACATTAAATCAGCCTATGGCCTTGCCCTGCAGCAACTCATTTGCACCATGGCCGATTCCCTTGAATTTCAGCAGCCTGTCCCTTGACAGTTGAGAAGTCTGAATAGGACCTCACAACAGCTACATGTAACGCCCTGGAACAGAGTGACTGAGGCAGGATAAGCAGCAGAGGAACTTGTGCTGCTCCTTCTCTCCCTGCTCCCAAACTGGGGTGAGTCAGTAGTATCCAGGTCTTGAACTGGCAACCTTGAGGTTTCTGGGTAGTAGCCAGTGCACTAGCACCACTGTCATTCCTCAGCTTGGGCCCTGGATCTGCTACGGAAGCCCTTCCTGGGCTGGCTTGGCCACATCCACCTGCCCCGAACCACCTGATAGGCCTCTAGCGTTGCTCCACACCACCAGCTTCCTATTGGCTGCCTACCATATATAAGGCAGGCCTGAAGCCACGGAAATCTGGGTGTGTCGTCTGTTCTTCTCTCGATACCTGCCCTCCCCTCCTGGGTTCTGTTTTACTTGGGCTTGGACCAACACTACCCTGGTTTGATTTGTGTTATGAAGCTGATTTGCCCTGGATTTTGTACGGCTGCTTCTGGGGAACCTACCGGTTTCTCTAACCGGCCCTTTTGCCCTTCTGTCCCATCTGTCTGCCTGTCCTTCCCCCTTCCCCAAGTTTGCATGTTGACCACCCTGCCGTCACGCGCACGCACCCCACCGCCCCTTTGATGCCCTCTTCCTGATTCCGCATGGACACTTGGACTTGATCCTGCATGACCTTTCCAGTCCTCGTGCCCCGTTAGGGTGGCCAGATATGCAATTAGTAATTATTATTATTATTATTTTATTTTATTTATTCATTTATTTCTATCCCATCCCTTCTGTCTCCGACAGCTCAGAGCAGCTCACAGAATATGGACACTTATAGACACCTTTTAAAGGATATTTATGAGAAATACAGGTTGTGAGGCTGCATTGGAGTCAGTGCAACCCTGCAACCTGTATTTCCTCTACGTGTCCTAAAATTTGCATATCCGGCCACCCTATTCCCAGAACACCCCTGACACTAGGGCACCTGTCTCTATGCTGCTGTTTCTGCCAGAGAAGCAGGTTGTCACTGCTCCCCGCCACCCATAAGCCCTCCTGCACACCCCACAACAGTTTGTGGGTAGCCGGTGAACTTCTGGATACCCACAAGCTGTTATGTGTAAACACTAACCTACAACCAGCTACGTGTTCAAGATTGACTGCGTTGCCAATCCTGAACACCTAGTTGGCATAAATGTCAAAACACCCAATGAAACTAACTGGCAACAGATTTTAAAAAGGATTGGATAGGTTTTTAGAAGATAGGTCCATCGATGGCAATGAGTCAAGTTAGTCAAGGGGGAAATACCTTTGACCATCAGGGGCTGGGAGTGAATAGCAGGGAATAGGTCACTCCATTCTGACTGAAGCTGCTGCTGTTGGAGACAGGATGCTGGGCTGAATGGAGCATTGGTCTGGCTCAGTCTGGCCCTGACTATGCTGTTATACCACCCCAAAAGGGCCTTGATGAGGGTCTTGTAAGTACCATGGATGGAGGCAATCGTTCTTGTGTTTGCAGTGATTTATTAAGGCAAAATATGCAAAGGAAGAAAAGCAACAAAAAGCCTCTTGTCCCCCAAGAATGAAAGGTTTAAACTGCACATTAAACACTTGAGGGTGGCCCCTGATGGCTTTGTCAATAAATACACATTTAGAGAGGTTTTTAAGTGCTTATATGTATATTTTTTCTAATCCGGATCCATGCGAGGACCGTAACTGAGCCCTACCACAATGCTCTGCATTAATCCTTAATTAGGGACTCTCTTCAAAAGTTGGTTTTGTCCCCCCCTTCCCCCGCCTTTTGGCCTTGTTAAGCCCTCTCACACGGATGAGCATGCAAAAGCCGGTCAATCTGTTTGCATTTCTTAGCTTCTCTGCACTACCTCAAGAGCTTGGTGAAATGCATTATGGAGTGGGAGCAAGAATTCCCCGCTCAGTTGCTTTGCATTTGTCTTACACTCCCTTGCTGGCCAGGAACACCTAGAATAGCCACCTCTCTGGGTTTCACCTGGGCTCGCGAGGAAGTCCCAAGGAGCTCCAGCTCTTGGTAAAATAAATAAGTCCAACTTTCTGGAAGCATCCAAGGCAGCCATGATGAGCCTGTCAGATTGTGGCAGCGTGGTGCCACAAAATGGCAAAGAAGCCAAGAAGAAGCCACAAAATGGTGGCCAGAACATAAAGCTAAGGGCGGGGAGGTACTCTGGCCCTTTAAGGCCAGCTAGGAAGAGGAGGCTCCTAGCTATATAAAGGCACCACAGACCAAAAAGGGAGCAGTCAGCTCAGCTGGAGATAGCACAGGGAGAAGGATCCCCTCCGGAGACATAGACTGCCACGGGCCAGGAAGCCCAGGAAGGGCCAGACAGTTACCCAGAGCAGAGCTACTTGAAGCCCAGGCCTCTTGCAGGGAAGTAGGCCTCAACCTTGGAACAGGACTGGAAGGACTCAGGTGGGATCTTCCCACATATTGGACTTTTGGTTACTATATATATTAATTTCAAGGGACCCACCATTGTTGGCATAAGCCCTTAATAGGTGGGTCAAGGACTGACTGTAGGGGCAAATGTGGAGGCCAGCCATTAAATTGAAGGTACCTATGCCTCTGGAAGTGGGGTACTGCAGGGTGCCCCATTAACACTGGGCAGGGGACCAGAGCTATTCCCTGAAACTGTGCAAACAAGGGGTCCGCTGTCACATGGATATTTGTAAACTCTTGTCGTATCCCCACTGAGTTGTCTCTTCTCCAGACTGAACATACCCACATCCTTCAACCTCTCTGTTTGTGTCCCAGTATAATTGGGGCATCAGGGGGAAACAAAGGCTACCATCTCCATGGCTGAAAACAGGTAAACTAAATTGCCTAACTGAGTCAGACCAATGGTCCATCTTAGCCCAGTATTGTCACAACCTGACACGGCAGCAGGGGTTTCAAATTCGGGTCCAAATCCGGCTCTTCCAGGGTCTCCAGCAGAGGCCTCCCCCAGGCGTGCTACCTGAGAGAGACCCCTCCAAGCCCCCAGCAGAGGCCTCCCCCAGGCGTGCTACCTGAGAGAGACCCCTCCAAGCCCCCAGCAGAGGCCTCCCCCAGGCGTGCTACCTGAGAGAGACCCCTCCAAGCCCCCAGCAGAGGCCTCCCCCAGGCGTGCTACCTGAGAGAGACCCCTCCAAGCCCCCAGCAGAGGCCTCCCCCAGGCGTGCTACCTGAGAGAGACCCCTCCAAGCCCCCAGCAGAGGCCTCCCCCAGGCGTGCTACCTGAGAGAGACCCCTCCAAGCCCCCAGCAGAGGCCTCCCCCAGGCGTGCTACCTGAGAGAGACCCCTCCAAGCCCCCAGCAGAGGCCTCCCCCAGGCGTGCTACCAGAGAGAGACCCCTCCAAACCCCCAGCAGAGGCCTCCCCCAGGCGTGCTACCAGGGATCCTGAAGTGGAGATGCCGGGTAGGTGATTTATTCTGCAGCTCCCAGTTCGAACACAGTTTAGACCTTCTTCAGACTGCCTCCCCGCCCCGCCTTCTAACCCTGTGCAAAAACCTAGGATGGCCTGGTCTGGCTCTGCCACTAGCAAAGGGAACTCCCACATACCGACAGGAATTGGGGATTGAATTCCTCAAACACGACACTCTCCTCATAGGATTTGCGTTCCAAGCCCTTCTCCTCTGCACTCTCTCCAGCTTTTCTGTGTCCTGCTTCACATTGGGGTGCCCAAAAGTGAACCTGGTATTCCAGCTGGGCTCCAACCAGAGCTGAGGCGAGAGGGGCACAATGGGTGTAAACAGGCAGAGGATACCTGCCCCCGGAGCCACCATGGGCTCAACCCGCACCAGCCCACTTGCAGTCCCATCTGGGTCTGTGTTAGATGGACCTGGCAGCTTCCCACAATCCACCTGTGTGGTGCCCCCCCACCCCTTGCACCATAGAGTGCGGGCGGATTGCTTGACATTCTAGGCTGGCGCCTGCAACTCTGTGATGTTGCCTGGGGCAATGGCTGGCCCAAAGCAGAGCTGCAGTGTGGGTCCACTGAGCAGATGCCCAGCCTTGGGCTCATGCTCTGGGTTTGGCTGGTCTGCTCCACAGGCAGTGTTCCAGGATGTTCCAGAGTGCTGTGATCTGTCTAAAAGCACCCAATGACTTCCCGGGTCTTGCATACAGTGCTTGTGTTGATGCAGTCTAGGCTTTCATTAACCTGCTTTGCAACAGCGTTGCGCTGCTGACTCATGTTCACTTAGTGATTCAACACCACTCTTAGATCTTTCTGCCATGCCATTGCCGATCCAGTTATCCCCCATTTTGCATTGATACGTTCCCGCCCCCCCTGTGTATAGCCTACATTTGTCCTTATTGAATTTCATTTTGCTTTCAAACCAGTTGTCCAGCTTCTAAGATCATTTTGATCTTATCCTCCAAAGCATTTGCAGTCCTTCCCAACTTTGTGTCATCGACAAATTTCACAATTATACTCTCTACATCAGGAGTGGAGAAAATCTGGCCCGGGGGCTGAATGCAGCCCATGGCTAGTTTTTGTGTGTCCTTTTTCCATTTCCTGAATCTGGCCCCTGGATCCGGTTCCTACCCCCAAGCACTGAAAGACTGAGGAGGAAGGAAACAGAGATGGATGTGGATAAAGGATGGATCCATAGCATAGTACCATAAGCTGGACTCTCCCTACTTTTCCCCCATCCTGAGTGCACCCCTTTAGCACTTCCACCCCCAACTTCTATGCAGCCCTTGGAGCTTGTACTCCTTTTCAAAGCGGCCCTTGGGAGGGAATGGTTCCCATCCCTACTCTACACGGTTAATTCGGCTAGAAGGGATTCAGTACGGTGCTGACGTCACCTCAGTGTCTGGACTTCCATCCCAGCTAGGAATTACCCCGATACTGGATGCAAAGCCTCAGGCACCCCACAGAGCACTTCCCGGCTCCCTCGTCTGTCCTGCCCAGAGGGGTGTGCTCATCTTAAAGAGAACATTGCTGGAGATGGAGGCAAGAGATGAAGCAGAAGTTCTGAGGCTCAGGATGGGAGCAGGTTGTGGGTGTCTGAGAGGAGGGCTCTATGGTCAAGTTGGGGTGTGCTGGGAAACTCAGCTGGCTCCGTG
This sequence comes from Sphenodon punctatus, assembly GCA_003113815.1. Classification (NCBI taxonomy): domain Eukaryota; kingdom Metazoa; phylum Chordata; class Lepidosauria; order Sphenodontia; family Sphenodontidae; genus Sphenodon; species Sphenodon punctatus. The sequence goes on from QEPC01010893.1 coordinate 2,018,542, forward strand.
TCTGTGGAGAAGCTGGAGACAGGTTGGTGTGGGGGTGGGGTTGCTATGTCTGCGAGGGGCTAGAGACAGGTAGGGCCTGGCTGGGCTTGCTGTGATTGTGGGGGAGCTGGAAGGTTAAGTGTAGAGTTGCCACCTATGCAAATTTTTAAGGAACACTTATGAAAAATACATGTTGCAAAGCCTGCATTGGCCCTAGTTGAGTGTGTCATGGGTTGGAGGGTCCGCACCCCCACTTCACCGGGTTTGAGTGACTCAGTTTCCCTCGCGTACAGCCCACTTGGATCAGTTTTCCCTCTCTGGCTGATTCAAGCCTGCCGCAGGGAAAACCCCTTTGTCACTCAAGGGCCCGATCCTACCCATTTACAGACTCTTTACTCTCTGGGTTCGCAAGAGCTTGAGAACTCTTGTTGCTCACTTGTGTTCCAATGTTAGACACAGACACTTCTTCATAAAGATAAGAAGTCAGTTTATTGATTACATAAGCAAGATAGTTGATACAGAGTGGTTACTAGAAATCAAAGGTAAATATAATGCATTCCTGATCTATACTGGTTGGGTTCCTAAATAAGCATCTTACCCTACCAAGGTCCATAAGTTTTTTTCGGTCCTTGATGTAAGCGACTCGGTCTTCAGTCTTTGAGTTGCTAGAGAGCAAAGTCCTGTCTCTCAGTTCATGGTTCGGCTCAGCCCTCCTGGCTGCAAGATGGTGAGTGAGTTCCTGATAGTCCCTCCCCTCTGGGGTACAACTCCTTATATTCCCAGGAGGAAACTCCTCGTATCTTGGATGGTGATAACTGGGTTCTCTCTGTGTGGGTCCTCTTCCACTTTCATTCCCTTGCTGCTAGGACTGGGGGTACATACTTTTGGGGCCTTCAGCCCTGGGCAATGCACCTCTGGCTTCTATCTGCTTCCTGGTTTGGCTGATTCCCCTTACAGCTTACGCCCTTGCTTTCAGGAGCCTAGAATCTCCCAGCCCAAGGCCAAACATCTTTGCTCGTTGGCAACTTCCAGCAGGTTGCTGTCTCTTCAGCCTTTCCCCTTTTAATATCCCTTCAAGGGGGTGTGGCTCCAGTGATGGGCAGGCTGGCCTTAAAGGGCCACGACCTGCTCATCACAGCCTCATAGGCTGCTCGTCTATGCGATTTATACTGTCTTTTCCATCAGGAACCTTCTCCTTCCCTTGTAACTAAGGGGCTGTTCATAAACTAAGTCACGCTTTTTTATTTTTGCCATTTTTAGCAAACCTTGCACATTTTGCCACTCTACGACGGACCCATCTCCAAAACAGTGGTGCAGCGTGCACGCACCCCCGGCACAGGGCCTATGGTGCCTGCGCAAACCGTTCGGGCCATGGGATCGGCCCCAGTATGTCACATGTGATGCTTTCCCACCCGCACACATTTTAAATCTCTATAATGTGGAAAATCCATTTATGGTGTGTGGTCCCTTTCAGAGGCCGCTAGTGGCAGCAAAGGCAGTGGGTTAGCGGGCTGCAGGCAGTAGCCACGGACAGCAATGGAGTGAAAGCAGCTGAGTGAGGGCGTGGCTTAGCCGGCCCAGAGAGGCTGTAAAACTGGGCCAAAGCTCCGCCTGTGAGAGATGCAGAGGGAGTAGGAGCTAGGGAGAGCTCCTGCTGTGTGTCCAGAGAGGCAAGCAGTGGGGAGACTGTATCGAGAGGCAGAGGCTGTGTGGGAGCGTTGCCAGCAGACTAAGCCTGACTGCTTCAGAAGTAGGGTTGCCACCAAGGCAAATTTTTAAGGAACACTTATGAAAAATACATGTTGCAAGTGTTCATAAGTGTTCCTTAAACATTTGCCTAGGAGGCAGCCCTACTCAGAGTGCAGGCTGCCTGGGCTTCAGGGACCCAAGGGGTTTGTGCCTGGCGGCTAGAGACTTGGTAGAGCCAGAGGGCTTGGGCCTGGCTTGAAAATGTGTTTGCCTGTTAAGAGACCGTGTATATAGTCTGTAAAGGATTGAAGGGCTAGCGAGCTGGATCTCCAGAGTGACTGTTTGTGTTTGGGCCCTGGCTCCTGCCAGGACTCGCCCATAGGCAAGCCCATCCCTGCCCCAATATGTAAGACATTTAGTTTTCAAACTTAGAAATAATTATTGGGAAATGAGTAAGAAGAAACTCTTTAATACATTCCACAGTCCTCTCTGGTTGTATCTAGAGCCTTAAATCCCTCTTACATCTAGGATGGCCATGCCTCCCCTTTAAAAGAGAACGCTTATGAAAAATACATGTTGCAGGGCTGCATTGGTTCCAGTTCAGCCCTGCACCATGTGTTTTTCATAAGCGTCCTCTTTTAAAGGGGAGGTATGGCCGCCCTACTTGCATCCCCCAAACCAGGGCTGGCCTTACCACAGGGTGACCCCCGGGTGACCGCCCTGAGCTCCATTCTTCCCCTGCAGTGACCAACAATTTCACCAGGACTGGCTCTCTCGCAGTGGAACCTCAACCATGACCATCTCTAAGGCCCCTGTAGAGGTTGCCCCTGAGGGGGTGGGGCCATCGGAAAGGGGGTGGGGTCACCAGAGAGTTACCCTGCGTTTTTATCTTCGGCCTGGGCCCTGAAAATTCTACGGCAGCTCTGCCCCAAACTTTAGGCGTTCCTGTACCTTACTCTGTATTGAATGAATATGTATTGCAGGGCTAATGGCCTTAGCAAACATATAAAGCAAAAGAATAAAATAACATAAAACCAAAAGCAAGAAATTTTACAGAAGGTGCCATAATGACAGTCACGGTAATTTACAAAAGATTATAAAAATTCAGTATGATCATGGCTCAAAGCAAGCTCCCAAAGTAATTCCCCTTACGTACTAAAATCTCCCAACGGAAGCGCTCTAATTTTCATTGCTTGGGCCAAATATTTGGCCATGAACCATGTCCTCTGTTCATCTCCATCGCCCAACAAAAACCAAAGAGATTCCCGCTCTGATCTTCCAGGCAGGACTTTCAGCAAAGGGCAAATGAGCTCAGTTCTTAAGTGCTCATTTAGTCTGAAGTTCAGTAAAACATGTTCTGCTGATTCAACTTCACCTGAACGAGATGCCGAGGGCATGAGGGGGTGGCATAAAAATGTCACGAAATAAATAAATAAATAAACCAACCACACGGGCAGAGTCGTTCAGAAAAGGGGATTGTTCTATAATGTTCCTCAAGTAACTGCAGTGGGAAGAGTGTTCATACAAGCGCAAGAGGAAAAAAAAAACTTTGATTGGAGACAGTAAGATCCACTAGATATGAAGCAGCTGAATCCTTAGATGGTAAAATGGAAGGGTATAGAGAGAGGAACAAAATGACACTTAATTTTGCCAAATCATCCTGATGCTCCAAATCAGTCTGTTTCAATTCAAATTTAACCTTAAGATACCCTTGTGCCAACAAATATGGGAAAGAGAAACCCATAGAGTTTACCCTGCATTGAACCTCAACCATCCATCGACTGGGTCTAGCATCAGTTGCCAGACAAGAAAACCAATCAGGTGGAGACAGAAAAATCAGATGCAGCCAAAATTTAATGGCAGCTTTCCACACCAAAAACGAAATTGAAGAGCTGCCAGATTCCAACTTCAGGGCGGCATTAGGAGTCCCAGGGGTACTACCAAAAACGCCCTTAAAATTTTTGATTGCGCTGCTTCAATCTCCTTGCCTTTCCCGAGGGCCCAGAGATGGGCTCCCTAAAGAAGCTGAGCAAGTGATTTAGCTGTAAACACACGCGTAACCAGCAAAATCAAATTGCAACCCCTTGTTCTAGAAAACCAAAGTGTGGCTGTGGCACTCTTGTTCGTCCACTTGATTGCAGCTCTGCAATGGGTAAACTAAGCACCAGATGATTGAAAAACTATACCAAGGTATCTGAATGAACTAACCTGCTGGATTATATTATCCGTTTCTCACCTATGTTGAAGCCAATGTTAGAGAAAACCATAATCTTAGGGTGATTTCAGACGTTATGTTCGTCTGAAATCACCACAGTCAATCTCAGTCAACCGTGTGTGTGTGTGTGTGTGTGTGTGAACGGAGGTGAATGTCTGTTTGCGCGCATCCAGATGTTCACCTTAGTCAACCACCCCCCGCGGTGAATCTAACCACGCTTTGTTCTCCCGCACCACGGCAGCAAACAAAGCATGGTTAGGGGGAATCCGGAACGCGGTGAAAAAAAAGTAACGTCTGTTACCTTACCTCCACCGCATTCCGGGGTCCCAGCGGTGGCAGCGGCCAGATAGGCCGCTGCGGCTGCCTGTCTCGGGGAGGGAGGGCGGCCGGGGAGCACAGGGGGCGGGGCCGTGAGGCCGCGTGCTGCGTCACACGGCCCCGCCCCCTCCTGGAGGGGGGGTGCCCCTTTAGATGTTACGGCCGGGCGCTTTCACCACAGGCTGTGGTTTGGCAGTCCCCACGGCGGGGGGCGAAGGGGGGAACGTCTCTTGGTTCCTCCCTTCACCCCCGGCCGTGGTCCGAACCACCCCACGGCGACAGCACCCAGCCGTAACGCCTGAAATCTCCCTTAGTCTTGTCGTAGTTCATGATCAGTGTTTCACTATGGCAATGAACTGCAAAACTCCGCACCATTCTTCTTATCCCTACTAGGGTTTGAGACGTTAAAGCAACATCGTCGGCATAGTGTAAACAAGCCAACTGTTCGGATCCAAGACTAGGTGGGTGATTCTCCTCTAACGAAACAGCAGGGATCAAATCATTTATATAAAGAGGAGGCCAAATACACCCCTGCCGTACCCCAGTTGTAACTTTGACCTGGTTTGATGTGACCCCTAAAATCCAATCTTACTCGCAACACTGTGTCTCTGTAAGGTGAGCGTATAAGGAAAAGTAGGCAGCAGTCCATGGTGCTAGCTGCTAATTTATGCCATAATCTCTGTTGTGGAATAAGGTCAAAAGCAGACCTTAAGTCCACAAAAGCCACATACAGCTTCCTGTTTTTGTAGTTGTCTATCAGGTGGGACAAAATAAAGCAATGGTACATTGTGGACCGGTGTTTCCTGAAACCTACCTGTTCAACATGTAACACCTTCTGTTCACCTAGCCGGACCTCCAGTTTCCCGAACAGATGTTTAGCGTACAATTTCCCAATTACATTAAGGAGACGGATAGACCTGGAATTACTAGGAAGTGTTTTAAGGCCCTTCTTATAGATGAGAACTACAATAGCCATCTTGCAGCCCTTCGGAAATTGGCCTGCTCTATTGATATGAGTAAAGAGCACAGTCAAAAGAGGGACCCACCAGTCTGACTGAAACCTGAACAAATCAGGAGGCACAAAATCCTTGCCTGGGGCTTTTCCAATTTTTAATTGGGCAATTAATTCTTCAGCTTCTGTTGTAGACACAGGAGGCCAATAGGGTAAATCAAACTCCATATAGGAATTGTCTAAATCGGAAAGAGCACAAGCAAATAGAGACCTGTAATACAGTTACCACTCATTTTTAGAGATACAGCAGGGAGAAGCACAGTTACAGTTGATGTAAAAGGAGGAGCATAAATATTAGTAATTATACATAAGGCCTCAGGATGTTTCAATAAAACCCCCATGGCTGGCAATAGAGGTACATTCAGCAAGGGGAATAATTTCTGCATCTAATGAAGTAGATACCAGGCAAGCCAATCCTCCACTTAGTCAACCTCTAGACCCTAAAGAAAAAGCTTTAAGGGAAAGGGACAAAAACCCATCAAGTTCTACGTGATCCCCAGCCCAAGTTTCCTGGAGCGAAATAACATCAAAAGTTTTAATATAATTGATGAAGGAATCATTCACCAATTTTGCCCTCCACCCAGCAATGTTCCAGGAACAGACAGAAGTTGGGACATTCAGACTCCATGGGAAGCAGAAGAGTCACCCCAATGGATAAAAGACAACTCTCATCTAAATTAATACAATCCATAATTGTCAGTAGACACAACTCCGACAACTTGATCCCCAGGAGGAGGGATTTCCTCCCCCACCCTGAAGACTCTCAAACCTCTTGTATTACACTTATCTCAGGCTCAACAGAAATAACTGCTCTGGGCAGCCCTGTCTCCACTTCTTGAGAGACTGCAACCATAGGCTGATACTCAGAGAGCTCCCCACCCCCAATCTCTGGAGATTTCAAAAAAAATCTCCTTTTGGTCCAGAGATCCGGATCTTGGTCTGGGATATGTGTGTGTGTGTGAGAGAGAGAGCTTTGCTGTCAGTTTACCAATGAATACACTTAGTCTGTTTAGAACATTATTTTGTTCCTCCCTAGGGAGGTCAGAGAATGACCCATCCAGACTGAGCTCATCATCCCCCAAATCTTTGGAATGATTAGGAAGATCATTAGATTGTTCCTGACATGTTTTCCCCCCTCAAAGATGTCACTGAGTGATTCATGAGGTCATTAGATTGTTCCTCACATGTTTCCCCCTCAAATATGTCATTAAGTGGAAATCCATAAAGTTCTCCTCCATGGATTGGGGAGAACTACTCCTAGGAGTTCCAGGCCTCCCTGCTTCCAGCTTTCCTAGTACCTGGTTTCCCCTTTTCCTGATGCTATTTAGGGGAACCCTATTCATATTCAAGGTAGGGGGATTTGATGACTTGAAAACCCTATTCAGGATTATTCCCCAACTGTGGATACTAGATTCCTAGAATCAAAAATCCCACACACCATGCACGCATCGTGAAAGTGTACAACTATCCAAAGCTGTCTTGGCTGGGTGGAAGTTTCTGAATGAATTTAATCCTCAGCCTAGCTAGAGGTATGCCAAGGATGAAAAGCAATTGCTTCTGAATTTGCCACTGGTTCTGCCAATGTGGTAAAATGCCATTGGGCATAGGAAATTACTCTGTATTTAAGTTGAGCGGCCTTGGAGGAAAAACTGATGTGTGCATGTGTATGTTGGCAATCTGTACAGTATGCAGAGAAAGTAAGGTGAGCCTGAGAGCAAAAGAAAACCAACTGCAAGAAAGAACCGAAATGGGAAAGACACAGCAAGGAAGGAAGATGGAGCAGAACAGGCAAAGATGATGATCAGCGGGAGGAGGGAGAGAGAGAAGGTGAGACAGCCATTGTGTCTGTACCGACCTAAATACCCACCTGCTAGATGACCGTGCCAGGGAAGGGAAACATCTGGTTGGGACGTCTCATTGTAACCAATGCCCACTCCCCACCTGTTGTCACACATTCCCACAACTTGGCTAACCGCCTCTCCCCTGCTCTTGCGTGACATCATTTAAGAACAGGCTAAGCTAAGCACATACCCCTGCATCCTCTTAGCTTCATGAATATAACCCTGTCTCGCCCTATGGTCTTTGTCTCCTTGCCCTCACCCATTCCAGATTGTAAGCCCCTCGGGACAGGGACCAGTCTCTAATCAGAACTGCCAAGCACCAGGTACATTGCAGGTGCTATGGAAATAATGAATCATGTTTGAGGGATGAGGCACTGTGACCTCATCTTTTTTGGACCATTACAATTCCACCATCCATTCCAACTACCAACGGTCTCCCTCCAGCAAGCCTTTTCTTGCTATCCATCTGGTGTTAGCTGTTTCCAGCTTGTGGGAGCCTGATGGCGCTAGTAACAAATCGCGACGGCCTGCTGCTAACATAGGTGTGATTTTTAAGCATCCAGCAGTAAATCAAATTAATTCTCCTTTCTCCATGGCCTCTTCCCTCTTCCTTTCATTTCACCCCTTTGCAAACCCTGAGCGCTTTTTGTCTGATCTAAGGTGATGGGAAACCCGTTCACCGCACACCTTCTACGCGCTGCATCAGGCCTATTGAAACCGACCAAGCGTGGCGCCTTCCGATGGCTGATTTGCAGCCGATTGTTTCTCCTAATCAAGCTGTGAATCACAGCACCCGATTTAAGAACAAAATCCATACAGCAGGCATTCGAGGCCATCAGGAGACAAATGAGCAAAGACAAGGGATATTTATTGGATGAAGGGAGGAGGCCTCTTGCAATATTGCAAAAATCAGTTTCAAAGGCAGATTAGATTGAATGAAAAATTGCCAGCTGGGGAGTCAGGTAATAGTCTATGCTCTGTAAAAGTTAATTACTGAAGGGTATCGCAGGCGAATGATGTGGGGAGCAAACCTTATGCGTTGTTCCTGAACTCGGAGCTACCAGTTCAAGCACAAATGCCCTGCTAAAATAGTCTATTATTTCATATAGATTCCTAGCATGTCAAGGACACTCTCAATGGGGTTATCTCACGGTGCTGGTGCCAGAGGCCACATTCACACGGGATGTTTAGCCTGGAAAAAAAGCCCTCACCCCTGCCTTATTTGTGAACAGGTGCAAGATGTCGGTTGCAGCATTCACGGGATGTAATATGGGTTCAAGTCCTAAAAACAATACCAGGAAAATACGGTTTGACATTTGTGCTAAAGCCCGCTTCAGCATTTCTGGTATCGTGTGAAGGGATTAATTCCATATCAGTCAGCCTTAATTGCTGCAGGAAGGGAGTAGAGATGATTTCCTTCTTGAGGGATGAATCCCCCACTGCTTGCCTGGTGGGGACAATCTATTGTTACGGGGGGCGGGGAGGCATAATAATGGGACACCTATTATCAGCCACGGCAGTACCTGCATTCAATTTTGAATCGGGAGGGAACTTCTGGGATGTAGACAGAAGTCAGGGATGGGGACTGGGGACAGGAGATCCACCTCCCAACATTTCCAGTAGCCAAAGAGGGACAAAAAAGCCCTGCCCTCTTCACCAATAAGCTTCACCCCTTGGTGAATAAGCTCCGCCCCATCACAAATGTGTATGCGCACACCGACCCCTCCCAACATCCCAAGTGCATAAAGAGAGAGAGAGGCCGCTGGGTTTCATGTCATTTCATCATCTCCTCATTGTCCTGTCAAGGGCTTTTCCTGAGAAAGCAACCAGGGAAGAGGGGCTTGAGGCTCGAATACAAGCCTATATCAATCTAACTTGAAAGAGGGTCTTTGACCCCTGAAAAAGAGACAATGGGATTTAACACCCAAAGAGGGACTGTACCTCCTCAGCAGGGATTGTTGGGCGGTCTGGTGTAATCTGCTTAGATCATTTGTAGGTAAAAGCACTTTGAGTTGTAGTTTGCTCGGCTCATCTCTATGCCTTTTTCCCTAGCACACAAGATATGTGCGATGGGGACTGTTCTATTTTATATAAGAAACTATGTGAAAGGTCTTGGTACATCTGGGATCTTTGAGCTAGATAAAACTGGCATAGTTGGATGTTGACATACATTCTTACATTAGGTCATACATTCCTTTGCCATCAAAAGCCCTATTCAAAACCAAACTGAAACTGTAAAGCGTTGTTCAGTTGATCAAGTCAAGTGTCTTCTTAGACACCATTACTGTTCCATCTTCTTTGCAAAGAAATCCTTTTCTATCTTGAACTAAGGACTATTTTAGTCTAGCTTTGTAAGTCTGAATCTATAATGTAAATGTACTTCTATTCGGTAAAGCTGAGTAACTAAGACCTGGATCTTTGACTTTATTTCAGTGATCTGGTAAGAAAAGAGATTCTCTCATAGTGAGGTAGTTAGGTACAAGAGGCCCAAAGTAATAAGATCATGATATTAAGTCCAAGATTTCCCCAGGACCAAAAATTAAGGGCGATTTCAGACGGGACGAATCCAAGATTCACCACGCCTGAACCACACTCAAACGTGGCCTGCGTTTGACTGGTGCACGTCTGTTTGCTACCTGCCAGATGTTCACCACAGTCAAACGCGGGCCGCGTTTGCATTCACCACACTTCTGGGCCCAAGGATGCGAGCGGGTTCAGAAGTGTGGTGAATGGCCACCACGGCAGGGGTGAATGAATCGTAACGTCTGTTCACTCACCCCTGCCGGAGGTGGAATCCA
>QEPC01010893.1:2035805-2119694 GCA_003113815.1 Sphenodon punctatus
GTCCCAGGACACCCCGTTACAATGGGGCTCAGCTTTCCAAAATCCTTCTAGGGTATTAGGTTCTTCTGCACCCCACATAGCTCCTGCCCAGGTGCTTGATTCGGTGCTACGGGATTATGGGAGAAAGTTCAGGTAGCGGACGTGGTTCGGATATGCTTTTTTCTGCTATGCAGTCTGCACAAGCCATGCCCTTATTTATCCCAGGATGATCTTGCCATGGCGACTCATGCCCTGGTGACCATAAGGCTTGATTTTTGTAACTCTTTCTTCGACTGGCTTCCAGCGGTGTTTATCTATCACTTGCAGCTTGTTCAGAATGTGGTGACAGTGCAGCTGCTTCTTGGTTTGGGCAGCCATGATCATATTATGCCCCCCCCTTGCCATGTTCTTTGCATTAACTGCCTGTAGAGTGAGGCTGCGTTCCCACCTGTGGCGGCAGTGGGAGGGGCGAGAGAAGCCGCGGCAGATCCCCGTTCGCACCGGCGTCAGCCGGCTCCTCCGCGCTGCCGCGTCTTCCCTCCCCCCTCCTGTTGCCGCCACTGCCGCCGCAGGGAACGCAGCCTGACAGATTGAATTTAAGATTGCTCTGTTGGTTTTTAAGGTCCTGAACAGTCTAGGCCCTGACTATATTCGAGAGACCTGCTCCTGGAGCCTCGCGGTGTTGAATATCTGTGCTCAGAAACCACCCGCTGCTTGGGGACCCCGCGCCATCACGCCTTAAATTGGCAGGTGATCGGACCTTTGCTATGTGGGTTCCTCAGTGTGGAACTCTCCTCCCTTCAGATGTTCTTCTCCGTTCCACCCTCCTCACCTTTTAAAAAGCACCTGGAGACTTCTTTGTTCTTCAGGTGCTTTTAGAATCCACTGCTGGTTCTCCTGACTATGCCGTCTCCTCCCTTTTTACCTTCCCCTTTTAAATTGTCATAAATGACTTTGTATTTTAAATGGATTTTATATTGTTTTATCATGTTGTAAAGTGCTCCAAGAGCCATCTTGGCAGTAGTGGACGGACGCCATAGAAATAAATATTATTTATTATTTTATTTTCTGGCTGACCCCAGGTGCCGATTGCTTTCTGTTTGAGGCTGATGGCCTTTGGGATTGGGGGCTAGGAGGAGAGAATGGCATTTTTCCAGCCTGAGCTGGAGGAGTTGCGAAGCAGAACTTGAACTCGGTCCCACAAGGCTCGAAAGCCAAAGAGTAATCAAACATGCAAGATTTTCTTAGAGGAAGCCGAAGCCAAGGATGAAATTGCCAGGAGCCCAGTGGCGGCTTAGAGGAATGGGCTGCTTTCACCGTCCACTGATTTTAGAAAACATTATTAACTAGATCGGAAGATGATGGGCAACAGGGCTTACGCAGCTGGGATCTCCAGGGCAATGATTCCTCTTAAGCAAGTGGAAGTGGTTTAACTTTAGAAGTTGCCCCCCGTATTGGGGCCATTTTTGCTGTTCTTCAGGACTTCAGAGGGCATCTGCCTCTCCTTGGCACCTAAGATCCAGTCTCTTAGAGGCCTGTGGCTTCTCCTTGCAAGAAATCCAGCCCTTCCTGACTATTCCCGCTGCCCAAACCCTAGTCCAAGCTCTAGTCCTCTCCCACCTTGACTACTGCAACCTCCTTCTTGCAACCCTTCCCCACTCTCACCTTGACTCTTTTTCCCTTCTCTTCAATACTCCACTGCCAAGGTTATCTGCCTCACCTGCCACCTGGATCATGTTCACTTCAACCCCTTCTCTGCTCCCTACCTCTCCCTCTACACATCCAGCACAAACTTCTTGTCCTCACCTTCATGGCCTTGCTCCACTTGTTCCATCTCCCCCCGTTCTCCTGCTACGTTCCCATCCGGGAACGTCCCACCTCTACTGCCGTTCTACTCACCTGTTCCCTGTCCTGTCTTCACCCTTTCTCCATGGCTGCCCCCTATGCTTGGCACTCCTTCCCTGAACACACACGTTCTGCTCCCTTTGAATCTCTGAAAAACCTGCCTCATCCATTGAGCTTTCCCTAGCTCCTCGCAATCGCCACCTTCTGACCCAGAGGCAAACCAAAGCAACTACTTTGGTTTAATTAAATCAGAGTAACTACTCCACTTCAGTAGCTTTCAGATGAACAGAGGTAAACTGAAGTAACTACTTAGACTGAAATAAACTGAAGTAGCTTTGGTAGCATTCAGACAAGCAGAGGCAAGCTGAAGCAACTCCTTTCATTAAATCGAAGTAGCTGCTCTGCTATGGTAGCGTTCGGACGAACGGTGGAAACAGAAGCAGCGCTGTGGGGCAATCTTCCCCTCCCCACCAGCTGAGATGTAACAATTGCTGAACCGTGGCTGCCACCCTCACAATGCTAAGCGTTCACACAAACAGCTACTTCAAAATGCAGACCAAAGGGGAGAATGTACTCCTGATTGTTTGGGAGTACCTATTTCATCCTACTCCTGAATAACGTTGGTTCTGGGCTCTGCTTGTGTGAACGTTACTGGAGTAAGAAGCACAGCCTGACTAGTGTCAGGACCTGGGTCTTGAACCATTGCCCCCAGGGCTGCTGGAGTAGTGACTAGTCTACGCCTGCAGCTCCACTGCCTCCCCTTGCTTTAGGCCCAGCCACTCCCCCAAATGGGCCTCCCTAGCCATACCCCCCCGCCCCCATACATGTTTTCTGCCCCGTCATGCATCCCAGCTTCCTGGTTGGCTGCCAGCCAGCATATAAGGTAGGGCGGCCATACCTCCCCTTTAAAAGAGGACGCTCATGAAAAATACATGTTGCAGGGCTGCTTTGGTTCCAGTGCAGCCCTGCACCATGTATTTTTCATGAGTGTCCTCTTTGAAAGGGGAGGTGTGGTCACCCTAATATAAGGGTAAAATCAAATGTGCTGCTGGTGCGTCAGCCACGGGGAGGGGGGGCTGCCTCCGGCCGGGGCAGCTTAGGGAACCGACTAACTGGCTGGAGAGAGGGGGTGGGGGGCAATGTGGGGCTGGCTGGCCCTGCGCTGCCAATAACAGGCAGCCATGGCCGGTGGCCATGGCAACCCCCCACGCTGGGCCAGGTTGGCGCGGAAACAGATACCTGGGCGGCCTTTGGGCCTGGACCGTGGACCCAGTTCCCTCAAGACCCATGTTTCCTGGGGAACCGTCTACTCCGCCAGGGTCTGTACCAGGCCCACATCCGGTGGCTCAGACACAGACGTATGGGGGTGAGGCGCTGGCTCAAGCAGGGCATAGCAGGCAAACTAGGCCCTTGTCCTGTTTCTCAACACCCAGTGACTTCCTGGTGAGGTCACTTGCTGCTCTACCCTGCAGTTCTTACCCTGGCTGTGCCCTGCTCCGCAGTGTCTTGCTCCTCCTTTTCCTGTTCTGGTGCCCTGATGCTGTACCCCCAACCCCCCCCCCCCATCGGCCCATGTCCCTGATGGCCCTCACCCCACAACCTTGACAGCTGGAACGTGACCTGTGACACACCAGTAGGAACAGAATTGGCTTTGGTTTCTCTGCACTCTTCGCTATGGAGCGACTCTGGCTTTCCTACTGCAGGATAAAGGAGAGGCTGGTACGTGCGGTGCCTGGTAGGTCGCAGCGCCCCTAGGGATGACACCCCCGCTAAAACCGGATGAAAGGTGTGGGCGAGCTGACTCCGCACCTGTCGCTTTTTGCGCCTGCTGCTGCCGTCGCTTCGGAAACCTTAGCGTCAAGGAGATGTGCTTGGAACAGCTAAGCCCACGCCATCTGCTGTGCCACTCGGCCCCGGCCCCCTCAGCAAACCAGGCTGCGCGTTTGCATTCGCTTCCTTACCCGGTGATTAAGTGATAATCGCACAACAAAGCAGAGCGACGCCAGGCTTGGCTGCTGTGGGGGCTGGAGGCAGCAGTAGGGCGGGCATGCAAAGGGGACCCCCTGCTGTCTTGGGCTGGCAGTGTCTGGATGGGGTACAGGAGAGGTCTGTGCTTTAGGAGCATTGTGAGGCCTTGTCCCTGGCTAGTCCCTGGAAGGGGGTGGGGCATCCTCATAGCAACTATTGCAAATGCATACCCTGCAAGAGAACCTTTTGGGCCTGTACAGTAACAAGTTTTGCTATCTTGTGCTGCTTTCCCAGCAGTGTAAGATTTGTACTAGGTTCAGCAGGCAAAGGGGGTCCTTTATCAATTAATCCAGCAGGAGAAAGAGCTGGCTGACTCCCCACCGTGGTGGTGGTGGTGTTTATTCACTGGGGGTGGGACCCCTTTTCTCACTTTAACAAGCTTGGGAGCGGGATCGTCTAAAACCGCCCTTAGTGTTGGAAGTAGCTGACTCCACCTCATCCCGCTCTTTCCTAGCCGCCTAATCGTAAATCTGTTCTGCATCCCCAATTGGGACCCCCAGGGGCTTGTTTGCGCTGCTGTATCTGCCCAGCGCACCAAGCTGTGTCCCACCCTTCTCGTTGATCTGCTAGCAGGGGATCCGACGGGAAAAGAAAAGGGAATTATCGGCTTTGGTGTGGTTGGATATCATTTTTGTATGCATTTGATTTCCATCTCCCCACTGCCTTGACCGTCTCCACCGGTAAGCCGGCGGCAGCCGCTGTGGTAGCTGCCCCAATCCGGAATGAATGAGATCCAAATTCTTTGGGGTCGAAGCCTGCTTTTGTCAGTGCCATTCGCATTACAGCATTAAATTGATAACATGTGAGGGGTCTTGTGTCCTGGTGCAAAAATAAATCCCCTGGCACCGGCGGGTGGATATTAAAATACCGCCACATCTGCTCAATAGGGCACACAGCTGCGTTATTGCACCGGTACACCCTCACCTTTTGCCCTTTTTTACGCTGATCAGTTTTGGAGCATTGCAGTTGTAACTCTATGCCTAGTTCCTTCCATGTGACAGCCGGGATACCTAATGCTCGACCAGAGACATCATCCCGGGACGCAGGGACCACTTCACTAATTCGGAAACCTCCGAAAAACATCACCGCATACACCGTGGTAAACAGCTGCGTTTCAAATGCGCTACGGCAAACTACTGGCAGGGACCCGATAAGGCCGGTTAATACTGGTGTTGTTATTGGGGACCTAAGGACAGTGTGTACTGTTGATGTTCTTGCCCAGCTTTCAAACATGCGTTTAAGGAAGAAACCCTTGTCTGGGGATGGGAAACCATTAAGTCTGTTGACAAATACCAAAGCTGCCACCTTTCCACTAATAGTTCCAACTGCCAAGCCCCTTTCATGTAGCTCCATCACAAATTGTATTACCTCATTTTCCCTGGCGGGCAGCTCCATCCCCATACCCTTCCTTGCTCTAAACTGCTGGAACTCTCTGAAGGCCCTGCTGTAGGCAGTCTGGGTTCTGGGAGCCAATGATCCCTTTATGATGCCCTGCATTTTTATTTCCCAAGCTTCCATATCCCTGGTGGTAGGGGGTCCGCCAAGTTCCTGGCTTCCGGCGCCAATTCCCGGAATCGTTTTATCTGAAACCGAGAAAGGGCGTCGGCTATGCCATTGTTAATACCAGGTACATGCCAAGCCGAGAACATGATATTGCTCCTCAGGCACAATCCCACAAATGTCCGAACCAGGGACATGACCCTCGGTGAACGGGATGACATGATGTTGACCACATGTACGACTGCCATGTTGTCGCACCAAAAAAGTACAGCTCGGTTGGCGAACCGCTGCTTCCACAGGAGGACCGCCACCACTATTGGAAAAAATTCCAAGAAGGTAAGGTCCCTGGTAACTCCTGCTTCCTGCCACTCTTCTGGCCACGGGGCTGCACACCAGTGGGTTTGGAAATAAAGCCCGAATTCAGCACCACCCACTGAATCTGAATGCACCTGGAGATCTGCCTTCAAGAGTAGCTGCTCCCTCCAAAAACTGATTCCGTTATATTCCTGGAGAAATTGTAGCCAAATGCCTAAATCGTCTTTCATTTCCCGTGTTACCCCAATCCTATAATGGGGCTGCATTTCACCTCTTAGCTTACAGTATAATCTAGAGAGGAAGGCCCTCCCGGGGGCAATCAACCGGCATGCAAAGTTGAGACCACCTATCAAGGATTGCAGGGCCTTTACTGTTATCTTTCTCATCTCCATGCATTCCTTTATTTTACTTTTAATATTATCCAGTTTGTCAGCTGGTAATCTAGATAGTTTTAATTTTGTGTCCAGCTCAATCCCCAAATATGTGATAGTAGTACTCGGTCCTTCCGTTTTTTCAGGGGCTAAAGGGATCCCCAATTCTCTTGCCATATCCTGGAATGTTTCCAATGTGTGAGCACAGTGTTGGCTTTTAGGTGGGCCAATTAATAAAAAATCATCTAAATATTTAAGTTATCTCAACCGTTCGCACCTGTTGCCGGAATATCCATTCAACAATCGAGCTAAATCGCTTGAATGCCGAACAAGATATGGAGCACCCCATAGGCATGGCTCTATCCTAGTAATATACTCCTTCAAAACAGAAACCCAAGAGGTGGAAACTACTGGGATGTACTGGCAGCAAGCGAAATGTGGATTTAATGTCTCACTTCGCCATTATAGCCCCATTTCCCATGGCCTTCGCCTTCTCTACAGCCTCATCGAATGATGCGTATCTGATGGTAGTCAACTCTTTCGGTATAGCATCATTCACTGATCCACCCCTAGGGTGGATCATCGGGAATTCCCCTGGTGTTTTCTTTGGCACGATTCCCAGTGGGGAAACGACCAAGCCGGTCATGGGCAGGGCTGAAAAGGGGCCTGCTACTCTTCCTTCCTCGACTTCCTTTTGTATCTTTGCTCACACTAAGTCCTCCCGCCCTTCAATGGATTTCAAATTGCGTGCTACTTTCTGTTGGTGTACTGGGCCAGCTGGGATAATAAAACTGTTTTCAAAACCTTGTATTACGTAATCGACCTCGGTTCTGACAGGGTGTCCCTGCAAGGCCCTTTCCAGATATTTAATTCGGATTGGGGTCGGTCCCCTTCTGAGGACGTGGGGTTGTATTGTTCTGCCCACCTCTTTGATTTCCCCAGCCCTGTCCATTCCTGCCCCTTGCTCCTCTCTGTCTGGGCTGGGGGCATGTGATTGCAGAGTGACTCCCCCAACAATTGGAGCAAGTGTGCCGAAATCGGCAAGCTGTTCGACCACAGCGCCCTCCCCTATTGTATTCCCAGGAAGGCCCTGGGGTACCTTGCCCCCATTTCCTAGCATCGCTGCGAAATGGTTCATTGGCCGGTGCCACCCCTCCCCTGACTAAGGGATGCCCACTATCTGACCGCGGTGCACTCATGGCATCGATCATGCTTTCTAGGCACAAATCCGCTGCGTGCTTATCCCACTGCATTCCCGGGACGTTCGCTGCCCTATGGCGAAAGGCTTCATCATATCGAAGCCATGCTCCTGGGGGGCCCGTGCCATGTGCACGTCGCACTATATCCTCATATTTATGCAGCTGTAAGCCCCGCCCTGAGTCCTGCTGCATAATCACCCCCATGTAGACGCAATACGCCGACATCCAATTATCCCAATTCCTATCTGCCTTGGGACGCCTAAATTTCTCTTTGTCCTTCCCTTCTGTCTGTTCGGAGTGAGCCACAATTGGATCACTGAACAGCAGAGCGAATAGATCAACATACTCGCCTCGCCAAATTTTGTCTTTCGTAGCTTGGGTCAAATGGGACCTGAAAGGGGCTGCCACATCCGGGACTGGTCCCCCTGGTGGGCGGGCCTTAACCTCCGCGGGCACTACAGGAACCTGCTG
The DNA here is from genome assembly GCA_003113815.1 of Sphenodon punctatus. Classification (NCBI taxonomy): domain Eukaryota; kingdom Metazoa; phylum Chordata; class Lepidosauria; order Sphenodontia; family Sphenodontidae; genus Sphenodon; species Sphenodon punctatus. Next base: position 2,043,514 of record QEPC01010893.1, read on the forward strand.
TAGCGACTTTGTGGGCTCCACCCCTTCCAGAGAGGAAGGAGTGGGTGGGGCTGCCACCTCCCCTCGTTCGGTCTGGTTTTCTAGTACAGGTTGGGTGCCTTGCACCAACTCCAGTGGAGTTGCCGGCACCACCCACATCCATGCCCCATCGACCAGCCGCAACTGCGGGGTCTTATTAACTTGGCTCTGCCCATGCCCTCTGTTGGGAACGCTCTCATTGCCATTCCCCCTTTCTGGAGGTGGGGGTCCTGATGCCCACCCTGTGTGATCCTGTTCGGCCCTATCTCCCATGGGGCTACCCTCGTCAATGGTTTCTACTCCTGTTGCATTTATTGGGGCAACCTCCCCTGCAGGCCTACCTGAAAGCGGTGCGCTTCCTTCCCGTGTTCCCGCTTCGGTTCCTTGAATTGGGCATCTCCTTTGCCGCTGAAACTCCCGTTCCAAAGCCTCAATTCTCCTTCTTAACTCGCTGTCCCCGGGTTGCTCACTCTGGTATGCTCCTTCACATCTTCGCCTCGCCGCTGGGGGCTCTCCATCGCCCGCTAGGGGAAGTCCACTCGCCCTCAGCAGGGCCTCACAGGCCGCAAGCTGCTCTGCGAGTTCCGCGCAGGACGGAGCCGTTCCTTGCCAGCGGCTTTGTGGGCCTTCCGCCCCTTGCGCCGCCGCCCGTCCCGCTCTGGCAGCCTTTGAAGTCTTTTTCTTCGTGCGGCCCATCTCGCCGCACAGTCAGGGATTTTCCGGCCTATTCAGCAGCAAGCGCTCCCTTGCTGCTGACTTCTTCCCTTTCCAGCCGCCGAATGCCCCTTTTGGGAGGGGGGCCACGTGAATGCCGCCCAGCCTAAACTGGGCGGGTTCAGATATTCTTCCAGTGTGCTTCCTCTGCACGCTTCCTCAAGCCTGCCCAGCAACAGGGCATCAACCAATGAGAGCTCTCCAGGCTCTCGCACCGTGCCCCATTCTCCCAAGAGGGGAGGGGGCTAGACAAATACCCTGTCGCCGTCATTCTGCGGCGAAGGGGACTTTTGATTGGCTCAGAGTGATCTCTCCCCGGATTGGTTGCCACTACGTATAAAGCTTCCTGGGTCAGCAGTGACACTTTGGTCAGAACAGCTGAATTGCTACAGGTCTTTTCCTGCCCTCGCCGTGGCCGTCTGTGCTCTCTAGATTGATCCTTGTGGCTGGGCCTTGTCTCCTGAAACTGCTTCCCAGCCATTTCTCCAGAGAAGTGCCTTCTTGAATTGATCTTCTGGCCCTGTAGACCCCTGACCATCTCTGACCCGGAGTCCGCCACGTGCTCTGGAGGCTCCAGTAGATCTCCTTGTGGGGCAGTGGACCAGCCTTTCAGGATGAAAATGAACCGCACAAGAGGCACCCACGAGTGAGTGATAACCAGGCCATTTAGTAACTCCCCTTGGAGCGGGATTACGCATTTCCTGTCCAGCTTGCCCAAAGTAGCATCTTGCCAAGGCAGGAAAAGAATGCCATCTGGGCTAGTGTCTCCAGGGAGGCTAGAGGCTAGGGAAAGCGCCTCCAGTGAGGCAGGGCGGGCTCTCTCTCAAGGGGAGCGCTCCGCTCCATTCTGGAGACCAGTTGTTGAGGTGCCCTAGAGCTGGGAGCTAGTGAGAGGAGTCCCAGCGTGGCGTGCCGGAGCCAGTGGGAAGGATCCTGGTAGATCACCTGAGTGGATCACAGGCACCATAAGTCTGGCTATCCCTAGCCTAATGAGTTTTTGTTTTTTTCCTGAATCCGGTGATGCTCTCTCTTGGCCTTCCCTGAATCTGAGAGAATCGAGCTGAAAGAGCATCCCACGTGGGGGCTTTTAATAGCTAACCTAGTTCAGTGAATCTGGAGCATCTCTCCCCTCAGACAACGGGGCTATTCCAGTTGGGGGAGGGGGTCGGTGTGAATGCAGCAGAACTGGCTTCGGGTCTGAGCAAACACCGTTATGTAAGTCGCCGAGGCCTCTCTGAACCAGACGCTGAAGCACTGCCGCTTTATCTGTTCTGACAGCAACAGCACGGCCTTGCTCTGCTCCCGGGGGCTGGCTAGCTTGAAGTCTGCTGCGGGGCTGTCACTTGGCAGAGCCTGTTCCCAGCATTTACTCGGGGCGGCCTTTGCAAAGGCAAGACTCCATAGCTAGAACTGGGGCTTAATTTTCCAGATAAATAAATAAATGTCGGTGCTCAAGCCTCCCTTGACTCCAGAAGCTTGGGGGGATTCACAGGGGCTCGTAGAACTACCTTGCCAGACTCCCGTCCCCCTTCCCTGCCCATCCACAGCAGCTGCAGCTGGGGTTGAGGCTACTGCATTAAAAGGGATGCCAGAGCTGAGCCTTGGCACAAACTAGGTGGATCTTACACGTTCTGGTACGCTCAGAGCAAAGGAGCTTTGTGGCAGTACCCATGGCATCATCCCACAGCAGAGCTGCTTGACCAAAACAGTCAAGTTGCTCCGTGTTTATGCTGCCACCTGGGGAGGGGGGGGGGCGAGACCATCAGCACTGAAACTGACCCACTTTTTGGGTACTCCAGGGCAAGAGCCCTGGATCTGGAACATTTGTGTGAACATAGCCTTTTCCAACTCCCGGCTTGTAGTGGTTTGATTCTGTAGTGGGCAAGAGTCTGCCTTAGTTTTGCACATTTTACTGTGGTGAGGTATCATCTAGGCTTCATTCGCAGGCTGATTTCCCCTCGGGTACTTACTCGGGTGATGATAATCCACTTCATTAGGGTTCAAACTTTGTAACTACATAGAGAGAGGCTTCCCAAGGAGCTAATAACTGTGTGAGCAGTTCGGTGTTAGGTATTGTGCCTTAACACACTTTAATTAACTCTCATTCATTGTTTACGCGATAATTTACCTCTGTGGATAAGCTACTCCAAAGTATGTATTTCTCTTTAATCAGAACTTCATACCCCAGGAGGTTACCACCCCCTACTTTTGCTTTAAATGCAGTTTAAAATGGAATTACTCCAGGGCAATTTGTTTGTGTGAACATGCCCCAGTGATAATTCCAGGCAGGGCCAGTGTATTTCTGGCTTCTATTTCTCCCTCACCTGGATGCTGTATCATTATCCCTGCGTTAGGAGAAAGGCTGCTCCCGTTTCCACTGGATGCTCGCGCAGGCAGCTCACGTCGGATGCTCTCGAGAGCTTGTCATTCAGCCTGCCGATAAGAATATAATCTCTTCTTAAACATTCACTCACCGTTGATTTACTTATTGGGGAGGGCGGGAGGGGCAGAAAGCTTTGCTCTCTGTCTTAAAAGCCGCTTAAGGGTTTAGACTGCCTTAATATTCCGTTTTTAATTAAAATGGTTTTACCAAGGAAAGCCGGAAGCAACTTGGGGAGGGAGAAATATATATAAGTCCGCTGGTGCGACTCAGTGCGTTGATTCCTGGGGCAATCAAAGGTCGTTCTTTTATTCTCTGCATCGCTTTGGTTAGCATTAAGGCAGCCGTGCACCCAGATCCTGGTACCGCAGGAGGAGACTAGTCACGGCTGTACTGGGTCAAACCAACGGTCCATCTCACCCCGCATCTTGTCTCCAACTGACCAGGGCCGAGGAAGAGCATAAAAGCAGGGGTGGGGAGCCTCAGGGCCAGGGGACAGATGTGGCCCAGGTCTGATTTTTATTAGGCTCCTTTTCAGTTCCTGGATATGGACCCTGGATGCCGTTTGTACCCCAAGCGCTGAAAGAGGGAGCTCAGGATAGCGGAGCCGAGATGAAGGCATGCATGCAAGGCTAGGGGATCGATCGTAGCACAGATCCATGATCTCAACCCTCTGCTCCCCTGCCCCCATCATCTGTGCCATTCTCTTGGACTCCCCTCTGCACGCCAGGGGAGTCTCTCCAGCCCAGGGGCGTGGCTGCTAGGCAGGACTGCCCCCACCCTGTGCAGAAGATGGAATGGGTCACCCCACTCCAGTATGCACATGCATTCTATGTGCGTGTGGGGCCCCAGTACAGTTGCTCCTGCTGCACTTATGGTAGCTATGCCCCTGCAACAGCCCTACTCAGCAGGGGCAGTCCCTTGTCGGGGGCTGAATCACACTGTCCCTCTTTCAGGGGACAAAGCCTGACTTTCAAGAGAGAGATACAAGACAGGATTCCAGCCTCAGGCAGGCCCCCCTTTCCTGGTGGCCTCCCAGGAAAAGCCCTTGAGAGGCCAATGGGGAGATGATGGAATGACAAGAAACTCAGTAGAATGAGAAGCTGAAGAGCTTCAGTTCCTCTTCATACACCTGGAATGCTGAGAGTTGGATGTGCAGGAGTGGGTGGAGCTTATTGACTGGGGGCGGGGCTTGTCCCTCAGCAGCTGCTGGGAGGTATGCCCTCCTCATCCCACCCAGATCATACTCCTCCCTCCCTTCTCCCCTTACCCACAACATATCCCCTATAAAATGTGATAAAATACAAGTGTCACCTGGAGACTGGCGGGCTGTTGAGGTTCCCACTCGCTCTGGGTCGTCTCCCACCTTTCCCTGTGCCCCTCGCAGTCTCACCGGTTTCAGACATTCACAATTGGGTCAGGCTCATCTTGGGGTTGGCCGAGAACTTCCGCCCTGCTTGGTGCTTGGGGTGCAGCGAGCACAAGGAGACCACGTTTGGAGCTTTATATATAAAAGGGTAAAGCCAAAAGGCACAGGGTGAGCAGAAAGAAAATAAAGGTAAAAGCAAATGCAAAGCTAGCTAACCAATAAGTTCCCTGGCTCGCGCTCACCTAGCCAAGCGAGCAGTCTAATTTCATGGGACAAAAGTGTACTTTCTCTGCCTCCCAACCGGGTGACAGGGCCCTTGCTTGGAGTCCAGCAGCAGCCTGGGGAGGCCGTCCAAGAGAGTCTCCCTCTATGGGTCAGCAAGCTTCCTTTTAAACCTCCCAAACTGGTTGCAGTGTCCCCGATGTCATGGGGAAAGGCATGCAGGGTGTTGCCACTTTTCCTGTTTCCCAATTGTCCATGAATGGGGTTTTGATGGCTCTGGGCTGCCAGGGTGGTGCCTCAATGGCTTGTTGAAGGGGCATTAGCAACACCCTGATTCACTTAAGCCCAGTATCCCTGTACATGCTTGGTACAAGTTACAGTCAGGAGGTTTTGCACATCTGGGAGCTGACTGGCACATGCAGCTCCATGCACCCAAAGGGGTACAAGTCGGGTTTCCAACAAGTAACAATCTCTTGAAATTCTAGCAAAGTCCTTCACATGAAGGTACGTCAGCAAAGCTTCATGACCACAGTCCCACTCTTAACGGCCCCACAACGGTGCCAGATCCCTTTGGGTTGGCTTGAATTTTCTCTCTTCCCCTGATGGGCAATGCTACTGAGCTCACCTCTCCCTCTTCTTTGCCTAGGGGCGCCACTTCCGTAGTTTACAGCTGCAAAGAGAAAGGGACCCACGCGCAGTACGCAACCAAAATACTGAAGAAGACGGTAAGTCTCTGGAAGATGAGATTCCATAAGGAAATGGTGGGCTAGATCATAAGGACATAGGAAATATAAGAAGTGCCGTACTGGGGCAGACCAGTGGTCCATGCAGACCAGCATCCTGTCTCCGACAGCGGCAGTCTTGGTTGACTCGGAGACGTACCCAACACGTCATAATGGAGTGACCCATTCCTGCTGTTCGGTACCAGCTCCCAACAGCCAGTTACCACCCCCCCACCCAACCTACTTGACTAATAGATGCCCCACCTGGTATAAATTGCCCTTTTTGCATTGGAGACAACGGGCCAGAGGCCTATCTGGTGAAAACTATAGCCTCACTCTGATGGAGTCAATGGGCTGCTGTATCCTAAGCTTGTGTAACTCAGCCCTGCTCCATTGGAGTCAATGGAACCAGCCCCTTGCACCAGTGTTAATTAGCTTTGCTCGACTGAAGTCAATGGGGACCTTCTGTTGGCCCTCACGGCCACCTCCTTTGCTGAACCGTGTTCGCCTCAAAGTTAGGCAATACGCTCCTTCTATTTGCATACATAGACGCAAATCAGCATATGCAAACTTTATGCAAATGATGTCTAGCACCATCCCCTATTTTGAGCGTTGGTTTGTCCATCATTTCATAGTTGAGAGCTGGCCTCAGCCTGCATGATGGTCAGGAAGGCCCGACAGTGATCCCTTTGTCAGTTCTCAAACGTTTTTGAACTTTGCCCCACTTCCACTTGTCTGTCGTAGTTGATGCGCCTCCCCACAGCAGATCCACGTACAAATATCTTGCCCTTCTCTCTTCCTCTTGCCCTTCCCACCCTTCTGTTGCTTCCCCTCTTCTCACCCCCTTGTTCTTTGACTCTCTCTCTCTCCCTTGTTACCCAATTAGTTTAGAAATTCCCTTTAGCTCAGTGAGAGCGTGGAAGTGTTTGCCTACTAGGGTTCTTCTTACATCCCCCTTGAGTATCTTCCGTGCCCCCCATAAGCGGGGGGTGGGGGTGGGAGACTTTCCCCCAGTTTGAGAGTCTAGGGTAGGGCTGGCCTTAGAATTTGTAGGGCCCAGGGCAAAGATAAAATTTGGGGCCATTTGGGGACACCATCTGGGCGCTTCTCTGGTAGTGGGTCCCCACATCTGCCTGCCCAGGTGAGAACAGGGGCCACTGTGAGGGTCCCTGGAAAGAGCAAGGCCCAGGGCAGCTGCCCAGGTTGCTCTGTGGTAAGGCCAGCCCTCACCTAGGGTCTAAAGCAGGGGCGGGCAGACTTGCCCAGTGGGCACGGATCTATCCTGCCCGCGCAGAAGTCCCTGATGATCAACCGCCCAGCCAAGTCCACCAGCAAATTTACGGGGCAGAGGGATAGGGAATTCTGCCACGCCCCTTTCTGGCATGACCACGCCCCTTTTCGGAGCACCACGGCGCCACAGCAGACAGACTGGCTTTACCCTGAGGCGTCTCCTTGCTAGAAGAATTCAGAATTCACCCCCATTTTATTTTCATTTTCAGATTGACAAGAAGATTGTCCGGACTGAGATCGGAGTTTTGCTGAGGCTCTCGCACTCAAATATTGTAAGTAAAAGCCGTGTGGGCCTTGGGTTTCCATTCTGAACTGCTAAAATCCAAATGTCATTTGAAATCCATGGGATGAGCTTCTCTTTGCTGTTATGAGGGGTGTCCCTTATTTCAGAATGCCCCTGCCCCATAGAACAGGCGCCCCCACAGCTCTGCAGAATCCTGTAGGAAAAAACACCCCATGTTCCTATAGAAAAGGGGTGGAGGAGCTTTCCCCTCCCAGGAGCCACTTTGAAAATGAGTACGAGCATCCAAGGCCACACAGCAGTTGGGAGTGGAGGTGCTTAAAGGCTTTGCTGAGAAAGAGGAGGATCCAGATCATGGCTCTGTGCCAGGGATCCCTCCCCTGGCTTTGTGTGCCTGCCCTCCTCTCTGCTCCCTTCCCCTGGGCTTACCCTTTCAGTGCTTTGGAGGCAGGAACTGGATCCAGGGGCCAAATACAGGAACAGGAAAGGGGATCAAATAAAAACTAGCCGTGGGCCACATTTGGCCCCTGGGCCTGAGGTTCTCCCCCCCGACACAGAATCCCCATAGAGCTGGCACCCCATAGTGCCACAGGAGACTATATAACACATGCCATGTTGGGGGGCAGGGCTTAATATCCCCAGATATTAATATCCATGAAGGTCGTGCCACTCCAGTTCCCAGTGAGAGCAACCTTGCCAGTGAGTGGCACCAGCACTCCACCCTCACCCACTCTGAAAACTTTCTTCATGGCAGGGGCCTTTGCAAGCGCCCTGAGCATCCCCTGAGAAACTTTCAGAGTGGGGGGGTGGCGTGTTGGCCCCACTCCCTCCTCAGCCCACTCTGAAAATGTGGCACTTGGGCTGTTTGCAGAGGAGCCCCTTGCGTGCTTAGTATTTATTTATTTATTTTATTTATTTTACAAATTTATATCCCGCCCCCTCCTGCAATGCAGCTCGGGGTGGCTAACAACACAATAAAATATTAAAACCACGTAAAATACAAATATAAAAACGTCATCTAAACATATTACATAAAACAGGGCTAGAAAATAAATAAATAAATGGGCGGGGGATTAAAATCACCCCCCCCCCCACCCTCCCTCCCAAAGGCCTGGGCAAACAGCCAGGTCTTACAGTTCCGCCGAAATGTCAAAAGGCTTGGGGCCAGGCGAGCTTCCTCCGGAAGGGAGTTCCACAGCCGCGGCCCTATCACCGAGAATGCTCGCTCCATCGTGGCCCCCCGCTTAACACGGGGGACCTCCAGGAGGGCACCCCCGGCAGACCGCAGGAGCCATTCCGGGGCGCGAAGGGCGAGGCGGTCCCTAAGGTATGAGGGGCCAAGGCCGTATAGGGCTTTATAGATCATCACTAGGACCTTGAACTTGGCCCGGCACACTATCGGCAGCCAGTGCAGAGCTCGGAGCACCGGTGTAATGTGCTCCCGGCGACCCGTCCCCGTAAGAAGACGAGCCGCCGCATTCTGCACCAGCTGCAGCCTCCGGGCCAAGAACAAGGGAAGCCCCACGTAGAGCGCGTTGCAGTAGTCGAGCCGCGAGGTGACGAAGGCATGGATGAGGGAGGCCAGGTCCGGGCCAGAGACATACGGACGCAGCCTACGTACCAGATAAAGCTGGCGGAAGGCAGCCTTAGCGACTGCCTCCACCTGCCGCTCCAGCCGCAGGTCTGCGTCCAATATGACCCCCAGACTCCGGACCTGCTGAGCTACAGGGGGGCAAACCCCCCCAACCAGGGGGGCCACCACCCCCTTCGCCCTCCCCACCACCATCACCTCCGTCTTATCTGGGTTGAGCTTCAGTCTGCTCCGCCGCATCCAATCCGCCACGGCCTCCAAACATTGGGATAGCACCGAGACAGCAGGGTCTGGGTCAGTAGAAAACGAGAGGTACAGCTGAGTATCATCAGCATACTGGTGACATCGCACCCCGAACCCTCTCACGACCTCCCCCAAGGGCTGCATATAGATGTTAAATAATAATGGAGACAAGATCGATCCCTGCGGAACGCCACACGGTAAGGCGCGGGGGCTCGATGTTTCCTCCCCCAACACCACCCGCTGGCTCCTCCCCGAGAGGAATGAACGGAACCATTCAAGAACAGTCCCGTCCAGACCCCCCCGGTCACGCAGTCGTCTCAACAGCAGCCCATGGTCCACGGTGTCAAAAGCGGCCGAGAGATCGAGCAGGATGAGAAATGTCGAACATCCCGCATCCATCTCCCGGCGGAGGTCGTCCACCAAGGCCACCAACGCCGTCTCGGTGCCATAGCCGGGGCGGAACCCAGATTGAAAAGGGTCAAGGAGCCCGATATTATCTAGATGACCCTGGAGCTGGAGCGCCACTGCCCGCTCAATAACCTTCCCTAAAAAGGGAAGGTTAGAGACAGGTCGGTAGCTGGCGAGCGCGTCTACGTCCAACGATGGTTTTTTCAGCAGGGGGCGCACCACAGCCTCTTTTAAGCAAGGCGACAACCTCCCCTGCCGAAGGGACGCATTCACCACCCTCGCCAGCACCGTCCCCAACGTCTCCCCGGAAGCTTTTATTAACCAGGACGGGCACGGATCTAGTTGACAACACGTGGCCCTCACAGACCCCAGGACATCCACCACATCGGCCGGCGTCACTTCCTGAAACTCACCCCATAAAGATGGACCAGACGGACCCTCCGCCCCCCCGCGCTCTTCCCCTACTGCTATCAACCCAGCGTCGAAATCGGCCTGAATCCGAGCGATCTTGTCTGCGAAGTAGATGACAAACTCCTCACAGCGGGCCCGGGACAAGTCCCCATCCAGGCGGAGGGAGGCCGGACTAACCAGCCCCCGCACCACCCGAAACAGCTCCGCTGGACGCGACTTCGCAGACGCTATGAGGACGGCGAGGAATTCCTTCCTCGCCGTCCTCACAGCCTCCACATAGGACCGCAAATGGGCCCTATGGAGAAGACGATCGGAGACAGACCGAGTCCGACGCCAGCGTCGCTCTAGCCTCCTGCCCACACGCTTCATACACCGCAGCCCCTCAGTAAACCAAGGGGTCCTGCGGTGACGAGACCGAGGCAGAAGGCGCCTCGGAGCCACCCTGTCAATGGCCTCCTCCAGCAAGATGTTCCAATGCCGGACCAGCTCATCCACAGAGTGACCGTCCACATCCAGGGTAAGCTCCCTCAGGACCTCCTGGAACCGCTGGGGTTCCATCAGCCTCCGAGGGCGGACCATCCTAACTGGTCCCTTCCCCTTCTGGAGGGGGCGCGCTAAAAGACCGGCCTGAAGGAGGTAATGGTCCGTCCACGACAAGGGCACTGCTGTCACCTCCCCCACAACCGGACCCCCCGCCTCAAGGCCAGAGCCGAAGATTAGTAGTGTTGCCCCAGTGCCACGTTTGATCTGTAGTGTCTGGGGAAAGTCCTCATTTCTCTGGGGATTCTCCTGGTAACCTGGAGAATCAGGCTTCCAGGGAAGCCTGTGTCAGAAAGAGTCCCCGGTCCACAGAGGGAGGGAGGGACCCCCCCCTGCCCCAAATCACCCCTGCCTGAGCACAGAGGGGGCTGGCTGCCCAGTTCCCTCTGCCTCTTGGCCTTTGATCCAGCTGCCCCACTGGCTGAATCAGTGTTTTGTGGGGAGCTTGAAACTCTCGGTGCAGCAGCTACAGCCAGGTTCCTAGTGCTGGGCAGGGCACTCCTCACTTGGGGTGGCTGGGGATAGGGGGGTTTGCCTGCTGCCCAAGGTCGCCGCCTGTGCTGCATCTATGGTTACGCTGTCCCTGGGAGGACCATGTGGCCTTTTCTGTCCCCTTTTCAATGTGGCCGCACCCCTATGGAACCCCATGATGTCATGATGATGCTCCCCAAGGGTGGGGTTACATCAGAAAGCAGGCGTGTGGACAGCCACTTTGCTTCGCTCCTTTCCAGTGGCGGCCCTGAGTTCTGCGGAGCATCATGACATCACAACTCGGTAGGGGGCGGGGCTACATCAGACAGGGGCGTGGCAACCCTCTTGCCACGCTCCGGAGAGAGAGGTGGCTCCCGGACTGGAGCAAGGCTGGACGGGAAGAGGAAGTTGAGACACACTGTTCCGCACAGCTTCCTGTGGCTGCCGAGTGACTTTATACCTGAACGGGCAGCCCGTTGGGAAGCTAGGTGGGCAGGACAAGGGCTGGTTCAGAGAGGGGCCTATATGGCGAGATAGAGGCTGAGCCATTGAGCAGCCAGCCAGAAACTCATGAAGCACTGGTTTGATGACCAGGTCCTGACCGTGGGCAGTACGAGGTGGATGCAAGGACTGACCGAGGCCCCTGCAGTCTCGGTGCTCACCCAATGCCTGGCTGCGGTCAGGGACTGGATGAGGGTGAGCCGATTGAAGCTGAATCTTGACAAGACTGAGGTGGTGATAGTTGGCCGGTCTTGTGACGATTGGGACTCCTGTTATTGATGGAATCCGGCCCCCTCTGGTCAGTCAGATTCGTAGACTTGGAGTGGCTTCTGGACCCCTTTTTTGGGCCTGGATTGTCAGGTGGCGGCGGCAGCCAGGAGCGCTTTTCGCCAAGTCCATCTGGTGAGGAGGCTGCGGCCTTTTCTTTCTGATTCAGAACATCACCTCGAGGCTAGACTACCGCAGTGCCCTCCACATCGGGCTGCCCTGCTGGCACGGAACGTGGCGGCCTGGCTTCTTCTGGGGCCGAGTTGCAGGGAGCACATTACACCTGCGCTGGCTGCCTATAGCTTTCCGGGCACAATCCAAGGTGCTGGTTTTGACTTTGAAAGCCTTAATGGTCTGGGCCCCACCTATCCGAGGGACCACCTGTCCTACTGGAAACATTGTCACCTCTACCGTCGTCCGGGAGCACCCTCTTGTAGGCTCTATCTGTCATTCTTGTCCGACGGACAGGGGGTGAGCAGGAGGGGGTCTTTGTGGAACTCCCCCCAGAGGTACATTTGAGCCCATCTTTCGGAGGCGGTGCAAAACCTTTTTTGCTTAAAAAAAAGCATTTGGCAGGCGGTGTTTGGTTGGTAGGTTCTGGGTGGGCATGATGTCACAATGCTCCAAAAGGGGCGTGGTCACACCAGAAAGAGGCGTGGTGAAGCGGATTACCCATCCCTTGCCCCCTCCCCTGACCATAATTCTGCCATCACCCTTGGTCCTGTCAACCCCTATGCTAATTAGACAGCACTTCTCTAGGCCTTTATTTTCCAGCTCTCGTCCTGAGATCATTCTCATCTGCCCAAGGCCACCATGCCCTTGTTTTTCTATAACCTCGTTCCAACAGACCCAGAAGTGGCCAACAGCCTAGAGCCGTTTCCCTCATCGCCCGCAGGGGAGGGAGGAATGTGATTCAGATCTCTGAGTTCCATTATTCCAAGCCTCCATAATTCAGGCTGCTAAACTCCACCCCCCTCCTAGGATTTCCATTTTGGGAGGCAATTTCTAGCCAGGGAAATCAAATGAGGCCCCAAGAAAATTGCAGGCTTGGAAGAAATCCTGTGAAGCAAGAGAGAGTCAGAAACGTTGGGTCATCTCGGCCGCCAGCCCGTATCCCTCTGCCTCATGCCGGCATGAACCGAGCAGCATTTATAGAACTTGGCGCTTCGGGGATAATGACAGGTGAACCGGAACAAACCAAAATGGGCAGGAGCTGGTACGATTACAGGAGGAGGAGGAGGTGTAGATGGAGCTTTCATGTCATTGACAAGATGCAGACACCTCTCCGCCTGCATTGCTCATTCATGCTCCCAATACTACTTCCCCTTGAGTGGAGAGCAGGGACATCACTAGTTCCTTCCTAGAGCAGGACTTGGAGCTCCAAGGTCGGACAGACCTCTTGAACCTCAGCATAAGGTTGCCATTCCACGCATCCCGATGTTTCCACGTCAGCCAGGGGGACCTGAGTGTGATGCACTGTCTCTTTAACAAGCCTGGTAACTCACCCTCCCACGCCTCCCCTGCTCCCTCAACCACCTTCGTCCCTTCTTCCTCGCTGCCCCGCACGTCTGGAACTCCCTCCCTACCCTCATCCGCCTTGCCCCCACCCTCCACTCCTTCAAGTCCCTCCTCAAAACCCACCTCTTCCACTCCGCCCTTCCCAACTCCTGCTAACCATCCCCACCCAGGATTATCCCCCACCTGCTATCTGCAAACTCCCAATTTACTGCAACCAAGCCAAGAACGTGTACCTGAGCTCTCGCATCCTCATGAATGTCACATCCTTTGTCTCTCCCTCTGTTCCCCCTTCCCTGTCTCCCCTCCTCCTGTCTTTAGATTGTGAGCTCTCAGGCAGGGACCGTGTCTATCTTATTCTTTGTAAAGAGCTAGGTACATTGCTGGCACTATATAAATGCTTATAATAATAATAATAATCCCAGGTAGAGCTCTGCTTCCTGTGATTGGCCAGAACAATAACGTAGCCACACAAAGACAGCTGTGTCGTAACCAGCTTCCTCCATCTCTTGACTATTAGGGCTGAAACAAAATTCCATTTTTAACAGATCCGGCCATTCTGATCAAACCGGCAAAGCGTGAACCAGAATACAGACATGACCTGCGTTTCACTGCAACGACTGAAATGAATCCATCACCTGCCATGCACGCGCAAAATGGTGGTGGCCGTACTGCATGCGCGCAAAATGGCGGTGGCCACTGCCATTTGTGCATGTGCGGTACGGCTACTACATGCGCAGGCAGAGGCAGAATCATCTGACTGGAATTCTGCGGTGGCTTTAGTCCACGGTGAAATGCCTATCTGTGTTGCGAAGATGCAGGGAAAAGTCCATGAAAAGGGAAGGGCTGTTTTGATTCAGCCCGCAGTCTCGGTGCTTACTGGGTGCGCTGTCTGGTGGCTGTGGGGGACTGGATGAGGGCAAGCAGACTGAGGCTGAATCCTGACAAGACCGAGGTGATGCTGGTGGGTAAGGTGGTGGGAGTGGCATCCCCCCGTCACTGACGGGGTTTGCCCTCCGCTGGTCCCTCAGGTTCAGAGTCTGGGGGTGCTCCTCAACTTCCAACTCCGCCTGGATGTCCAGGTGGGGGCAGTGACGAGGCGCGCATTCTGCCAATTACATGTGGTGCGGCGGCTTCGGCCATTTGTCCCCAACTCTGTCACGGAGGAACACGAGGCCTCACAGGAGAGATACTGAACTATAGGTCTAGCATATATGTAACGCTAAAGGTTAAACATGGATGTAATGTTGAGAACCGACAACTCAAGTCGTGTAATCATGTAGTGTAAACTGACAGTTGGGAAACTCCAGGAAGTGGGGACAGATAAACAATGTGGTTTCAGGGAGACGCCAGACAGAATCCTATGGAGATGCAAATGGATCTTCCTGTTTACCTTTCTGCGGACGTGACAGATCTCAGGTTTCACCAAGGCGGGAGGAACTAACAAAGACTTTGAAAAGGCTATTTAAGCAAACGGACAGGACAAAGAGAGGCCATTCAGCCATCTTCTGCTACCTCCTGGAGAGAACTCGGGCAGCCTGCATCTTGCCAGCAAGCGAGGCTGGAAGACATGCATGGAGAGAGGGGACTTTGATCTTAACTAACTCTAAGAGCCAGTACCCAGCTAGCCTTTCCACCGCTGGCTGAGATGAACTCAAGTATATGGACTATTTTATAGGGTAAGATTTATATAGGGATCCACCCAGTATAGAATAGGATGCGTTATATTACTTTTCATTTCGATTAGCCACTCTGTATCAAATATATTGTCTTATGTAATCAATAAACTTTCTTTTTATCTTTATGAAGAAGTGTCTGTGGTCTAACATTGGGAACACAAGCGAGCGCCTTGAGTTTTTCAAGCTCTTGCAAACCCAGAGAAAGAGTCTGTGAACGGGAAGCTTTCTGGGAGTTGGGGGTGGCAAAAGGATTCTCCCCTTTGCAGGACTGGACCAGCCAGAGAGAGAACTGGTTCCGGTGGGCTGCAAGTGAGGGAAATTGAGTCCCCCAACCCAGGAAAGTGGGGTGTCGGACCCTCAAACCCGTGACAGACTCCAGCCTGGCCACCATCATCCATGCTTTCATGGCACCGAGACTAGAGTAGACTAGCCCCACTAGACTCTACGTGGGGCTACCCATGGTGACGGTTCAGAAGCGGCAGCTGGTGCAGAATGCGGCGGCCTGGCTTCTTATGGGGATGGGCCACCGTGAGCCCATGTCACCGGTGCTCCGTTTACTGTTCTGGCTGCCTGTAGTCTTCTGGGCCCGATTCAAGGTGTTGGTGCTTGCCTATAAAGCCCTAAACAGCCTGGGTCCCATCTGCCTGCGAGACCGCCTCGCTCCCCAGACCCTGGATCGTACCCTGCAGTTGACCAGGGGCGCCTTTCTTGAAGTCCCCTGGGTTTTCCGGGGGGGCAGCTATGGAGAGGGCGTTCTCGGCGGCCGTGCCAAGGCTGTGGAACTCCCTCCTGGCAGAGACCTGGTTGGCCCAAGACCTCCCTTCTTTTCAATGATCATGTGAGACCTGGCTGTTCGGCCAGGCCTTTGGGGAGGGTGATGGGAGGGGGGTAGAGGGTTAGGATGGGTGAGTTTTTGTTTTGTTTATATTTTTTTAAACTTCTCCCTTTTGTTATGAATTGCTTTAATGAATGTTTTATATTGTTCTGTATATTTATGATGTTAGCCGCCCCGAGCTGCCTGAGGCAGGAGGGCCGAGATAAAAATTCTTAAAATAAATAAATACACTCGATGAGGTCATAAATACAACACGAGTGCAGAGCTACCGAACTTGTTAAAGAGACGGTACACCACACCTGGTCACTTGGAGAAATCGGGACTCGCTGAGAAACGGGGTAGGCTATGGGGACTTCCCCACCCGCTTTTCCGACGTGGCCACACCCCCTTGAAACATGATGACACTCTGTAAGGGGGGAGGGAGGTCTTCGGACATGACTTCACTGCCTCCAGCGAAAGCCCAGGGGGTAAGTGGTAAGTAACCCTACCCTCACTCCCTGAGCTGGACAATACCTCTGGCCCTATCTCTGCTTTTGCTCCTATGCTGATGGCCCTGGGTCCTGCTGCTCTCAGTCCTACCCGTTACTACTCTGGCTGGGCCAGGCCTCGAGCTGCAGCATCAGAAGCGTCATGGAGGGTGGGTTCTGTTGGCAAGGTCTTGGATATCCAGCATTTGCAGCCTCCGCTCCCTCGCTGGAGGATGCTTTGCACTTGAGAACTCTGTCATCCTGGATTAGATCCTTGAGCCAGTATCCTGTCCCTAGCAGTATTGGCACCCACTGCTTCAGAAGCGATGCAAGACCCTGGTGGTAATGGGGACGGTGTCTCTGTCTATAGCTGAATGAGTCTTCAGCAGATCCACCGCTCCAATCCGAGTCCAGTGGAACGGAGACCAGCCCCAATCCGATCCCCGTTCTGCCAGAGATCTGAATTGGCACCTCCAGAATTCCCCATCCGGTGCCATTTTCCACACGCGCTATTCACCTAAGGCGTTTTGTGCACCCGCGAAGATGTATTGTGCGGGCACTAAAGGTCTTTGGTGAATAAATTAGGCAAATGCAAACTGGCACTGCACCAGGGGTGGGGGAGCCAGAGCAAACTCCCGACTTGCCCGTCCCACCCCCTAATTGAAACGGATCTCTACAAGCCGTTCCGTATCCAGGGGAAATCCCCATTGCTCTGGAACCTGCCATCCGTCTTTAAACTGAGTCTAGTCTCTCCTCCCGCTAACTCTTAGCCAGCCTGCAGAGTTTGTAAAATGGCTGAGGAGAGGAAAAAGTTCCCTGTCTCTGCTAAGTACTGGGCATTTGCCTTGGAGCAGGGGGTTAGACTAGATTGCCTGTGGGGTGTATCTGTACTTCCCGGTCTCCTGCCTGGCCCCTCCCCTTCCACACCATTTGGGCAGGGGACGAGATCACGTTGGAAGCAGGTGGCAGCGACGGGGCTCCTCCCTTTCTGATATGGCCACGCCTCCTTTCCAAGCATTGTGACATCATAGCTTTTGGGAACAGGTGTGGTCATGTCAGAAAGAGGCAGGGCAAAGGGACTCGACCCCCTCCCCCTGAATTTAATTCTGCAGGGGTGTCTGGGTTCGACTACATGGCCTCTGAGGTCCCTTACTATAGCTGACCGCATGCAATACTATAGCTCGCTAGATCCCACCCTTTGAAGGATGCAATTCTTTCCTGTCCTCCTTCAAGAGCTTTTCATTCCTAGCTCTTTGTTTCCGCAGTTGCATCGACACACAAAAGCACTTTGAAGTTATCCCAGAATATCTGAAGGCCAAGCAGATGGCAGCTGTAGACCTGCCTGACATGCTGTGTTGTAAATGGGATTCCCAGAAGCAGCCGCTTGCTAAACAGAAAACAAAAGCAAAAAATAATCTACATAGTTACACTGATTTGTACCGGCTCAGGAACTGGTGTGTAAATTTAGGTGCCCAGCACCGCATAGGGCTGCGAAATCTTATTCATATGCAGGGCATGGGGGAAGGCAAAGTGGTGATTGCCTCTGGATGCATTTTTAAAAATGGGATCAGCTCAATTGCTGTTCTCAACGTCGGAACTGCTGCAGGCTCCAAATGCTTTTTTTGCAAAGGGGAGGGGAGAATAGCAATGTTCTTCTTCCTTCTCTTCCCCAACAGTGGGGGGAAAAGAAAAAGACAATTCATTTCATTATTTATACTGGTGTCTTCGATCCACTTTCTCACTATCATTCAGCCACCCAACCTCGACGGCAGGAGATAATAGGATTGTAAACTTTTGAAGTTAATAAGAAAAAAAAAAAAAGAAGAAGAAAAAAACCCCAATAGTGCTTCCATGTATTATTATAATGTACTAAGCCACCATGGAGTGTCACTTATGCTGCAGGGCCTCGCCAGCCGCTTGCCGGGACGGTATTGGTTCGTGATTAAAGTCCCGTGAAATTCGCAGTGTCACAAAAGTCTTAAGCACCGTGAAATTTTCTGTTTTCCGTAAAATAAAATATATTTAGAAGAGGTTGGCTAACTCCAGATTTTGCTGCATCGGTAGGAAGATACCATATGGGCAAATCTCTCTAGTTCCTTTATACTGCCCCCTCCCAAGCGTCCTGGGTTTCCTTCCATTGAGAACGAGGTTTTCCCTGGGGCTGAGTATTGTGTGGCATCCCTTTAAAGATAATCCTCTCCGCCTTCTCTTTATCCAAGCACAAAGTATGTCCAAACGTCTTGTCTTCAGCTCTCCCGCTGACTGTACTCAGTTGGTTGTAGCCCATGTTCTGTTAAGCAGCGGGCTGGGAAGTAGGGCTGAATCTGGATTTTCACACAGTTCTGATTCTGTTGGAACCAGGCAATTCAGTTCGGTCTGCCCGAGCCAGGCAACCGTTCAGTCTGAGCTCCGATCAGATCGAATGCCGAAACAAAAACCAAAAAAAAGTTTCTGCGAAATCGGAATGGCTTCTAGAAATTCCAGTTGGAATTCCGACCAACATAATTTTTCAGTTGGAATTCCAACCGGACTCTTCTGTGTGCGCGCGAAATGGCCACGGGAAGGAAAAGGTTCCCTGCCTTTTGGTTTAGTGACTTTGCAAAGGGATCCATCAAACCAAGGGGTTGGGGAACCTTTTCCCTCCCACGGGCAATTTGAAAATGAGTACAAGCTCTGATGGGTGGGGAGTGCTTATTTGGGCCCCTTTCCGGTTCCTGGATCTGGCTTCCAAGTCCTGTAAGAATGAGCTCAGAGTAAGGGTGCACTCAGGAAGAGGAGGGTCCAGATCATGGATCTGTACCAGGATGTGCCCCCCCTTTCCTTGTGTGCATTGCCTTCCTATCAGCTCACTTCCCTCGCATCCGTCTTTCAGTATTTGGGGGGAGGAACTGGATCCAGGAACCAGAAAGGGGCCACATAAAAACTGGTCACGGATTGCATTTGGACCCCAGGCCTGAGGCTCCTCACCCCTGATGCAGTCCAAGTTGCTTGCTCATTCCTGCAGGACTGGAGGATACAATCAACGAAACGTTTTTTCTCAGGATAAAGTAAAAAAACAACAACCCAATCAACCCACTTAGAATAAAGGAGACTCTAACTCTGAAGGGAGTAAGTGCATTCTAGGCCAATTCTCTCCCCCTCCCGTTAACATTTGCAGTTTGTTCTTTGTCTAGAGGCCTGATTAGATGAGCAGGCCTATCTGGAATAATTAAGATGTCACATAAAATGCAATAAATAGGAAAATATGCCTGTTCCTGACAGTGACAAACCTGGAAAATCGGCTGTGTCTCCTGCTATGAACTAATAAAGAGAAATTAACCTCTTTGAGGAATAATTTGATTCACACCAGAGTGCGTGACTGGTGGGTGGATTCTTACCGTTGTAAGTGACATGGTTGGGAAGGACAGCCGAAGTTGTCAAGCCATAGAGCAGGGACGGGGAGCTTCCGGCCCGTGGGCCAGATTTGGCCCCACAACTGGATTTTATTTGGCCCCTTTCCGACTCCTAAATCTGGCCTGTGGATCCAGACTCCAGACAACTATCCTCAAGCACTGAAAGAGAGACACCTGGGAAAGAAGATGATATGAGGGCACGCACTCAAAGTCAGGAGAGGGATCCATGGCCTAGATGGGGAACCTCAGGCCTGGGGCCAAAGACAGTCCAGGACTAGTTTTTACTTGGCCAAATTCCAGTTCCTGGATCTGGCTCCTGGATCCAGTTCTACCTGCCCAAGCACTGACAGACTGAGCTCAGGGGAAGGGAGCAGAGGTGAAGGCAGGCACACAGGGAGAGGGGACAGACTGATGCTACAGACCCACGATCATTCTGGGCCCTCCTCTTCCTGAGCGCACCCCTTAAGCATCCGCTGGCCTTCCCCGACTTCTGTGCAGCCCTTGGAACTTGGACTCACTTTTCAAAGGGGCCCCTGGGAGGGAAAGGGTTTCCCCACCCCTGGTACAGATCCAGGATCTGGATGCTCCCCTTCTTTCCTCCATCCTGAACACACCCTTTAAGCACCCCAGCCCCAAATCCTATCCATGCCATAGAGCGGGTCTTCATTTTCAAAGTGGGGAAATGTTCCCGACCCCTGCTACGTAGCAAGCTGAAAGACTCAGGCTGTGGCAACGAGAGAGAGAGAGAGAGAAGTCACCGTGTAAGACCCTGCCATGAATTGTCGTTGTTGTTTATTTTCAGATCAAACTCAAAGAGATATTTGAGACGCCCTCCGAGATCGCGCTCATCCTTGAGCTGGTGACAGGCGGGGAGCTTTTTGACAGGTAACCGGCGAGGCCTGGGCTTTCTTAACGAAAGGAGACAAACTGAACCGAATAAGAGGATGGTGCCTGGAGGCGGGAGAGAGAAAGCTGAGTGGGCCAAGGAATAAAAGGACCAGCCTACAGGGGAGTAGCTAGGTTGGGAATGTCCCTCCACCCAACCCCACTCTCTCTCACACATACACACAGGCAGACATGGGCTAGCTCCACCCACAGCTTCCAGCTGGGCCCTAGTGTCAGGCCCCTGGGCCTGAGGAGGTGGGGAGCCTCGCACCCAAGGGCGCCTGAGAGGCAAGCACGTCGGCGGGCCACCCCCCGCCGCCCGGGGCATAGGGACACGCCCCCACAGTCTCTCCCCGCGCCCGACCCAGAAGCCACGCCCCCTACAACGCCGCCGCCGCTGGAGGCTCGAGGCACGCCCGCGGAGGACGCGGCGCATCAGGCCACGCCCCCTGCTCAAGCCGGCCTGAGGGAGACGCCCCCGCAGGCGCCGCTGCGCCGCTCCCAACGCTTGCGGCGGCACGCCCCTGCTCACACTATTTAAAGAGGGACTCAGGCTAGGCTCAGTGCTGGTTGATCAGAGCCTTGCCTGTGATACCGGCCCCCCCCTTGTGACTGTTCTGGACAACTGTGGACTGAGACTGAGAGAGAGAGAGAGCGAGAGNGCCCACAGTCGTTTTTATTTGACCACTTTCTAATTCCTGGATCAGATCTATTGATCCTATGCCGTGGGTGGATCTATGGCCGTAGATCCGTGAGCACGACCCTCTCCTTCCTTCACCCCTTAAGCACCAACTCCGATTCAGCCTGTGGAGATTGTACTTTTTTTCCAGAGTGGCCCTTGGGAAGGAAAAGGGTTCCTCACCTCTGTAGAGGATAAGCCCATCAGTAGCTATTAGCCAAGTACTTTGGAGGGTGCAACCTCTGATTGCCAGGAGCTGGGGGTGAACAGCAGGGAATAGCCATAGATGTCCCATTTTGAGGCACTCTTTCTGTAGGGGTGAAGCCAAAATTTCGCCCATTTTCAATTTTGATCAGAACCAGGCGTTTTGTGCGATGCAATCAAAATTGGAACAACTAATCGGTCTGATCGGTTGTTTCAATTTCCAATTGGACAACCACACAAAATAATAACAATAAAGCCATTTGCACTGGCCATTCTACTCATGCACAAATGGCTTTTATTATTATTATTATTATATTGTTATTTTGACTGGAATTCCAATCAATCGGAATTCTGGTCGAAATAATCAACAACTGTTCTGTTTTCGCAAAATCGTTCGCAAAAACATTGTTCCAAACCAGCCCTATCTCTGTGTAGCAACAAAAGGTATTTTCAGACATTACGAGATCAGTCACCCACAGTGAAGCACGGTCAATTTCGCTGCGGGGCCAAAGCGCCCTGAACATCTGTTTGGCGGCCGCCAGATGTTCACCACGGCCGATTTCCACGTGGGGTCAAATTCAACCACACTTCCCGGGCTCCCCGTGGGACGAGCTCGGAAAGCGTGGTCAAAGTGATTCCCGGCGGGAAGCAACAAAAAGTAACATCTGGCCGGCGATCACGGCCCGGAATCCCCAGTGGGATTCCGGGCCGTGATCAAAGCGGCTGGGCGCTGTGGCCGCATTGGCCACGACGCCCGCCTGTCTCCCCAGAGGGCGGGCGGCGGGGGAGCATGGGGGGGCGGCCGTTACACTGTGCGGCCCCGCCCCCTCCCCGATTCCCCACCAGGATCAGCCGGCACGTCTATTTGGGCCAGGTTTTGACCACGGGGGGTGGTTATTTCATTCACCCCCGCTGGGGATTCACTGGGACGAATCGGGACAGCGTAACGTCTGAAAATACCCATAAGAAACGTAAGAAGTGCCACCCGGGGTCAGACCAATGGTCCATTGCCTCCAACAGTGGCCAATTTCAGTCACTCAGGAGAAGCAACCACTGACAGTGCTGGGCAGCCACTGTCCGAGAGAGGCTGCTGGGCTTGATGGACCCTCTCTGGCAGTGGCTATGTACTAGAGATGGAGACGCAGTAGTTCAGATGATCTCTCTTATTGGACCAACTTATGTTGGCAAGAGCACACAAGCTTTCAGGGCCCTTTCTCAGGCATGTAAAAAGTCAGAACACAATGAAATTTACATGTCTGAGGAAGGGCCCAGGCATGTGTCCTGAAAGTTTGCGCTAACAGAAGTCGGTCCAGTAACAGATCATCTGAATTACTTTGTCTCGGGGTGAAAACAGACATAACGCTAACTCTGCTTTAACGTTCCTTATGCATGTTGCAGGGCTGTCTTGGTTGCAACATGCAGCCTCGGACTTTTACATTTTGGATCAACATGGCAGCCAGACTCTCTGCCTAGACTTATGTATTAGAGCAGGGGTGGAAAACATGAGGGCCACGTAGAAGCTGGGGGTGGAATACTTAAGGGGTGCACTCAGGAAGAGGGGGTTCCAGATAATGGATCTGTCCTCTATCCTTCTGGGCAAGTCGTTACTGCTTCCTCGCCCTGAGTTTAGTCTTTCAGTGCTTGGGGGTAGGAACTGGATCCAGAGGCCAGAGCCAGAAACTGGAAAGGGGACAAATAAAAACTAACCGTGGGTTGCATTTGGCCCCCGGGCTTGAGGTTCCCCACCCCCGCATTAGAGCTTTGCATGGCTATTTACCCACTGGTGGCCGGCTACACTCCATTAGCCTCCCTATGAGACAACTTGGGCCCAGCTGAAATGCTGTGGAAAAATTCAAGTATTGTAAGTGGCATGGAAGGGGAGATACATTATCATTGGCCAATTTTACAGACAAGACCCAATCCCCCCCTGCACACCCCACACCCCAGAGGAGGTAGCATAAGAGCTCTGTCATGCAGCATTTTCTAAGGCTCGGCATGAGATGTTCTTACTGGAAGGGATCGGCCAAAGGCCATGGGGTCCCATCTGGCTCTGCCACACAGTCAGTTTTGACGTCTTTGTTCTCCCACCCTGCAGGATTGTGGAGAGGGGTTTTTACAGCGAGAGAGATGCAGCCCATGTGGTCAAGCAAATCCTAGAAGCCGTCTCGGTAAGTTTGAGGCTGTTGCTTTATCTTCTCTTCTACAGTTTTGGCTCCTCTCCTTCAGCCAAGAGTAGATGGTGTTATGCAGAGGTCCTCAAAGACAACAGTCCGCTGGAGTCCTGGTTCGGTCCATTGAGCCCCTACGCAGCCGCCACACACACACACACGTGCGTGTTTAGCGTGTCCAGCCTAACAAACGGTGGCAGCAAACTGAGGAAAAGTGCCTGAAAGAAAGTCCTGGAATGTCCCAGAAATGGACAAAAATCCCGACCCCCGACGTGTCTGTCTTCTGTTTTCTTTTTCCTTCTCACTTTTTGAAATGCTGTTTTGGAGCGCTCCCCAAAGTGAAAGTAAACAGTCAAAGTGCCAGGGAGAGCGAGATCAGAGAGCACTCGCTCCCCAGACTGCTCTAGGCCTCTAACGTTCTGACCTCTATGGTTCCAGGACTCTATGGTTCTGGCCGACCTGTACGCAGGAAGAAGACTGTGTGCACCATAATAGGTGGGAAGTGGTCACATGGGTGCATGTTAGCTCACATCAGCCTGCATTCACCTGCACAGTGGGTTCCACATTCCCCAAGACCCCACCATAAGTGGGGGCTCCGTGGGGTGTGTGTGTGTGGCTGGTGGGGGCTAATGTCTCCTTTGTTTTCATCCAAACTCTTCAGACCTTTCCCCTCCCCCAACCGCTTGTCAGTGGCACTTGAGCAGAGCGGTGGTTTGGAGGTTAGGTCATCGACCTATGACTCCTGTGGGTCTGGGTTTGCGACCCACAGGGCCTGACAGTTATACGGTTGTTTCCGGCAACAGGTAGGTAGCAGATGCCTCCAACGTGGCATCAAACTAAGGTGACTTGACCCTGTAGAAAGTTTTTAGCTGAATTGGGATTTAAACTTGGGTCTCTCTACGGAGTGGGGGACAT
This sequence comes from Sphenodon punctatus, assembly GCA_003113815.1. Taxonomy (NCBI): domain Eukaryota; kingdom Metazoa; phylum Chordata; class Lepidosauria; order Sphenodontia; family Sphenodontidae; genus Sphenodon; species Sphenodon punctatus. The sequence goes on from QEPC01010893.1 coordinate 2,067,641, forward strand.
GGGTTGTCTGGACTAGTGGCAGGAGCTGGATTGGACGGTGACTGATTAGCAGCAGGATCAAGTATCTGGGTTCAGGCAATCAACCAGGGGGACAATCCAAGAAGCAGTCAGTTTGCAAGCCGGTGAGTCAGAACCAGGTATCGGTCTGAATGAGGACCCATACCAGCGGGCAGTCTGAACACAGGGACTAGTATCCAGTCCAGGGGTCCAAAGTAGGAATGAAAGTCCATTTCCAATCAGATTCCATTTTTGACAGATCTGCTCTGTTCAATCAGACCGAATGAAAATTGAAATGAAGATTGTTCCAATTTTCGTTCATCGGACCTACTGAAAAGTTTTCATCCATTTTGCACCTGCGTGAAACGGCACCCGGCCGTTCTGCGCCTGCACCAAATGGTGGCGGCCATACGCCAAATGGTGGTGCCATTACAGATGCCATCATTTCGTGCGTGCACAGTACGCCTGCCAGGAATTCTCATCGCAAATTCCAATCGATTGGGATTCTGATTTAAATTTCAAAAGCCCTTCCACTTTGGCGGAACTGTTCCGCAAAAACGGAAGGGCTGTTTCTAATCATTCCTAATTCGAAGCTGCAAGGTCAGTCTGAGCAGGAACAGGGGCAACAGTTGGAGCGGATGGGCTAGAGCAGGCCTGGAAGGATGACGTGGAGGGAGGCTGGCAGGGTTCCAGGAGAGGCCAAGGGAAAGGAGGACTGGGTCCAGGAGCAACAGGGAGGTAGAGCAAGGAGAGTCGAGAGCAAGGCAAAGAAAAGGCTAATGCAGCAAGATGATGGGTTGACCAACTTGGAGCAGCCACTCTTTTATAGGGGTTGCTGAGAGGCTGGGCCAATCAGTAAGCAGGGTGGGGCTAAGGAAGCCTACAGGGTCCAGCTGGGCATGGCCGGTTGAGTTTACCACGCCAGAGTGGCTCAGAGGGTAAGCAAATTCTGCCGGTCTCTCATCTCCAAGCCTTGCATTCTCTGTCACCAAAACCACACCAGCTTTCAATGTGATCATATGCTTGGCTGGAGCTTCAAAGCGCGACACTTACCGTAATACCTATTATATTGTGCCTGCTTAAAACATTTTCACCAGTCTACATAGGAGAAGCCAGCCTTACAAACCTGACACCAGGCTGGATAAGAAAGGGATGTCTTGGCCTTTGCGTACCCGAGAAAGCAGCTGCTGCCCGGCTTCTGTTTTATTAAGCGTGGGGGACCTGTTTTGTACCTTTTTAAGGTCACCCATCTCAGAGAGCAGCAGTCTGTGAAATTAAAAGGGTGGCGGCGGCAGCTCCCCAGGCACAGAACGCAATCTGCAAGGCATCTATTGTTGGGGTGGGGAGGGAGGAGGACGGAAGGAAGCTCCCATCTCAATCTGCTAGTCGGGATAACAGTTTTCTTCCCGTGGAAAAGCAAGACAAAAATGGGTGGGGGTGGGAGAAGTGTTTGGGTTGAATTTTTTGGAGTTTTTTTGAAGAGCCAAAAAAGAGTCTCCTCTTTTGGCAACTGAAAGCTAAAAAAAACCTGAAAGTGTGTTCTGAAAAATAGTTACTTTGATGCAGCTGGCCCTTACTTCTCTTTTACTCCTGAAGTGTCACATGAACGTTAAACTGATTTCATTCTGGAGTAGGAGGAGACGTATGTGCTGTGAAAAACCAGAAGTATCTGCTCCCCTTTGGTTTGTAATCTGAAGTAGCTGTTTGTGAGAAAGCTTATTAGTGTGAGGGTGGCGACCATGGTTCAGTGATCAGTTTGGCTCAGCGAGGGGGGAAGTTGACACAGTGCTATTTCTGTTTATGATGTTTGTCTGAATGCTACCAAGTGGCGTCCTTACTTCAGTTCACCTCTTTTCGTCAGAATGCAGCCAAACATTTCATGATTTGGCAATTGATGCTAAGGAAGAGCAGCCAGGGTAATTGCCTAGGATATAGGGACACAACTGGGGGAGTGAGCAGAAGCTCGCTGTCTGCAAACCTATCCCCAGTCCTGCCTGTCTGAAACCCCCCCCCCCCCCCCAAGCTGGACCAGAGAGGTTGTGAGACGTGATGGAGGGTCAGCCATGTTGGCAGATCAATCCAGCAGGAGGCTGCCCTTGCTCCCCTACCCCTTACTGTGCCTCAGGTCTGGCCACTCCCCCAAGGGGTTGCTCTCTGCTGCCCTGACCACACTCCTTTCCCTGTCTGTCTCCAGCCCCTGCCATGCCTCCCAGCTTCCTGGCTGGCTGCCAGCCAGGATATGAACTGGCGGTGGCTGGTGGTGGCAGGAAGCTGGGCAGAACACTTCCTGTTGTCCCACTTTCTGCTCCACTTGTCCCTGCTTTGTCCCAATCTTGTTCCCTTTGCTTCCCCCAGGTTCAGTCCATATTCCCAAGCTGCTTCTTCCAGCCGTGCCTCCCTGCTCCCCTGGCTCTAGTCTTTTCTCCTTCCGCCCAGTCCCCATCCCCACCTATGTCCCAGATGCCCACTTATTTCCCCCCCCCTTGCAAAGGAGAGGGGGGGGGGCTTTTTCACTTCCAATCCCAGCTCCTAGCAAGCACTGCTAACCACCTCCGCTACCACAAAGGCGAGAAGAGCAGCAGCATCTGCCAAAAGGAGGGAGTGTCACTGCATTTAAAAAAAAATGTTGTACCACCAAATAAAAAAAATTACAAAGAAATCTCCAAAAACAGTTTTGTTTCAAGAGCTGCCTCTTAAGACCCGAGTTGCTGCTGGGGGTGGGGGGAGGAAGCGACGCGCGAGAGAAGCGTACCTAGTGACCATGTTAGGAAGGTCACCATTTATCTCCATTAAAAGGCCAGGGGAAGAGGGTTTCCATGGGAACGGAGGATTTTAAAATGGAAACCCATAAGAGGAACATTTCCCTCCTGTGTCCTCGTGGAAGTCATGCTCTGCGCAGGCTGGGAAATAGCAACCATTGACCCAGGATTAAAGTGACTGATATCTGGGCTCTAGAAAGGAAATGACTGGGATTTGCAGGCTGTGTCAGACAACAAATCGTGCTGCCAGGCGGCAGCTTGAAAGCATCTGCTGAGAGAACAGAGCTGGGGGCCTTTAGGTTAGCTTTGGATGGAGGTTGGATGTCGGTAAGAAACTGCTGTGCTGGGTCCAGGGAAGTTGGGGAGGGGACCCAGTGAAGTTGGCTCCCTCTTAACATGGAACATCGGATGGAGACACATTGACTCGCCCAACAAAAAATGGAAAATGTTACTAGGATTCCTTTTGGATGTTCAGTTAAACATCTCATCCCTTTCAGGAGCCGGGGTTCCCTGCATGGCTGGCCTATATGTGATGTGTATATCATACCTCCAAACAGACCCTATTGAGGAGGGATGCTCCTTCTTTGGGGGGGTGGAATCCCACTGTCCCTCTTTCAGATGAGAGAGAGAAAAAATCCAGGATTCAAGCTTCAGTCAACTCTTGGAACAAGAAGAAACTCAGTCAGTTTTATTCCATCCTTTAGCGAAAGCCATCATGGACTGTATAACAAATAAAAAATAAAGTAAAAGCAATGAATATAAATAGATAAAGGTAAGACAACAAGGCAGATAATAAAATCACCCATCCAGCTTTTCTCTAAATTGTGTCACACCTCTAGCAAAAACCACTATCTTATATGTTCGGGATTGTGGTTATTAAGAAGAAAGTTGAGTTTTTGAGCCACATTGTAGAAAATGTTTGAGGTCAAAAGGGGGGAAATCAGTTCCAGGCGCAACTCTTTATACAGATGGCAATTCAACCGATAATGTGTTAGGTTCTTCCTCCACGGCCCCAGAGCCACATGGGCATAATCTAGCTTCCCTGGGTATTCCTTTAGAATGCCCTTTGATCATGGCTGATTGAAAGGTCTGAAAACGAAGCGCCGTGAAAGATCTTCTGAAGACACAGGATCTCATTATACTAATATACTGTTCTATGCCCAGGAGGGTTTTGAGAAAAGGATACCATGGTGACATATTGCAGTCAGTTTGCTTGTCTAAATCACTGGTTCTCATCAAAATCTGTCCCATGGCCTGTCTGGACAACCTGACATTTTGGCCTAAAACAGAAAAAACCCACCCGTTTAATAAAGGGTGAATATGATCAAACCAATAGACTTTCAGCCTTGTACAATTTTCAAATGGACAAGAAACTCAGTGGAATGAGATGCAGGGAGCGTCTGTCCCTCATTATGCACTCGGGAAATCAGAAACCATGCATGTGTGCATGGAAGCATGCAAGGGGGTGGAGTTTATTGGCTGAGGGGTGGAGCTTGTCTTTCTTTGGCCGCTTAACATGTTGGGAGGGTGTGATATATTGTTAATTCTAGTTTATTACTGGACCCTGTATGTGGGGCCCTCCCTCCTGAATTGCTGAGGGTGCTCCATATGTTAGGGCTCCCTGTATTTCAGACAAATGATGACCGTCACATTTTTTCTGAACCCAAGTTTGGCTGTTTTAAAAATTTCTTTCTCCGTCTCTCTCTGTGCAGTATTTGCATGCAAATGGAGTAGTCCACCGTGACCTGAAGCCAGAGAATCTCTTGTATGCAGACCTTTCCCCAGATGCCCCGCTTAAAATTGGTAAGTTTCGGAGCATGAGCTGCATGGAAGTGGAGAGTGTACGCAGCCTAGGTTAGGCAGAGATTTCGAGAGTGACCTTCTGGTTACTGGAGGGCCAAGATCTCTATGGCTAAAAATCTGTCTCTGTTTAAATTGATGGCTAAATAAATAATAGATATATAATAAAAAAATTAATTAACGAACTTCCTACTGACTTGAGGATTTCCCCTTAAATTTTATCCATCTCCACAAACAGCAGAAATTGGTAGGATCTCCCATGCAAAGGCAAACACAGGACAAGAATATAAGGGACTGACAGTGTCTGGTCAGTTGGGAGTTTGGCTTTTGATTTCAGTGTTTATCTGTGCCTTATGGAACAATCCATAAAAACCCTGCAATCATGGGTGGATTCAGAGAGCTGGGTTGACAGAACATAAACAGGAGAGCAACGCCCAGTTATGAACATGCTGGTGTTACTGCATGACGGCCATTTTGGTAACTTCGGAAGATAAGGACCCAGTGGGTTAGGATTCCTCACGTGAGGAAAGAGACCACGAAAGCTGGATATGGTAGAAATTTACAAAAGCTTGAGTAGTACAGAGCGAGTAAACGGGGGGCTATTGTTTACCCTCTTCTTGTAATACTGAAACCGAGAGACGCCCTGTGAAGTTAACTGGCAGAAGATTTAAGACAAATAAAAGAGAGTCCTTTTTCACTCAATGTATAATTAACCTGTAGAATGTTGTCAGAAGATGTCACGAAGGACAAGAGTATAACTGGTTTCAAAAAGCATAGGGTGAGTTCTCAGAAGATAGGTCCATCAAAGTCTGTCAGTCAGGTTGGTTGGGGGGGGGGGGGGATGAGAGTGAACAGCAGGAAATGGGTCTCTCCATTAAGACCAACTGGCTGCTTTTCTGAAGCTGCCGAAGCTGCCAAGGTTGAAGAAAGAACGTTGGGCTAGATGGACCATTGGTCTGACACCACGTGGCACTTCTGATGTTAAGGACAATTAATTCCGCTATGGGGTTCACAGGTAGAGCTGAAACCGGTAACTAACGAAGGTCAGTCGTGTGGTGTAAGGGCTAAGTGCGCTGTACTAGACTGAGATGTAAGGGGGACCTGGGTTCAAGACTTGCCTTAGCCAGGAACTCACTGGGTGATCTTGGGCCAGTCACAATATTCTTTCAGCCTAACCTACCTCACAGGGTTGTTGTGAGGAGTTATACATAAAATGCTCTGAGTGCCATCGCAGGGGGGCGCTATATAAAAATAAAGATTATTATTAATCCAGTACCCATGGATGATGCCCACATTTTCAAGCACTGCGTTGGGTATTCAATGGGCTACCCAGTCATCAATTGGATACCTAGATACCAAAAAATCGGTAATTTCTGGTACTGACTTTCTGGTTACTGATTGGTAAATCAGAATGGAAAACCAAAAAATCAGGACCAGCAGTCGACATCGGGTACCCAAATCAGGTCAAAATCAAGTACCATTTTGTAGCCAAAATTTTCGAGTCGATTACCGGAAAATCACCAGGTATATCCTGGTGTTTCCTGGTACTCGTAGTTTCAGTGCTACTTGTAAGCCATTTAAACAGAAGCTAACCAATTCCTGTGCTCGGGATGGCCAATGAGGAAGCACCTTGGGATAGCGAATCAGGACTCTACAGGTGTGGTGTGTAGACTTACACTGTACCATAAGAACAGACGCAAGGTATCAAAGCCACCTAAATGCTGAACAGGAAATACAGAAACAAATGACATACTGAAGTGGACAAAAATGTGAACTTCAAAATGGTAATGAATTTGGATACTGGTTCACAGAAATACGCAAATTAACTTTGTGAATAGAAAATCCCACACTCGTTTCAGCACCCTCTAAGATAAAGGGAGTTTTTAAATGGCTGGGCTGCCCCGGTGTTGACCACACTAGTCTGCTTTACCCCCGGGCTGGCCTGTTCATTTAAAGGGGTTCTGTCCGATGCGGAAGCGGGGCCAGCGCTGTTTGCAGTACTCGGGAACATCCTGGAGCACCGCCTGTCGAGTGGGCCAGCCCAAACCTGGGGCACCGGCCCAAGGCAGAGCTGTTGTTCATCTGCTCAACGGACCCCACGCTGCAGCTCTGTTTTTGGACGGTCGTTGTGCTGGGCAGCACCATAGAGTTGCGGGCAACAGTCTAGAGCATTTGGCAATCCGCCTGCAACTCTATGATGTATGGGGGTGGGGGAGTGCTGCACAGACAGACTGTGGGTTGGGGCAACCGCTGGGTCTGTGAGGCTGAGAGTGGGAGGACATGGGGGTGCACCCCGAAAACAGCTCCAGGGGTAAGCAGCCTCCATGTCCATCTGTTTACATCTTGAGTGTCCACATGTTGAACGTAATGCAGTTTCTTTAATCCAGAGCAAGCCCGCAAGCCCCCTCAATCTCGCTGAAATTCAGTGGACCGCAGGTTCCTGTCTCGGCCCCCTTGATTTAATCCCAACCTCTGGCTGCTGGTTGAAAATAGTATCTCACGTGGTAGCTGAGGGACTTGGAGAGCTCTTTCTTTTTCTCCAAAGGTGATTTTGGACTCTCCAAGATTGTGGATGAGCAGGACACCATGAAAACTGTCTGTGGAACTCCAGGATACTGCGGTACGTCGGGGAGGATAAAGGCAAGGAACGGCCTTCATTCTGCCCCTCACCCCAATTCCTCCTTTAATAGTTTTGGAAATCCTGGACTAAATTCCTACACACAGAGAGTTCACCTGCAGGGGGTGGGGCCCTGTCAGTGGGGGAGGGGCAAAAGGGGATGCCACGCCCCTTTTTGGTGTAACTTCACCCCTTACACAGCATCAAGATGCTCCACAGCAGTGGAACCATGTTGAAAGGGGGAGTGGGAAAGTCCCCATGGCCCACCCCCTTTGATTTAGCTGCCTCCTGCCACTCTCGGAACCCCTGCTTTTTTCTTGTTACTGGGGCTGCCTCTGGCTGACCCAGAGAAATGGGAACTTTCCCTGGAGCCCAGAAATTATGGGTCAAAGCCCAGGATTCTCCAGGCAAAACCTGGAGGGCTTGTAGCACATATGACTGATAATACTGTGAAGCAGGGGGGTCCCACAGGTGGGCACTACCAGGTTCATGGCTGGAGACCCTGGCTCTGGGCCCTCCCACCTCACCCTTCTGGTGCCTCCTCCCCATTCCACATCCTAGGGGAACAGAGACAGGGCTGGATTAGCCATTACATTTACTTTGTGGTGGTGTGTTGACCTTGAGCCTATGGGGGACCCCGCATGTTGGTTTAGTCAGCATATTTGCCTAGCCTAAATCTCGTTATAAATCCTGAGATTTAATTGCTATTGTTGAATTGTGTAAGGCAATAAAGGCACGAACAGTCAAACGGGCCCCATCCCTTGAGGACCCTAGTTATTGTAGAAGAGCAGGTAGGTAGTTGGGGGCTTGCAAAGAATGGCTTTGCATCGCCTCCACCCCTCCCATCCTTTAATCTGTCTCTGGGCAGAAGCAGCAGCTGCCTTACATTTGAAGGGGGAACCTCCCCCCTATTTCCAGTTGCAGCTACTCCAGTGAGGTGTATTCCAGAGAACTCCAAGGAGACTAGATCCGCACTGGCCCTGAGCAGCAGCGAGCAAGCTCCCTGCTGCGCCTGCTCATGGCTCCCCAGCAGCTTGCTTGCAACCAGCTTGGAATCCAGCACAGAGCAGTTCTCAGACGGCAGCAGCTGTGTGTCCATTTTCAGAGCAAAAGGGAACAGATTTCCTTTTCGAGAGGGAGGAGGGGCAAAACTGAGTGGTGTGTGGGATGTACCTCTGGGAATTGATCTGGGATATATCCGTCCACTCACCCACCAAAATATGTTTAAGTACCAGCCGCCACTACTCCTCATTCCTAGGGATGCTAATCAGCCCATTCTCAGTTTCTCACCAGTTGTCAAAATTCAGTCAGTTTGTCACAGCCAGGAGGGAGAGGAGCTGCCAGGGCAGTCCAGGAGCAAGTGAGGTGCTGGGCCACCTGGGGGCATAGCAGCAGGACAGGGGCTGGAGTCAACTCCTTTTATGGGCTGGCATAGCTCCTCCCCGTCTGAGGAAAGCTTCTGCCGTTGTTGCCAAGGAGCTGGCTGGGGGCTCCTATCTAGAAGCAGGGGAGGAACTGGGCCACCATTTAGCCCAAGAATGGGAACCTAAAGCAGCATAACTCATCCCTTGCTCCTGGGCTGCCCCCCCCCCCCGGCTTTCAACAGGTTCTGTTTGGGAGGGACCAGGGTGGGGTGTGTGGATCCGCCCCCAAGAGAGAATCAGTTGTTCAGGAGCTGGGATCTCACCGCTGCTTGATCCCCCGTTACTGCAGGAGAATGTTAAAACACAAGATAGCTTGTAGGTCAATGTCCTTGAAAGCATTTCCTCTCCCTATTGCCAATTTCTGGGGGCCTAGCCAACTTTGGAAAATCTAGAAATAGGAAGGCAGTGCCAAAGATTCTGAAACCCTGTTCCTGCCTCAAGCTAGCAGAGGCGTGATATGAGCCTGACACTTCCTGCCCCTCTCTCTCTCTCTCTCTCTCACACACACACACACACACACGCAACAACTAGGTGTGAAGCCACCGCTGTTGGCAGCTCTGAATGGCCGAATACAGTAATTAATATTAGCTTGTTGCTGTGAAAGCCCTGGGTTTGCTCCCAGAGGCAGCGGCAGAATTGCTGTGAATTTAGAGCAGGGTACTTGAGGACAGGAATTGAACCTCTCCAGGGGGGACACAGATGTATGCCTGCTGCCTGTGCATTTAACATGCAGATTATGCTTTCAGCTCCTGAAATCCTCCACGGTTCTCCGTATGGGCCTGAAGTGGATATGTGGTCTGTGGGTGTCATCACATATATACTGTGAGTAACGCTAAAATTGGATGGCAGATCTGCATGCCCCCACTGGCCTTCCTTCTGTTTTTGCAAGTCCTCTCCTCATGTAGAGAAGAGTTGATTCACCTTGACTCCATCTGCTGACGCGACTTTTGCTTTTATACTTTTTTAAAAGCTGTTTTATATTTACATCATGAATAGGTATATTTTATATTTATATTATGCCCATTTTAGGGAAGGGGTAAAGGGTTGAGGCCACTGCCTCGGACTGGTTTGAAACAGCCCCCTCCATTTTTGTGGAACATGATGTGAAATGTGAACAGCTGTCAAAATTCCAATTGGAATGTCGATTGACTGTTCTGCACAAGCACCGAATGGCACCCGGCTGTTCTGCATGCATGCAAAACGGCATCCAGCCGTAATGGCACCACCATTTTGCATGTGCGCAGAACAGCCCGGTGGAAAATGGACTGAAAAACTTTTGATCGGTCTGACCCATGAAAATTGGAACAGGCGTTCTTCCGAGCTGAAACAGGTACTAAAATGAGTAGCCGTAGGTAGGGCTACGATTTGGTCATGGGGGTGGCGTTTTTAGTTATTTTTTTGCCTCCTCCATGACTTTTCCAACTTCCCCGTGACTCCTGTGACTTTTCTATGAAATGTTGTTAAAGCCCCACCCGGAGCAGAGCCGGCGAGAAGAGCCACGCCATCTCCGTTGCTCCTAACCCCTCCCCTTCGCAGCACGGCGTTGTGATGCTTCGCTGATGTCTCCGTCTGGCTCCAAACCCCTCCCTTTCACAGCACGGCGTGCCTGGAAGTGTAGGTTGGAGCTGGAGAAGAGCTACCAAGAGGAGCATGGAGACTGTACTAAGTGCAGGGAGACTAGGGAGGCCAGATCTGGGGAGGTCCTGGGAGGTGGGGAAGCAGAGGGGCTTGTTGTCAGAGTCGAGCAAGAGGGGGGCACTAAGACACTGGCAGCTGATAAATGCAGAGGGGGGGCCATTCCAGCAGCTGGGGGTGGTGGTGTAATTCTATGGGTCTCTTACCCCCAGCTCAGACCTAAGATTTATGGGATATGTTCTGCCCCCACCCTGAAATTGTCCCATTGTTACATGCACAAGCAAGCGGCTCCCAGTTCCTTACATTTCCCCCCCGAAACCTCCAATACAGAAAAGTCCTTCCTAAAGCCCCCCCCCCCCCCCCAACAAATTTGGACTACCACGACGCTTTACCTTTTCTACCATGACCTAGGCATGACTTTTTAAAAAGAAAAATACCATGATGAATCGTGGCCCTAACGGTACGTAATGCCCACGTTACCCAAGGACCCTGAAAATGTGAACATTGCCCAGAGAAACTGACCAGCCCCAGCGGGGAGTGCTGCCGAGCCTGGCTTCACAGCACTCCAGTCCCGCGGGGCTTGTCCGTTTCAAGGGCGGGGCGGGGCTTCCCCCACGCAGCGCTCTGATAGGTGCTGTGGCCAGGAAGCTGAAACGGACAATTGCCAGCCGGCAGCACTGGGGAGCCAGGCCGGGTTCCGTTATGTTCCAATGGCAGCTGGTGCCAGTGTGTGGGGGTGGGAGGGTCAGGTGTGAGGTGCTGTTGGGGGGGTGGGGCAGGAGTTGAAACTTACAAGCCCTGACTGGGACCTGTCACTTTCAAAGCCCAGCCCACGCGTTTGAGCAGCCCATCGGGTCCTGTTCGAGAACTGACAGTGCTCAAACTGGGCCAGGCCAATTCAGGCATCCCAGATTCGTCAGGGATGTCCAAATCTTTGGGTTCCTGATTACTGTTCTAGTGGCGCTCCTCATTTTGACTGTGTCCAGCCTAGAGTTCACGCAGCTACTGCCTCTATGCTTGGGATCCACCAGTGATTAACTCGCAGAAAGAAAAAAAGACATGTTCTGGCTGAAGTCTGCTTCAGAGGTCCCACCCCTCGGCCCCAGAAGCTTAGGGGGATTCAGAGGGGAGCTGCCCTGCCAGGTCCCATGTGTCCATCAGCCCCTGGTCCCACCCCTACTTTGTCAGTCCTTGCTTAGAGCCAGATTAAGTTTGATAAAGGCCAGAGCTGGGGGCTGGGGTTGCTCTCACCGATCAGCTCCAACCCTGTCATCGGTGAGACTGGGGCTGAAGATGGTGCTTCATCCAGCCATGGGTGTGGCCTTGCAGAACAACAGTCTGCAAGTTGTTCACAAGGGGCTGTAGTTGATCACAAGCTGAACATGAGTCAGCAGTGTGATGCAGCTGCAAAAAAGGCCAATGCAATTTTAGGCTGCATTAACAGAAGCGTAGTGTCCAGGTCACGAGAACTAATCGTTCCACTCTGTTCTGCGCTGGTCAGACCTCATCTGGAGCACTGTCGTTCTGGGCACCACATTTTAAGGAGGACACTGACAAACTGGAACGGGTTCAGAGGAGAGCGACAAAGAGGGTCAGGGGTCTGGAAACCAAGTCCTGTGAGGAAAGGCTGAAGGAGCTGGGTATGTTTAGCCTGGAGAAGACTAAGGGGAGACATGATTGATAACCGTCTTCAAATATCTGAAGGGCCGTCGCGTAGAAGATGGAGCAGACTTGTTCTCTGTTGCTCCCGAGGGCAGGACTAGAACCAATGGGCTCAAATGACCAGGAAGCAGATTTCAGCTAAACATTAGGAAAAACTCCCTAACAGCAAGAGCTGTTCGACAGTGGAACAGACCACCCAGGGCGAGGGTGGGCTTTCCTTCGCTGAAGGATTTCAAACAGAGGCCGGACGGCCGTCTGTCAGGGATGCTGTAGCTGTGGATTTCCTGCGTTGAGCAGGGGGTTGGAGTAGATTACCTCTAGAGTCTCTGAGTAGTGACAGGCATGGACACCGGAAGGGGCAAGGGTGTGTGTGTAGTTCCACATCCCTAGCTCCTGCCTGGACCCACCCCTTCTCAGCCCTTTGAGTGGGGGAGGGGTCAGGGGCAAATTAAAAATGGGCAGGCGAGGGGGGGGCGGGCCCTGCCCTGCCACTTTCTGATGTTATGTGCCCAGGCCCCTTTTGGGAGCATCATGATGTAACCAACCATGTTTGGAAAGGGGTGGGGCAAAGGGGCTCTCCCACCTAGGGTGGCCAGATATGCAAATTTTAGAGAAGTTATGAGAAATACAGGTTGCAGGGCTGCAGTGGCTCCAATGCAGCCCTGTAACCTGTATTTCTCATGTATCCTCTAAAGTTTGCATATCTGGCCACTCTACTCCCACCCCCTTCAGCACCTTGAATTTAATTCTGCAGATGCCCCTGGTGACAGAGACTGGAAGAGCCCTGCCATAAATTAAACCCTGCATGGTGATGCCAGTGGGGGTTGCCATCTGTGCACACATTTACGTTAGCACAACGTGGCTGCCATTTTCTTTCTTTTTTAAATCACGCATGACAGCACGTGCTCAGCAGCGTCTGTATCCTAATGGTTCCATACTGAGAAAAGATGCTCCCCCGTGCCCAGCCCTCAAAAAACAGGACACCCTATAAAAAACAGGCTATCTGGCAACCCTAGCCCCAAGCTGCAGACTGAGCTCAGGGTAAGGGAACAGACATTAAGACACGCGCACACAGACAGCAGACAGATGTATGTCACAAGCCCTTTTCAAACGGGTGCCTCCCTTGCACAGGTGGCCGGGTGCCCATAGGTCACCCCCGGCGGTGGGGGGTGCCCACGGGAACACCGCTGGAGGTGGGTGGGGGTGCGTGCACGCTCCCGCGCTCCATCCATCTCCACCATCACCCACGCACGGAGGAACCAGCGCTAATGCCAGTTGCTCCGTGCGTGGAGATCCATCTCCACCCACCTACACCTGCTGCCGGCACACACCCATCCTCCCAGCTCTTCACAACCTTGCTCCCCCTACCTCTCTGCGCTAATTTCCCTCCGTACTCCAGTCCGTGAACTCCGCTCCTCCTGTCCCCTCTCTCGCCCTCCCATGCTCCCCTAACTGCCTTTGTCCCTTCTCCCTAGCTTCCTCCCAAGCCTGGAACTCCCTCCCTGCCCACATCCACCTCGCCCCCTCCCTTCGTACCTTCAGAGCCCTCCTCTTTCTCGACGCCTTTCCCGACGCCTGCTAGAACTTTCCTTTCAATATTTACTGTCTGCCCTCCCTGCATACTCCTGCCTAACTGCAGCCAAGCCAAGCACGTGCACCTGAGGCTTTGCATCCACTGAATTTTATTTATCCCTTGTCTCTCCCTATGTCCCCTCTCCTTGTCTTCCCCCCATCATGTCTATTAGATTGTAAGCCATAGGCAGGGACCGTGTCTATCTTATTGTTCTGTAAAGAGCCAGGTACACAGCTGGCCCTATACAAATGCTTAATAATAATAATAATTTAGATGCAGCCCTCAGAGCTTGTACTAATTTTCAAAGTGGCTCCTTAGAGGGAAAAGATTCCCCACCCCCGAACTACTGGGATCACCACCCAGGTCATCCACAAACGGCATTCAAGAACCTCTATGCTATTTCTTTTGTGTAGGGACTTAATGTAGACTATGAACCTTTAATAATAGAAGGCTTAAAAACACAATATTACAAAAAAGGCCAATTTATGGGTGGTTACTTTTAACAAGCATGTTCATCAGCTGCTAGCAGGAGACTGAAGGAGGCTTATTATCTGGCACATTGCTGTCTTCCCTTCCAAAGACTGGCCAGCCAGAATAAAGTGGCTTGCTCCAGGAACTTTCACCAAAAAGGCCTTCAGACCGGTGACTGAAATTGAAAAACACGACTCTCTTCTGATTAGCCACGAGGCCCATCAGTTTTCGGCTCCTGTTTAGGCACCAAAACAGAGCCAGATTATTCCCCCAGGGCTGAACGCACTGTAGCTCCCACAGTGTCCCGGTTTTGAGTTGGGATGTTAGGAAAATCCCAGTCCTAGTGCTCCCCCCCCCCACACACACACTTTGCTTGGGTCCGCCTCAGTCTGACAGATCCTGCTCTCAGGAAGGTTTCCCCAGAGGCTTTATTTTAGGCACACGTCTGCTTCATAAAAATAATAATAATATGAATCCTGCCCTGTATTTTCAGGCTGTGCGGCTTCGAACCTTTTTTTGATCCAAGAGGGGACCAGTACATGTACAGCAGGATCCTGAATTGTGACTATGAGTTTGTTTCCCCATGGTGGGATGAAGTCTCTCTCAATGCCAAGAACTTGGTGAGTTGTGCAGTACTGCAGGTCAAGGGTTAATAAGGCTTCAATAAACCTCAGACCCTTCCGATGTGACTCACTGGGACAGGGTTACTCTGTCACTAAAAACCCCACGGCGCCTCCAAACACAGCCATGCCTCGATTCCCCCACTTGCAATCTTTACCGGCTACGTCTTTTACAACCAGGGCTCTTTCAGCCCACGTTTGCAAGAATGTGTGCCGGCCCAAATGCACTGAGCCAGATTCACGAGCACAAACCCTTCGTTGTCTGTAATTCGGGGTGTTCCCTACCATAGAAATATTTATTCAGGAGGTTCAGCGCTGTATTGAGCAGAGGGCCACTGCAGGATTCTGTAACCAATTTCAACAAATGCATAGACGTGCCAGTTTTAAGATAATCTCAGGCCGATTATTTTAATGGAATCGCAGGTGGCGGCGGTGGCCAAGAGCGCTTTTCACCAACTCTGTCTGGTGAGGAGGCTGCAGCCTTTTCTTTCTGATTTGAATCTGGCGACCATCATTACCTCGGGGCTAGACTACTGCAATGCGCTCTGTGTGGGGCTGCCCTTGAAGACGGTTTGAAAGCTGCAGCTGGTGCAGAATGCGTCGGCCCAGCTCCTTACAGGGACGGGTCACCAGGAAACACCGGTGCTCTGAGATCGGCACTGGTTGCCTATTGTCTTCCAGACACCATTTTTTCTTTTATGCATTAGCTGGGGTTTTATACATTTTATAAAATTGTAATTGTTGTCATTGCCTTTTTATGTTGTTTTTTTTAAAAAAAAAAATGGTAAGCCGCTCCGAGTTGCCTAGGCAAGAGGAGCAGGGTAAAAATATAAATAAATAAATAAATAAATAAATTCAAGGTGCTGGTTTTGACCTTTAAAGTCCTAAATGGTTTGGGACCCACTTATCTGGCAGATGTCCTGGCCTACTATGTCCCATTGCAGCCTCTGCGGTCAGCTGGGGATCTCCATCGGGAGGTATCATTTTTAACTCGATCTCTATGATGTGTTCTCGGCTGCCGCACCATAGTTGTGGAACCCCCTCCCCAGAGAGGTTCAGTTATGTCTGGGCTTGAGCACCTTTAAGAGGCAGTATAAAATTACCTTATTTGCAAGGGCATTTGGCAGTGGGTGCTAGGGTAGGGGGGGAGTTGTGGGGGTAAAGGGTGAGGTCAGGGGATAGGGGTGGTTGGGGTGGAAAAGGGTTGGGGGGATGTTTCGGGGTGTTCTATGCTTCTTGTATTTGTTTTATGTGTATTTTTCAACATATTTTACCATTGTAAGCTACCCTGAGCCGCCTTTGGCAGGAATGGTGGAGAAAGAAAGAAAGCTTTACAAAAGGAAGTAGGTTAAGTCAAAAGAGAAAACAAAAGGTTCAGAGCTACAGGAAGTTGCTACTGAAAACAAAAGGTTAAAACAGTGCAGGCAAAATGTACTTGAATAATCCCTGCATATAATTCTCACCCTCCAGTCCAGTTCTTTAATAGTCTGTGTGACAGCTTTGTCAGATGGGTTCCTCACATCAGATACCAAAGCATGAACAAAAAAGTCCATTTTGGCGTGCTAGGTTTATATATAGGGTGATTTCAGATGTGACGGGGCGGCTTTGGCCCCATCACGGAATCACCCTCTTGATTCCCCGCCAGAATCGAACTGTCATAGCCAGCAGATGTGCCAGCCGATCCCGGTGGGGAATCTGGCCACCCCCCCCATGCTCCCGAGGCCGCCCGCCCTCCAGGAGACGGGCGGACACAGTGGCCAATCCGGCCGCAGTGCCCGCCTGCCGGGGTACTGACCACGGCCTGGAATCGGCGGTGAGCATGGCCGCCGATTCTGGGCCGTGGTTAGACGAGACGTTACCACACTCAACCACGGTGAATCCCACCGTGGTTGAGCGTGGCGACGTCACGTCGGTTGGGGCAAAAAGTGATTCGGGAATCACTTTGACCATGCTTTCGGAGATGGTCCCCGGACCATCCTCGAAAGCGTGGTTATTTTGATTCCCGCCGGAGGTTCACTGTGGTGAACCTCTGGCGGGCATCAAACAGACGTTACGGGACCATTCCCCACCACAGGGGATTGTCTGTGGTTGAGTGTGATCTCATAACGTCTGAAAATACCCATAGTCTCTGAGCAATTGCATTGCAGCCCATGTGGTCAGCCGGGGACACCCGACTGGAAGTCCCCCAGGTTGCCCGAGTGGCGACGAGGGGGAGGGCGTTCTCAGTGGCCGCTCCCAGGCTGTGGAACTCCCTCCTCATTGGAGGCCCGCCTGGCCCCGAACCCCCCCTCTTTCCGTAGACAGTGTAAGACCTGGCTGTGCCGCCGGGCCTTTGGAGAAGAAGACAGGTAGGGTGGGGGTCATTCTGCCCTTTTAGTTCTTTTTATCATTTTAAATGTTTTTAATATTTTGTGTGTGTTTTTTATTATGTTTCTTTATGCACTTTGTAAGCCGCCCCGAGCTGCTCTGTGAGCAGGAGGGAGCGGGGTAGAAAAAGTTAAATAAATAAATAAAATTTTAGCTTAGAGTCCCAGAGCGCTTCCTGTTGACAAACGCTTCCTGTTTGCTCTCTAGGGAGTGTCTAGCAGAGCCTTTCCAAATCGAACACCTTTTGTCTCCCTGACTGTACCATCATCTATTGTTCTACAGACTAGGACTCATCCTGGGTTTGCCCTATGGTATTGAGTCATCTAACTGATTCGGTGTCCTTAACAACCTTAGGAATATAATAACTTTTCATTATAACTGTGATTGGATTGTTTCTCTAGCTTAGTTTTCAGTGTTTCACAAGGATTAAAAACAACACCAAACACACATGGTTAACATATTTGCAGATTGGAATTACAGGAATATTGTTCTTTAAAAAAAAAAAAAAAACACAACAGAAAATTATTTCTTTCAAATCTGGCTGCAGGTTCAAAAATTGATAGTGTTGGACCCACAGAAGAGGTTGACAGTGCAGCAAGCTTTGGAGCATCCCTGGGTCACGGGCAAAGCAGCTAAATTTGCTCACATGGATAGCACACAAAAGAAACTGCAAGAATTTAATGCCAGGCGGAAACTGAAGGTGATGTCATCGAGTCTTTCTTGAATTGCTCTGATGTGCTTCACTCTCTTTTTTTCACATCTAAATATGCCTGATGGGAGTTCTTCAGCATGCAATGGCCTTAGAATTAGACTCATGGTGTGTTAGGTCTGGATGGTACCTCAAGGATCAGCTAGCCCAACTGCCTGTCCTACCATGTCCCACTGCAGCCCCTGTAGTTGGCCAGGAGTGTCCTCTTGCGGGTTCCATTTGTCACCCTTGTCCGTGGGATGGGGATGCTCAGGAGGGCGTTCTCCGTTGCTGACCCAGTTTTGTGGAACTCCCTTTCCCAGGAGGTTCGCTTGAGCCCAAGCCTAAGCATCTCCAAGTGGCGGTGTAAGACATTTTTATGTGAAAGAGCATTTTGCAGGTGGGGATAGGGGTTGTTTGGGTAGGGTTGTGGGGGAGGGTGGGAGTTTTTATTGTATGGATTTTATTGTTTTACATATTGTAAGCTGCCCTGGGCCTCCGTGGGAAGGGCAGTGTATATATTTCAATAAATAAATAAAATTAATTAAATAAAATCTGCCACAAGCAGAGATCAGGAGTGATGACTTTGTAGATATTCAATTTATTTATCCATATTTATAGCTTGCCCTTTTCCCAGGAGCCCAGGGTAGAGAACGACACACAAAAATGAATGTGAAATAAAACATAAAATAATACATATACAATATAGAGAGGATATAACCTCCCCTCAAAAAATCAGCTCACTCACCTGCCAAACATCTGGACAAACAGAAAGGTCTTACATTGTCTCCGGAAGATGCTGAGGTTTTGGCAGCGCTCGCTCTAGAGCCTTTTTGGCACTCTATATATGTCCTTTTTTGTGCATTTCCCCATCACCATCTGGTACTGGCCATTGTTGGGAGACAGAACACCTGGCAAAATAGACCATTGGTCTGACCTTGTAGGGAAGTTCTCATGTTCTTAAAGCACAAAAGCATGTGCTGAGATTAGGCATAACCTAAGAACAGCCCCACTGAAGTATTGTTTGCTTGGATTTTGCATGATCAACGCTGAGACAACCTTCTGCCACTCCTACTTTTTAATACCTCTCTGTTTGGTTTATACAGGCTGCTATGAAAGCAGTGGTAGCTTCTAGCCGTCTGGGCAACCACAGCCATCACGACAGCTCCAGAAACGGGCGTAATCGGGAAGGCTCCGAAGAATCATGCATAGCTCAGGGGGCAGAGAACTCCTGCATTCAAGGCAATCCTCATAATTCCTCTGTAGCTGGCCTCCAGGAGTCCAATGTGATGGGTCCTTCAGCAACAGCAGAGAATCATGAAGCTTTTCCAGTGGAATTCCCCACCGCGTCCACAGTTGTGTTCAACGGTGCCAGCTGCGAAAGTTAACCTCGCCGGTGTAGCTGCTTTGCTCTTAACAGCATTCAGTAGGCACCATCTCACCACCTTTTGGGTACAGCCCCACAGAGAGAAGAGTGGTCTGAAGGACGAAGCAGCATATGGGAAGATCACTTCAGAAATTATCGGGAATCAGGACTCTGGATAGTACGTAGCATGCAGTAGCTTTGCTTACAAAGCCCATGCTTTGATGAGCAGTTGGTCTGTGGCATAGAGTCCTTGTTTAGTGTCCTGTTTCCAGTGCATGTGGGTGTCTGTTTGAAGCAGATTACTAAAGGGAGGTTGGCACACTGGCCCTTCAGCCAACAATATTTATGGCCACCTTGTCCCAAGTGGCGTTCAAGAGAGGAGCAAACAGAAGTTAAAAAGGCATTTCTACCTTCCCTATAAAGGAAATGTTACTGTCATGATTTGTTTTGTAATTTAATGTAAATAGTTCTTAGAGGGATAGTTCATGCGGGAGGAGGGTTGGTCTCCATTAACTTATTATTATTATTGCTGTTGATAGCATACGATGTAATAGTATTATAGGTAGGGTTTGTAGAGACAGACATTTAGACATTTGATCCTAACCAAATGGGGCCAGGGGAAGCATGTCATTGATTGCTGCAAGTAGCAAAGCCTTGTTTGATTTGTGCTTCCATTACACACCAGTTCAAGTATTTCCAATCTTGCAGCATGGAAAGTAAAAGAAAGAGCAGCACAGCAGACAACATCACAACGTCCAGACTTTTGAAGCCATCGCTTTTACATGACTCATTTGAATGGTGACTGAGGCCATTTTTTCCTGCCAAGCATTGATAAGACTTTCTTGGTAGCATGAAGGAGGGGGGCATTTTTGTTTCTAGACAGAGGCCGAGGATATTTTTGATCTGTGCAGCAGAACACCACTATCCTTTCTTATTGACATCTGTCGATAGCCCATAAAGTATCTTTAGAAACTGTATTGAACACTTTTTAAAAAGCAGTCATTCTCCAAACTGCTAGACAGCAAGTGTTTTAAATCTGAAAATAATCTAGAACCTGGGTGGCAAACGTCTTGCCTTATCCAGCTTGCCCTCCGCTGCTCCCCTAACCACCTTCATCCCTTCTCCCTAGCTGCCCCCCCCACACTTGGAGCTCCTTCCCTGCCCACATCCACCTCACCCCTCCCTTCGTACCTTCAAATCCCTCCTCAAGACCCACCTCTTTCGCTTTGCCCTCCCCGACTCCTCGTCTCTCCCTCTGTTCCTTCCATAGTCCTCCCCCCGCAGATTGTAAGCCCTAGGGCAGGGACCCTGTCTATTCCATTACTTTGTAAAGCACCAGGTACATTGCTTGCGCTATATAAATGCTTGCTAATAATAATAATAATTAATAAGGGTATCAGCCGCAAATTGCCAATATCACAGGACAAAACGTAATGTGTGTCACATAGATCAAATGTGAAATAATATACTCCAACATAATTTGTAAACCTTAGATACAAAGATAAGTTAAATTAATACAGTCGATTATCAACAGTGTCTATGTCCAACATGTTCATCTTCAGGGACAACTGAAAAAGACAAATCTGAAACAAGATCCAAAAAACATTCATTTTCTAAGTAACTGTATGTACATGTACATAAAGATTAAATATAAAGACAAAAACTAGTACTTCAAACAAAGAAAGGACAAATAGGAATTTACAAGGTATTTCAAAGTCTCTTCTAAAGGTATGTTATTAGTTTATATATAGTGTATACAACCAGTACTAAAAAAAGAAGCTACCTTGAAAATGCTGTTTTACAATGCTAAGAAATTACAATAAACAATTGTCTCGGTATGTTCATGTAAAAGCCAGGGAATTACTGAAATATCAGTGACAATGTAAAAAAACTTAAAAGATGTGTAATGTTTGTAAAAAGGAGAAAAATTGTAAAGGAATATACATCTGTATCTCCTTCCTGGAGAAAAGGTAAACCAAAGGACCTTAAGATAAAGCCAATACCTTGTGTCAAGCTGTAAAAAATACAAATTAAGTAAGTATACATGTTGGACATAGACACTATTGAAAACAGACTGTATTCATTTAACTTATCTTTGTATCTAAAGTTTGAAAACTATGTTGGAGTATATTATTTGACATTTGAGCTATGTGACACATTATATTCTTGATAACTTTATGCTATCCCATGTATTCCATTGGGACTGCTAGGGGGATGGGGGTTGTCACAAGGGGGGTCACTGCCTTACTCCAGTCGCAAGGGCACACGTGTTGTTCAAGGGGATCCCTCAGGGTCTTCTAGTGGCAAAGGGAACGTGCTACGAGAGCCGTCCCCAGCCGGGACTGGGGAACGACACGGTGCCCACACTAGACTTCGTAATCGCCCACGCGTACCGGGGAAGAGAGTGAGAATTCAGTGGTGACTCAAGAGGAGGGGAACAGGGAACCCGGGACCACAAGCACCAGGATGGCACAGGACACTCACGCTAGGATAGGGGGTTCGGGAGCTTGGGACGAGGTAAACTCACCCACACACGTCAGTCACTCTCTATAGGAAGTCACCCACTCACTCACTCACCTTGCACTCGTCACACTCTTGCTCACGGTCTAGCTCGCACTCCACCAGGCTCACACACAACAACGCTCGGGGGCCGGTCTCACGGCACAAGGTCCGATCACCAGCAATGGATGTTGCCTCTGCGGGGTTTAAATGACACTGTCCCTTAACCTCGCCAGCAAGCGTACGGAGCGCCACGGCTCCACTTCCGGGTTCTGCTTGCGCATGTGCGGGGTTTCCCTGGTTGCCTGGTTACCCCCGGACGCCGCATTGCTGTACGTGCGCCCGTGGTTCTGCGCCGGCAACAAGGACGGGGGCACGCCCAGCTGCGCGGCGCCGCCAGGGTTGGATCCCCCGGAAGTGCCAGTGCACCCGTAAGCCTCCTCCCCCCCCCCCCCAGCCGCCGAGACCTGACACCATTGTTTTGTCCTTATCCAGCTTGTGGCTGATTATTTCCAGTTCCAGAATCTGGTCTATGGAAGGGAGCAGAGACGAGGGCATGCATTCATAGATAGGGGATGGATCCAGGGCACAGATCCATGATCTGAGCCCTCTCTACCTTTCCCTATCCCATGCACTCCCCCTTAAACACCCCTGTCCACAATTCTTCCACAATTCCTATCTTGCCCATGGAGCTTGTACTAGTTTTCGAAATGGCCCACGGTAGGGAAAAAGTTCCTTACCTTTCATCTTAAAATCTGGTCATATTAAAGATGTTTAAAACATTCTACCTGTAAGATGTCCTTCAGGCAAATCACCGCTTTGTAGAGGCCATTCTCAACTCTAAGGGCTGAACCGTCACCTGGTGTAAATTGACATAACTCCATTAAGTCAACAGAGCCATGTCCGTTTACACTAGCTGACTCCAACATCTTCAGTGATGTGGTCGGGGCAAAAAACCTCATCTGAAATAGTCTGTATTGTGTTTTTTAAAATGTTCGTTTTTGGTACTATTCAGTTTGGACTATAATATCAAAGGGCTTGCAAATAAAACAGTTACACACATTATTAACCCACACACGTGATACAAATAAAACTATCTCCCTGAAAGGGGATGGGGAGCCATGGGGTTGTAATAAAAGAGACAGGGAAGGGCGATAGGGAGGAATCAAATGATTTTTGGTCTTTTTCAGAATGTACATAAACTAGGAATCCTGGTTTTTAGAAACCTTTATGTACATTCTTATTTCACCTAGATGAGGCAAAAATATGAGATCTCAAATTCTGCAGATCTGTCGACTTGGAGCTAACCTGCGACAGTTGTCCTTAATCTGGGAATCTATTTCTTACATGAGAAGCTGGACTGTGAGAAGATAAATTAGAGCAGAGATTCCCAAGCGACAGGTCGTTGTGACCTCAAATAGGGCCACACCATCTGCGGATTGGGGGTCGTGATCCCGAGTTATATTTAATAGACTTTGCTTGTCTTTGTTGTCGTCAGGAGTCACAGGATTATATTTAAATCTCAAAATGAGGTCCTAAAGGCAAAACGATTGGGAATCGCTGAGTTAGAAAAGAATTTTTGCTCTTAAGATTGTAAGCCGGCTAGGGCAGGGACCCTGTCTCTTTCTTACAATTGTAAAGTGCCAGGTACATTGCTGGTGCTACATAAATGCTTAATATTAATAATAATAAAAATAAATAATAATAAACAATGTCAAAGAGTGGAATACAGGCCGCTGGAAATACTGGATGCCAGACAATTGTTGTGCACTGTGTAGCAGAGGGTATCTGACTGGCACTGTGCTGAGTACGTTAGCTGAGATCACCGTGAAACACATGCGTAAGAACCCTGCAAAAATGACACAGGGCTGGACTGCCCATCTTACAGACCCACAGAAGACCAGTGGGAAGGATGGGTGTGTCATGATGGTGGAAGTGCCATGCTGCTATGTCCACCTCACCCAAAGTCTGACATACTCATACGGACCTTACCCTGCGCCCTGACATCCCTAGCGTCATTCAGGGGATGTGGGGCTCTCCTTTGTATGTAGGGCCACTGAGTCAGCCAGTTCTGGAGCTGTCAACTCATCCACACACTGGACATATTGCCAGGCTGAGGACAGTAGTATTGAGGCCGTGGTTCTAAGCTTGATTGAAGATTTCTCTTGAGTTATGAGGCGTTAGATTCGGAGAGGATTTGATCCGGCAAAGCATGAGAAGCAGCCTGCAGCTCCACTGAGCACGTGGACAACACAAAACCAATTCTGAGCCACCGACTAGCCGGCACCTCTACCATGTAGGAATGTGAGAGTTTAAGGGGTGAGTTTTGTGGGTGCTGGGCCCTAGGAGCAGTGGGTGCAGGCAACATGGCCCCCACTGTTGCGTTGCGTGTCTCCTTTTTTACAAAAGGAAAGAAAGCTATGTGTTCCAGCCAGATCTAGTCTTAGTCTAACTGGATTGGGCCACTCTTTTCCAAGTTGTATAAAATGAGTTTACACTTTACTTTGATGCCAAGCTAGCAAAGCAAGTATTGTAAAATGACAATATATTTATAAATGGAACATGAGACTTAGAATATAAAAAATAAGCATAGTTTACTAAAATTTAAATAGAAAATATCAGTAGCTTACATAGAACGGCACTGATAGCCAATCAAAGTTACATGATCTAAAAAACATTTCTATTTTAAGAAAACAGCTTCTAAAAGCTTAACATTTGCTCAATTCATTGGCTCAAAGATATCAAGAATAATACATTATATTCTTCCCAATTCTTCCCTTTTCTGCCATGATGGTGAGAAACCCCAACATAGTGTAGGATTTCAATCTGAAAAAGCAAAGCTAGTGCTTCTTAAAGCAAACTTTACCAGAAGCTGACACTACTGAGCACTGACGCTGAGGACGTCAGTTAGCATGGAAATACACAGGATTCTAATTGGCTCTCTTAATTCTGAGCAAGGAAAGAGACTGAACAGAGAGTCAGATTTTCTTCAAAGTTTGAACAAAACCTCATATTTCCATCAAAATTAATTGTCAGATTACAGAGAGAACTGACCACAGCTTCAAGATTTTTTAACCAATTAGTTGAAGCAGCTATGCCTGGCTAGGAAAAACAAAAACTTAAAACTCTCACTTTGGAGATGTTCATGCCTGGTACCATTTGTCATTTAGACATATAGACTGATAAGGCCCTTGGTCTGGCCTCTAACTTTAGCCATTTTTCCCGTTTCCTTGGATACGGTGAAAAGTTCACTGAGAAGTTTAAAAGAAGTTCATTGGAACACAGCTGAGGAGGCCTCAGCCTGAACCAAAGTACATATAGAAACTGATTCTAAAAATCAATGCATTGGATACAAATGAATACAGTAAAACACAAGTTCAATACACTGAAACAGAAAGTTAATATATTGAAACTCAAAATCAATACATTAGGAACACAGATGGCCAAAAAATACATGCTTATGATAGGAAATACATGACACCACAGCATCACTCTACCCTCAACCACATCTTTTCCATCCCCACCATGACCCCTTCTTGATCCTGTAGATTAGGCATTAGGCAACTCCACTTTGAGGAAGAGGCATCCATCAAAGACTCCACATCTAGGAACTATTGGGGCTGTTTCCAACCATAGCCAGTATAACTGGTCAAAACCACCAACACATCTATCATTTTCATGAAAAATTGTGAAAGATGACATTTAAAAAAAATAAATGACATGTTCCAAATTGTTATGGGCATTTTAGTTGTGGGGAGGGGGGAAAGATTTGGAAAATCTGAAGTTTTGGAATCCAAATTTTGCCACATTTGATGTTCAAAATACTGAGGAAAGTCTTTAAAGGATTAAAAAAAACTTAAGAGGCATCCATCAAAGACTCCAAAGCCCTCTCGTATGAAAGCAGTCACTTGTGCACTCCTGTGTAACACGCACCTCCACCCATCACCCCTGCACAGAGAAAGCTGCAAAAAAACAGGTTGCTCCATGTGGGGGATGTGGGGGGATGGGTGAGCCCCTGTGTGCACCTGCCGTGTTCTTGTGTCGGGGGCCAGCTTATGCATTAACAAAATTATTAAGTTTCAAAAGAAGGGCAAATTACCTAGACAAAAAACCTTTGGTTTAAGAAGCTTGTTAAGGCGGCATTACAAATTATACTCAAATGTTAACATGACAGTAAATTGTATGTTAAGGCAACTTTATTAAATATCAGACCAATCTATATTCTTCTTTTCTTATTCATTTATTTTAAAAAATGATGACAACTGAAATTTCAACTGAAATTAAAGTGTATACATTCCTCATCACGTATAAGTATTGTTCAGTCACCATACCACACATATGCAGCTTAATTTCAGTTACGTCATCATTTAAAAAAAATTAATGAATAAGAAAAGAAAAATGTATAGATTGGTCTGATATTTAATAAAGTTGCCTTAACATACAATCTACTGTCATGTTAAAATTTGAGTATAATTTGTAATGCTGCCTAAACAAGCTTCTTAAACTGAAGGTTTTTTGTCTAGGTAATAATAATAATAAAACAATTCAACCCAGTGTCAACGCACTCCATGTTATAGGTATTTATAAAAGTATAGACGATTCATAAACTATCAGTCTTTGGAACACATGGGTTCTTCTTATTGGCCATTGGTTGACTGTGAGAGAGGAAATTCCCAGATGCAAGTGAAGGCACCATCTGTAGGTCGGGCTGCAATCCCAATGGATATTTCATATACTTTGCTTGCCTTTATTGCTGTAAGCCAAGTGCATAAGGAAAGGGCCGCAGAGCGATGTTCTTGGTTGCTGCCCAGTGTTATGGAACTCCTTTCCCATGGTGGTTTTTCAGAGCCTGAGCATTTTCTGAAGGAAAAGTACAACCTTTCTTTTTGCCAAGCATTTGGCAAGTGGGGATAGGAGTTAGGTAGGAGGCATGTTAGGGGCTGGGGAGGGTTTTGGGTGTTTTTTTAAATATATTTGTATGTGTTTTGTATATAGTTCTCTATTCTGTGAGCTGGTGCCTGAACCTTATGGGAAGAGCAGGGTATAAGTTTAAATAAATATTTAGGTCTCACAATGGGGTCATGTAGACAAAAAGTTTGAAAACCATTGTGTTTAGTGAAAGGGGTAGATTTGGAGATTATGTTGGTTATAATCCGACATGCTGGCCACTTTTGAGCATGGCGACATGAATCCCCTGCTTACGTTTTTTGGTGTTACCAAAATCAGCATGAAATAATGAGGGCTTTTAAAAATCACGAGAGCTTGCATTCTTTGGGATTTGGAGTCCCCCCCCCCCCCAGTTTCTGAACCTTTAAGTGACACCGCAGTCACCATTTCAAGATTCCCCCGCAATTGTGAGACGGCTAGAAACATAGGCCATGATCCACAAGCCACATTACTCCAGAATAACCCCTAGACGGGGGAGGTGGTGGTGAAGGCATTTACCAGACCCGGGTGTTAGGCGGGGGAGGGGGACCAATGGGAGATATACCCTCTGTTAGGCGGAGGAGGGGTCCCTGCTCTCCCCCAAGGCCCGAGGCACCTGACACAGGGTAAAACGGCCCTCAGGATTGTATATGGGCGGTCTCTCCAAGGCAGAGAGGATCATCATAGGGCGGAGAGAGCAGGGTTCCCAGCAGAGGGGACAAGAACGCAGGGGGATGGCAGGGATGTGGTACTTACAGCGCTCTGGGACTGTCACCAGCTGGGCACCGAGGGTGTGAGGGGGGAAGGTCCAGGATCCATGGATGGGGAACAGTCAGGGAGGGTAATTGCACGCACCACCCTTGCACTCTAGCACAAGTGAGGGAGTGTGAAGGGGGGGCAGCCACTCGCACACTCGTACTCACAGCCTCTCTCACACTCACACACACTCTACAACACTACTCCGGATACCAAGTTCACAGGTTCAGAAATCACAGACTATCAGGATGTGGCCAGCCTCTCTCAACGATTAGCGGCAGGGAATTGAGTGTCCCGCCGGTTGTTTTATGTGTTTGCCATGAGGGCCTCAGGTGATGGGACTCATGGCCCTGCCCTCATGCCGGGGCGGCTTTCTCGTTCTGCAGCGCTGTGGTTCTGGAGCTGCGCGCTGCACCGCAACTGTGTGTGTGGTTGCCTGGCAATGCGGGTGGCTTGTGTTGTGGCGTCCCCTGACCCCTGCGCCTCCGGGCCATGCCCCTCTGGCCATGCGCTATGATCCCGCCGACCCTCAGGTTACCCAGCAACCGAGGAAGCACTGGGTGGGGGAGCCTGAATCTCCTGCCGCCGGCCCCAGAGCCTGACACCGGGGAGCACCAGGCAGGAGATGCTGTGCTGCTCCTGCCACCGCTTTTTAGTTCTCTCCAGGATAGGGGACAGCAGAAGGAAATGGACTGGGGGCTCTTCCTGCCACTGTTTCAACTGCTGCTGCCAGGAATAGGATGGCAACAGGGAGCAGGCACGGGGAAACAGCAGAACTTTGGGAGAGAGCGAACCTCTGCTCCCAGCTGTCAGTTCAGCCAGCACCGTTTTGGCTGGAGCAGGGATTCCACGTAGCTGTTGAGAGAGCCTGCTTCAACCTCACAATGGTTGTGCAACCTCCTTTGCCTGCACGGTGGGCCCACAACATGCCCAGTGACTCTCATGTAAGGGAGGACAGCATAGCAGCAAAGCAGATGCTACGCATCTCCCATTTGGGGGCAGTGCTCAGACAAACAGTAACCACTGTGATGTCTATAAGCACCTATCCCCACTAAGGTCTCTTTATCCTGCTGGAATTATGTAGTGGAGCTAACGCATTAATGAAAATCAGGCCTTTGAAGTTCTCACCTCGGACTAAATTAGACCTGGAAAATAATTTATTCTTCCCTCTGAAGTGGACCAGAAATCCCTTGTTAAGTTGAAACCGCACACTCTCCTAACTATCCAGAAGCAGAACCAACGCTGATCTCCCAACGGAGGAGACAATCATGTTCTCGTGGTGGCGGTCAGAAGATTGATGCAAAAGTCTTTAAGAATTCCATTTGAAATAACAGACGAAAATGGAAGAGGCGTTCTCTTGCGAGACTGGAATGGGAGCAAAAGCTCCATAACTTGGTATTCAGCTAACAAGCTTCTTTCATCTCCAGCCAGCTATTAGTGGAGGCCAAAGCACCAAGCTTTGAGCCCTTTCTCCTGGGTCCAGAGAAAAGCCAATTCGATGGATAGCTCTAGGCTATTATCTTGTCGAGACTGCCCTAAAATGTGTGACTTTAGGCGAGTGAAGGCAATGGCTCTCTGCTGCTGTCTGCTAGCTTTTTAGCGCACACATAGATTTCCAGTCAATTCGATTGCTTGATGGACTGAACATCCTAAGCTTTTGAAATGTAGGTTTCTAAGCCACTCGCTCGCTTCAAGGTTATCCCTGTTGGAATTCGAGCAGGGTGAGCGAGGTCAGACATTGAACTATTTAGGACCTCAAACCAGCCATCCGTTAAAATGGCAAGGGGTCAGGGTAGAAATGTCTCCCAATGACAATGGGTCCCCTCTGCCTCCCAGTCACAGAACCCTTTGGGAATTTATCCTTTTGAAGGTATTAAAAAGATACTGGGAGGTCAGAGGGGGGGAACCAGGAAAAACCCAGGTTGCTCTGTGCAGGGGCATGAGTGGGCAATGTGGGTCATGGGAGTGCGCCTCCACAAACGCTGCCTTCAGATGGGTGCCCGGGTCTGTGGAGGATGGGTAGAGCTCCATGGGTGCATCCTGTCTAAAAACAGCCTTTGGGGGGGTGTAAAAATGAAAACTCAGATTCCTATGATTTTGGCACTAGTCTCAGGATTTGGGGCCACATTCACACATATAAAAAAACTAAATTGATTTATCAAAGTGGAAGCAATTATTTAGATTTTAGTAACTCACTTTGGTATGGTTCACACCATGCTCCATTGCTTGATGTGTGAACGATGCTGAGGTACAAGCAAGTTAAGGATTTATTAAACCAGTTTTGCTGTTTTGTGTGAATGGGGCCATGTTCTTTAAGAAAGCTCCAGAATTGTGGGGCAAAGGATAAAATCGCAAAAGGTAGCAACCCACAATGTAGGCCTTGAAGAAGCGTAGTTGGATAAGGTTTCTGCTTCTGTAGTCAGTACTACACAAGAGCAGCAGCTTCTTACGTTCTTACAAAAGTACTGGATAAGTTCTTAGAGGCTAGGTCAATAAATGTCTATTAATCCAGTTGGTCCGGAGATGTAACCTCTGACTGTCAGGAGTTGGGAGCAGAGAATGGATTACTCCATATTAATATGTTGTGCACTTCCAACCATAGGTGGCAACTGACAGACACAGGATGCTGGGCTGGATGGACTATTGGTTTGATCCAGTATGGCACTTCTTATGTTTTTACACACGTTAATGACTGCAACATTAGGGTTTAAGTACTTCAGCTGAATAGCAGATTACTGTTGCTGAGGTCATAACATGACATCACTTCACAATGCATTATGTCACCAGAATGCCTTATCACAGCAATCTACTACACACCTACAGTGTGATTATCTGAGTGAATAGGGCCAGTGCTCAAGTGAGTCCTCTTTGAAGTGAATGAGATTTGTGCCCATCGACAATCACTCACAGTGCAGGGCTGCTATGTTATCCCCATGACCTGATGCTGTTCCACTGTATGGATGTCCTATCCTGATGTCACTATGTGATGTTCCTCTTACCACATGACTGCAATGACATCACTGGGTGATTTCAGACGTGACGAGATCACGCTGAACCACACTGAACCACGGTGAACCCCGCAGCGGGGCGAAAGGCCCCTGCACGTCTGCACAGCGTGCGCCAGATGTTGGCCACGCTGAATCTGCAGACGGGGTCAATTTGAACCACGCTTCCCGGGCTAGCCGGGGGAAGGTCCCGGGAAGCGTGGTCAAATGGACCGCGGGCCGTGGCGAACAAAAAGTAACGTCTGTTGGGCCGTGCCGGGGTGACCCCGGCGGGGAACGAAGACGTTCGTTACGGTACGGGGCCAAAGGGCCCCGTAACGTCTGAAAGTACCCACTGTGGTGAAACACAGTGAAATCACTGTCATCTTCCAGGATAATGACATCATATATTGTTGCCATGCCCCTTCATGACCTCACCACCTGACTGAGCAACCCACAAAGCCATGTTGTGACATTATGGCGTCACAACACAATGCTGCAATGATGTTGCAGCTTGATAACGTTGTGTTGTCATGCCATGGTATCACTCCAACACAGGGTACTTTCAGACGTTACGGGGCCCTTTGGCCCCGTACCGTAACGAACGTCTTCGTTCCCCGCCGGGGTCACCCCAGCACGGCCCAACAGACGTGCCGGGGGGATCCCGGCGGGGAAAGTGGGAGGAGCCGGGGCCGCGCGGCGCAACGTGCGGCCGCACGGCCCCGCCCCCTCCACGCACCCCGCCGCCCGCCCTCCGAGGAGACGGGCGGGCGGCGGGGCCAATGCGGCCGCCGCGTCTGGCCGATCGTGCCACGGCCCGGGATCCCGCCGGGGATCCCGGCCCGTGGCACGCGACCAGACGTTACTTTTTGTTCGCCACGGCCCGCGGTCCATTTGACCACGCTTCCCGGGACCTTCCCCCGGCTAGCCCGGGAAGCGTGGTTCAAATTGACCCCGTCTGCAGATTCAGCGTGGCCAACATCTGGCGCACGCTGTGCAGACGTGCAGGGGCCTTTCGCCCCGCTGCGGGGTTCACCGTGGTTCAGTGTGGTTCAGCGTGATCTCGTCACGTCTGAAATCACCCACAGTGTGACATCAGATCCTGGCATGGTGACGTGGCATCACCCACCCACATTGGGTGTGTGGGGAGGGATTAAAATGGGCCAGGGATAAGCGTGTGCCCCTACCTATGCACATTTTAGCCTTCCCCCACACAGAGTAGTCCGGATTTTCCCCCAACGCTCCATGAGTGGGTGGTGCACGGGTCACGGGAGCACACACCCACCCACCGCCTTCATATGGGCAAACGGATGCGTGTGGGATGGGTGTAGCTGTGTCTCGTTTAAAAACAGCCACAGCGTGATGTCACATTAGGAACAACTTCCTCACGGTGAGAAGCGTTGGGTAACGGGGAATAAACTGCCCAGTGAGGTTGGGGGATCGTCTTTCCTTGGAGGTTTTTAAAACCCAACTCGACAAGCATCTGTCTGCGATGAGGCAGACACAAAATATCCTGCTTGGAGCAGGGGGCTGGACTAGATGGCTGGCTCTATGGTTCTGGCACGGTGACACCAGCATCACCTCAATTCTCAATGCTCTAGGGTTGGCACGTGTCATCATCACCTACTGCCACCTTCTTTCAGGATGCCATGCCACCAGGCAGGCTATCCTGTCATGGCATCTCACCAACTGTCTCTCCGATATCTCCGCCTGGATGCCTCAACGCCAGCTCACACTGAACATGGCGAAAACTGAACTCCTGATCTTCCCACCCAATCCTTCCTCTCCCTCTTCCCTGTCAATTACCATTGAGGAGGGTCTCCATCCTCCCTGTCCCCCAAGCTCATAAGTTTGGGCTTCGTCTTCGACTCGCATCTTACCTTCAAACCCTACACTGACTCCGTCGCCAAATCCTGCTGTTTCTCTCTCCACAACATTGCTAAGATCCGCCCTTTTCGGTCCGTCTCCTCTGCCAAAACTCTCACCCACGCCCTAGTCATCTCACGCCTCGACTACTGTAACCTCCTCCTTGCACCTCACTGACCCGCCTCGACTACTGTAACCTCCTCCTTGCACCTCACTGACCCGCCTCGACTACTGTAACCTCCTCCTTGCACCTCACTGACCCGCCTCGACTACTGTAACCTCCTCCTTGCACCTCACTGGCCCGCCTCGACTACTGTAACCTCCTCCTTGCACCTCACTGGCCCGCCTCGACTACTGTAACTTCACTTCTCTTCCCTCATCTCTGTTCAAAACTCTGCTGCCAGGATCATCCACCTAGCCCGTCGCTTTGACCATGTGCAGCCTCTCCTCTCCTCTCTCCACTGGCTCCCCCTTCCTGAGTGCATTCTGCACAAGCCCCTTGTCCTCACTTACAAAGCCCTTCACAACCTCGCTCTCCTTTACGTCTGCCCTGATCTCCCTCCGAACCCTGCTCAAGCGCTCTGCTCCCCCAACCGCCTTCGCCCCTTCTCTCTTGATGCCAAGAACGTGTACCTGAGCTCTCGCATCCTCATGAATGTCGCATCCCTTGTCTCTCCCTCTGTTCCCCCTTCCCTGTCTCCCCTCCCCCTGGCTTTAGATTGTAAACTCTTTGGCAGGGACCATGTCTATCTTATTCTTTGTAAAGCGTCAGGGACATGGCTATATAAATGCTTATAATAAAATAATAATAATAAATCATCTCTGTGTGATGTCATGGCCAGGCTGCTGTGTGATGAAGTCACACAGCGGTGCCATGACAGGACAGTCTGGCCATGACGTCATTGTGTCATACAGCACAATGTACCTCAGAACACATCACGGTGACGTCACACTCCTAGGTGTCATAGCGGTTGAGATCACGGCCCCGTCTCCCCCTGGGACTGAAGCGAGGGGGTTCGGGGCGGAAGGACAGGCAGCCAGCAGGAAAGGGAAGAAGAGAAAGCAGCATTCTGATTGGTCGGCTGGTCTCTTCTTTCCCTCCTCCAAGCGCGCGGGAGAGCCGTTAAAAAATCTCGCGCATGGGCGGGAAAGAAGGGATGCCCGCGGTCTGATTGGCCCACGGCAGTGTAAGGCGGACCAATGGCTCTTAGAGGCCGAGATGGGGGGCGGAGCCAGATTATGGCAGGGTGGGGGGACTGAGTTCTTCCCGCGAGTGAACGGTAAACAGCTGGGGCGGGGCCGCAGGAGGAAGGGGGAGGTTCCTGGTTGTGACCGGTTCGATTCCCACCACCGCCACCCCGCGCGCCGAGGTGACGCATGGAGAGTCGCCTCGCCCGCTCCTCGCCAGGTGAGGGGGGGACACACCCACCTGGGGGTGGGCTTGTCCCGTCCCAAGGAGAGGAGACGGGGTGCTTGATTGACCCCCTATTTTGGAGAAGGGGCGAGATCCCTCTGTGCCCACCTCGCTAGGGACCGTCTGACGGATAGGGGAGGATCCCTCTTGTCCCCCTCTATGGGGCGGTTGGAGAGTTGCCTGCCCCCCAGTTCTGCGGTTGGCACTCCTCTTGCCCCCTCATATGGCATGGCTGTGGGCTTGTTGGATCCCCTATTTTGGGGGTAGAGTGGCACTCCTCTTCCCCCCCCATATGGCATGGCTGTGGGCTTGTTGGATCCCCTATTTTGGGGGTGGAGTGGCACTCCTCTTCCCCCCCCATATGGCATGGCTGTGGGCTTGTTGGATCCCCTATTTTGGGGGTGGAGTGGCACTCCTCTTCCCCCCCCATATGGCATGGCTGTGGGCTTGTTGGACCCCCTATTTTGGGGGTGGAGTGGCACTCCTCCCCCCCCCCCATATAGCATGGCTGTGGGCTTGCTTGGACCCCCCCTGTTCTGGGGTGGAGTGGCACTCCTCTTGCCCCCCCCCCCCATGGCATGGCTGTGGGCTTGTCTGGACCCCCTATTTTGGGGGTGGAGTGGCATTTCTCTTGACCCCGCCCATATTATTGTGTTGTGGGCTTGCTTGGACTCTCCCTATTTGGGGAATGGAGTGGCACTCCTTTTGCCCCCCATATGGCAGGACTGTGAGTTTGCTTGGACCCCCCGCCCATTTTGTGAGGTGGGCTTCCTTATATGAACCTCTTCTGACCGTTCTCGCCCTAATATATTGGGGGGGGGTCATGATGTCTTGAGAACTTAGACCCATTTTAGTCCAAAGAGTGAGATGAAGGGTGATGCTACTGTTTTGAGGGAACACAGATACTTCTGCCCTTGGGATGGCATGGGTTTCCCCTTCATCTACTTTCTTTGCTGAGTTCACTTGCAGTCTTCCCGCCCCTCCCCCCAACCCCTCCATTGAATGAAGGGGTTAATTTTCCTGGTGATCAAAACCTGCTGTCTCTTGGGGTTTAACCTCCTGAGCAATTATTGGGGGGGGGGGGGGAGGACGTTGGAGAGAAAATAATTTCAGAACAATTCTGAAGGAAAAAAAGTTGTTTGGTGTTTGTTTGTTTTTTTTGTTTTTTGCATGCTCGGTAAATTTCAGGGCAAAAATAAATAAATCTGTCTTTGTTCTGAGCTGTGTGCAAACTTTAAATCTGTTTTCTCAAGGCTACGGTTTTGAGCTTTTAAAAGGGCTGTGTTTTTCTCCTCTTGCCCCACAAGTGACTTTTTCATTTGCTTCCATTTAAAATAAATAAATAAATACAAATAATTAAAGCTTTAATTGTAGTAGTGGAGGTTTTGAGGCTTAATAACGGCTACTTTGGGCCTGGCACACCTTTTTGCATGTAGCAACTCGAATTTGCTTGTGTCTTTGGCTGCCAGATACTATCCTACCCTCTAGTTCTGCACATGCTCGTCTTGCACTGATGAGGTAGGTTTTTGTTGTCTGGAGCAATGTCTGCAACGGTCTGTGTTGTGATGTGGCCTTCTGGGGGTGGTAGGTGAAGTTTTAACTGGCCACAACAAAATCCAGGCCGGCTGAAAGAAAAATGAAATGAGCATTGCACAATCTATCCTGCTGTAGATAACAAAAGTGGAGAGTTCTGGCTCATGTAAAATAAGCTTGTTTCTGAAGTAATGTCATAGACTCCTCCCTTGAGAATTAGTTGCTTGTTAATAAATCTAATATGTTAGATTAAAAGAGTTAGCATTGGTAGTGCCTTTATAGGGTCCTAGCCAGCATGGTTATTTGTTGCTGAAAAGGTAATTTTGTTTCAAAATAAAAAACATTTGAGGAAGTGTATAAAGCAGAGTATGAGAGGGAAAATGGGTGTGTCTCTCCAGGCTGTTTGTCAAAACAGTTCTGACTGTCCCTAAAGCATTCCTCTGTGCTATCTGAAAACATTTGTAACTGTACTTCCTGGGAAAGCTTAGAATTTAATTACCTCAACCTTTTTTTTTTATCCTTTTATCTTTAGGACCACGCAAAACAGAGTTTCATATCAATTTGATGAACTGTCCTCTTTGGGCTCTGTAGTACATAGAGTTAATTTTGGCTCTTAATGCAGTGTTTTCCCCCCAACATTCTTTTCCCTCCTGAGATTTGAATTGAACAATTCCTGTGATGACAGCAACAGAAACATGATTATTTAGTAGCATGGGTACACTTTTTAGCCTGACTTCCTATGGAAAGAACTTATTTAATCGCCCTGTGTATGCATGTGCATGATCTCTCTTTAATAACCTTTTATCCCACTGACCAAATTCAGCCAAATTTGGTAGTGGGGAAGAGGGCCTAATAGTAAGCAGAGAGCCAAGATTTTGTAGCAGTACTTGCATCCGCAAGGGAGATACTGCCTTTTTTTATAGCCTACCACCACTGACTTATGATGAGCCTTGTCCCCCCTTGGGAGTAACCAGACTTTGCTAGTTCAGGTGCTAGCTGTTTAAAACTGCTTGTTGTCGTTATGGTCCTCTATTCTGCAGCAGATCTGTAGGATCTCGCATAAAACCATTCACTTTGCTCCTCCTCTGCCACCATCCTCGCCTGCCTCCTGCTCCCTAAAGCATCTTCACCCCTTCTCTAATGCTGCCCCCTATCCCTGGAACTCCCTTGCTGAGTGCATTTATTCTGCTCCCTCCCTTCCAAACTTCAAATCCCTCATGCAAACCTCCCTCTCCGTCCGGCTTGTTATCTCCACAGACTGCTGCTCACTGATGCTCCCTCTACTCTCCTGCCAGTCAGGGTGCCAGGTACATTGCTTGTGCTAGATAAATGCTTATTAATAATAATAATAATAATGTACATGTTGATATCTGGCTCTTGTTTCAGACCACTCTGGACTGAAAATAACGTATTGCCTTTACCATATGACGCACAATCATGACCGATCCGAAATATATCCTGTGCAAATGGATGAAGCGTTTATGGCCAGCAAAGGTGAGATGCAGGAACAGTGAGAGGCGCTGTGGCTGTTTCCCTACCAGGAAAAAGCAGGGGTTGCAGGGGAGAAGACAGCAGTATTTGCAATCATTTGGAGATATTGATTTACTTATAGGAAAAGAACTAGGACTTGCTGACAAAGGAATAAGTCTTACTTGGTGGTGAGAAAATTCCTGTAACTTTGTGGATGTATTCCTCTGTGTGTTCCCCTCCCTTGTCTCTCTTAGATTGTAAGGCCCCTGGGGCAGGGGCCTGTCTCTAATCAATGATTGCACAGTGATAGAAATACTTAGTAATGATTTCGATTCAGACCACTTCTTGAAGCCTATTCCCACTGGTTAAAGGCCTGACCAAATAAATAGGTCTTGCATTGCCTCCAGAAAATGCTTTTTGATTGAAGCAAGTTTATACTGGTACTGCAGCCTTTTCTCAGTTGTAATTTTAAAAAAATTTTTAAAGTAAAATCTCTTAAGGAAAAGTGCTAGTTAGTATGCCAATTAGATGGCAGTCTCTAAAGATTAGCCGATATCGATTCGATGGGGGTCAAGAGGCTCCTGCTGGGCCAAGGTGTGTCTAAGGGTTTGAAGGGGAGTATCTTACCCTTCATGTCAGATCTTTTACTTGGTGTGTAATATTAATATTTCCCGGCTAAAAGAATACCAGATGGAGCCATGGTCAGAGCTATTTTATATAGATCCCCGAAGCTGATTAGAGGGATGTTTTTATCTAAATTTTGGGAGCTGTTGCTGATGTTTTTGTGTTACGTTAAATGGGATGTTTGTGTACTTCTGTACCTTCCGTACCCTTGTAATAACCAAAGGTTGATACAATAAATATATTTTGACTTTTGACTTTAATTATGAGCCCTCTGAATGCATATGTGATTGAGATTTTTATTTTTCTCTTAATGTAGGTGTTGGCCATAGGCAGGAGCTCCCAAAGACTGCCGGTTCCAAGAACAAAAGTGAACACTTTCAAAGTTGAAATATTCTGTCTTGGAAAACAGTTAAGTGCTGTTGTCGCTGATCCTGCACGGGTGTGGCAGTCTATCTGCGTTTGTCGTGTCTGAAACTGTGTAAAACAAAAGATAATTGACGAACGATACTCTGACTAATGGGAATGCTGTTTTTTCAGTTGCAAAGAGAGAATTGATGCATGTGCTGTTTTGAAGAATTGCATGTAAAACATGCCAGTTCCCAGGCTGGGGTGCGGGGGGGAATGGGACCCCAGATATTGTTTTTCTGTCTGTGGATGGGGCTTCAACCAAGCTGATATTTCACATACTCAGCATGCTTTTGTCGGGATGGGGGTGGTGTCACTGAATTATATTCAAGTCTCAAAATGGAGTGTTGCAAGAAAACAAATCTTGGAAACCACTGATTTTAAATGCTCCAGGTTTTGAACTGAATTGTATTTTGGGATCTCGAAGACAGCCTCCTGGTATATCAGAAAGTGAGTGTGTAGAGGAGGAGGGAATGAGCTTTTGCTACTATGTTTAATCTGCTAAATAGTGTTGTTTCACCTTAGTCCATGCTCCAGTTGTCTCCTTGATTCCTGCAGCCGCCTTCTTACTGACCTCCCCCTGCTCTCCCTTTAACCCTCTTGCTCCTGCCAGCACTCTGCTGCTGCCAACCCCTGAGTCCCCTGCACCCTGAGGAATCTTTGCCCCTTCTCCCGTGCTGCCCTCTATGCCTGGAACTCCCTTCCTAAACACATTTTGTTCTACTCCCACCCAGCTTTCAAATCCCTCTTCCATTAGGATGTTGTTTCATTCAGGGTCCTCTTCTCTGTAACCAAGCCAAGTACATGTACCTGCTACTTCTCAGCTTCATTCATGTGTCCCCTCTCTCCCTTGTCTCTCCTGGATTGCAAGTCCCTTGGGGCAGGGACCTGTCTCCAATTTAATGATTGTTCAGTGCCAGGCACAATGTTAGTTTTAAAAATACTTAGTAGTAATGATTGCCTCACAATCTTAAATTTAGCAGTGTCTTTATAGACTGAAGCAGTCAACTGTAGTACTTTTATCTCAATGTAGTAGTGAATTGTGAGTGGTAGTGAATTTTAGTAAGCAGCATCATTTCATTTGGCAATAAGAAACTGACTTTGAGAACAGCCTAGGTTTAATTGCTAATTCATCTTCTAAAACAGATCTTTGCTGTATTTGCAGGACTGTCGTGGAGTGCAGAGATACTGAGCCTTTGAGAAAGGAGAGTATAGAAGATATTGCCTCTAAATTAGGTGGGGCTGCTTTTAAGTCTTGGGATGTATAAATGTGACTAATCCAGTTTTCTGGGAGACTGCCAGAAGTGTAGTCTGCATGTGTCTGTATTCTAAATACCTTGTGTTACCTAAGAAAGTCACCTTGGAGTCATGCATGCTGCTACATAGTTTGCAGTCTTGTATCTTAGTGCACATCATGTAGTAAAACTGCATTTCTTAATGTAAGAGCCAGTGCCTGAGGACCTCTTGAAGTGTGTCTTAGGAAAGAGATGTAAAAGCAGCATGGAACTTGAGATCTTTGGCTACTTGCTCATGTTAACAAGCCAGGAGGAACCTACGAGGAGAAAACTCATGGCAGGGAAACTAACGTGAAGCTTAGAACGTGGGTGTGGGGTTGAAAGCGTCCATCACGGATGACAGGGCGCAAAATCCAACCCTGCCATCTGTGATGGAAAACAACATGAGACGTTTCTGATGATGCTTTTAACCCCGCACCCCGAGCTTCATGTTAATTTCTCCGATGAGCATTTTCATATAAGTTTCCCCTGGCTCAGTAACATGGGCAAGTAGCTTTTGTCTTGTAGTAAGGATGGGGGTCAGGAAGTCTTGAGTTCTAATCCTGCTTCTGCCAGACATGATTTGAAAACTAACTAATGTGCATGTGAATTCTTTTCTACAAAATGTGTAGCATTGGGCCCTATAGAATAGGTCTCCAGTCTCTTCCTGGGTACCACACAAATAATAGATTTCCAAATGGCTAGCTTTAGCTGGCATCTCAAATTGTTTTAGGAGTCACTTTAAGCAAGGTCTGTAAATGTTTTTCTAAAGATAAACGGTTGGATTCTGCCCCTCAGATGGGCCACTTCATTGGTGTAAACCTGCTATATGCAGCCTGCAAAGGACTGTAGGGTCCCCTAAACCAGCACGGGGGGGCGGGAGGATCACAGACAGCAAGCATCTTTTTTTCTCTCTTTTTTGCACCTTATACATATATGCTGCTTCAACTGTGGTAGTTTGGGGGTGGTAATTCCCACCCCGCTCTTGATTCCAGCACCAAGGGGACAGGCCACACATAGTGTAGTCAAGCTGTCTTTGTTAGAATCCTGTACATAATAGTACAGGGCCTAGTCCATCTTCAGACCAGACTGCTGTACAGAGCATACAGCAGCCTGATACAGGCTCCAGAAGAGACCAGACAGCACTTGTCTAGACTTGATCGGAGAGACTAATACACCTAAGATCACATAGCTACAATCAAACCTTTTTTTCCCCTGATAACAGGGTGCAAACAGACATAAGTATCCAGACTGAAGTTTACCTGCTAAGCTGATTAATGTCAGACCAAGGCTAGTTAAGGTAGGTAAGGACAAGTTAGGGAGCTCTCTTATTTTAGAAGGGGCAGTGTTGGCTCTGAATGGAATTAGGAGTCTAGCATCTTGGTCAGGAGAGGCATAAGTCAACACCTGGCTTGGGAAGTTGTTAGAAGAATCATAGGTTAGCACCTGCCTTTTGAGGCTGCTTTGGGATGGGGGAGTATACCGGCCTTCTGACAGATGTACCAATTCCACCATTGCCCTTCTCCTGCTGAGCTGTTCCTTCTATATCCTGAAGAGCATAGCATCTTGGCGCACGCATGGGAACATACACAGGGTTATATCAAAAGGGAGTCTCTTTGAATTAACTTGTATTTATTACCTGTCTAAGCAAGTGTTTTATCCTGTCATTTGTTCTGGGATTCACCGCATTAACAAGCCCTGTCAAAACCAGTTCTTGATCTTTTTAACATGAAAAACTGTAACCGCTCTTCCTTTGGGTATGTCTTTTAGCAGATCAGAGGGCAAAAAGCAGTTCGGTTGTTGAAGAAGAACTGGAGTATCGCCAAGCCCTTCGAATAGCGCTGGATATTTTGTCCGAAAACATCTCTCCTAAAGAAGCAAGACCCTCAGATGAGCGACCGATGACTCGAGCAGCCCAGAAGGAATATCAAAAGGGATCTTTATCTCCTCCTGTGACTAGACATCAGTCGTCTAGCCCTCATAAGGCATTGGAAGGTTGCAAGACCGTGGAGAGGGAAAGGAAACAAAAAGCATCTAGTACACTAGCTACAGCCAAAGAAACCAAGGATCGATGTCTGCCCAGTGTAGGGGAAAGACCAGAACCCTCTGACAACCAGAGATCTTTGACATTGAGACCGAGAGACCTTTCTAGTACTTCACAGTCTGAAAGCTCACCTCCCAAGACACCCAGATCAAAAGTAAAAACGCTAAACAACCGGAAAAGGATACATTCGAAACAGTTGCCACAGTCCAGCGCACAGAGAAACTCAAACTCCTTGCTCTCCCTAAAGGAGAATGAGAGAAGCAAGCATGGAAGGAAGAGGTCGAGAACACTATCTTCCCCTAAACTCTCAAATAAGGTAGCGTGTGGGGACGTGTTGGCAAGCACTCCCGTGTCTGCTTCCCGCATTTCCCCCAGGTTGGCCTCCGTGGAAAAGAAGCAGAACAATTTCAGGGCTGAACCTAGAAGGAAGCTAATGAGTCCTTCTGTAAAATGTGCCTTGGCTGAGTTGGAGAGCAGCCTTGATGAAACGCCACCGAGAGAGTGCAGCGGAGTAGTATTGCATGGGAACCAAGGGGCGGTAAACTCGAAACGTACGGAGAGGAAGCCGGCTAACGGCGTCACATCTCCACGCAGGAAAAAGAGATGCCGGAGTTGTCCTGAGACTTTCTCTGGCATTTCAAAATACGGGCACTCTTCTAGTAGCCCTTTCCTAGAGTTTAATAGAGGGGGAAAGAGCAATGCAGCCACTCGTGGAAATAAAGCGAAAAATCTGCAGCTTCCTGACTTTGAGGAAGATGAAGAAGGTAAAATTGTTGGAGGGCGGGTGGGAATAATAGGATTTTTATGCCACTGGGTGTTCAGATGCTGCTTTTCTGTTAGTGCTCCATGCTTACTTAGTCTGTTTTAAAAAAAGAATTGCGAAGCCCCAAGCCTGTCCATGAAGCCAGGCCTCCCATCCCAGAGCTTGACCGAGTAAGGAACTGTAGCCTGTTCTCCAGCTAGCAACCCAGCCATCGGACTTCCCTGCCTCTCTACAGCTGGAGTTATTGGGATTTAATTTGTTCATCAGCCAGTGCAGGGGATGGGGCAGGAAAGCCATTAATGAAAGACAAATGAATCCATCCATTTCCAATTCCCCCAAACAGCCTTTTCCTCGTCTTTTACGTTTCAGAGCGAACACTGCTACTGGGAGCATTTTTAGGTCTTGGCTCCCCCCACCCCCCATTTAATTGCTGGGACTGAGCCCTGGAAAGCCCCCCCCCCATTAAGCCCAGGTTTTGATTTCAGGGTAGATTTAAGTCTGATCTGTAGCTTCCTTGCAATAGAAATATGTGACTGTACACTTTTTCCATTAAGTAGACTAAAGCTTTTTCACTCATTAAGGCAGGGGCGGGGAACCTCAGGCCCAGGGGCCAAATGCAGCCCACAGCTAGCTTTTATTTAAATCGGTTTCCAATTCTTGGGTTTGGACCCTGGATCCAGTTCTGTCCCCAAGCACTGAAAGACCAAGCTCACGGTATGGAGGAGAGAGAAGGGCATGCACACGAGCATATAGGGAATGGATTCCGGGCAAAGATCCGTTACCTGCATCCTCCTCTTTCTGATCACACCCCTTAAGCACCTCTGCTCCCAAGCTCTATGTGAGCCTTGGAGCTTGTGCTAATTTTCAAAGCAGCCCCCAGGAGGAAGAGAGTTTCCCACCCCTGCATTAAGGTGTTGCAAGATGGGTCAATAAGAGAGAAAAAATTAGAGTTTATTCTCTAGTCTAGAAAACTTTGGATTAAAAACTTCAGTGCAGAATAGGATTGCAATTCACGAACCACTTATGCTAGAGTAGCCCCATTGTTGCCCAAAGGGCATCATGTAAATTATGATCAGTACTACATTGATGGCTTAATTCTTTGTACAGTACCAGCTTGATGTTTTTGAACGAGGGTACACTCTTCATTGCTCTCCCTGAATAATAGAACAGTAACATCAAAAGCTTCTGTTTATTGGAAGGCTTTTTTTTTAAATACTGCTCTT
Source organism: Sphenodon punctatus (assembly GCA_003113815.1). Classification (NCBI taxonomy): domain Eukaryota; kingdom Metazoa; phylum Chordata; class Lepidosauria; order Sphenodontia; family Sphenodontidae; genus Sphenodon; species Sphenodon punctatus. Next base: position 2,110,401 of record QEPC01010893.1, read on the forward strand.
AAATGTTACTGACGGACTCATCCTAAAAGTTCTAGCTCCTTTGCAGAACTTTTCCTGCAGGCTTATGGAATCTTGTATTTTAATACCTCCTCAATGCTTCCTTTTTAAAACTCCAGTGGTGGTTAGTTTCTAAATCACTTGTCTTCCACCTTGTTGCACCTTACTGCTTGATGCTTACCAGTTAATCCATGCACAATATACTTGGATGGGGGTGGCCAGGCTTACAGTTCACATGAACTACTTGGTACAGACGTCGACCTCGGATGATCTTCGAGGACCCCTCCCACTTGCTCTGGCACTCCAGTCCAGGACAACTCCTGCTGGCTTCCAGCTATAGGACACCTCAACCTCTGGTCTTAGAAGTGGAGAGGAGTGCTCCCTTTTTGAGAGAGCCTTCCCCCATCACATTGGAGGCAATCTCCCTGGGGCTCTAGTTCTGCTGTCTTCCCCAGAGAGGCTGGTCCCCTTCCCATTACCATGATCTACTGGAGACTAGCTTGGGATCTCCCAATAGAGCACAGTCTCCTGCTTGACCACCCTTGCCCCTAGCGTATTGCATGACAGGCTAACCTTGTGACATAATTATATTTTCAGCAGTATGTTTTGCATCTTGCCAGTGCCTTGCATCCTGTTTAAAGTTCTTTGGGGGTTCCAAAATTCATTTGTTGAATTCATAAATGGAGTTGTTAGGAAGAAAAACAGCCAACAAAAACTGGTGTCAGTTGGTTTACATGGCGCTAGCAGAGTGTTGAACAGTCACAGCTAGAGGCAGGTCCCTGCCCCAAGGATCTTACAATCTAAGATGACTGCAAATGTTTAAATGTGTCCTCGCTTCTTCATGTGTGCTCCTATCTGCCCAAGGGTGTGTTCTCACAATCCGCTTTTCTGGATTAGCAACCCACTTTAACCACCTGATTGTTCTCATGATTGGGACCGTTACACAGTATGACTTTAAATGAGGCGTTGGTACTGTTCACCAGCATGTTAGCTATTCTGGAATAACTAGCTTTAGTTGAGGAAGTTTGTAAGGAAGCATCTTTAGCCTGAGGGTGGAAACAGAAGTGACCGCACCGCCGCAGCAACCCAGGTCAGGATGAGAAGCCACAGTGGACACGGACCAGGTTGGGCCGCTCAGCACGCATTCCCGTGGCCGAGCCACCAGGGTGGGGTGGGGGACAGGAACGTGAGGCCACCCTGCCCCCAGCCATGATGGACAGCAATGGTGGCTGGCCATGGCAGACCGGGCCAGGTCATGGTGAACCAACCCATACGCTAACCTGATCAGGCGGAGGGTAGCCCAGGCTGTGACCTGGAGCTAATCCGGGGTTCAGAGCCTGGGCTAGCCTCCGACACGGCTCGGAACAATCTCAGGCCAACATATGGGTGGCCCTCGACAGATGTGCTGGTGGCTCGTGGGCCGAAGTGTGAAAACGCAGGCCACCATCTTATCCCTTTGTACCCTTCAACTTAATTCATGGCTTTCTGCATATTTTGATTATCATGCCATGAAAAGACACAAAGCTGTTCATCTGTCCACATATGAATGGCTTGGCCCTTGCATGCCAGTACCAGTGGTGCCTTAAAGCCCAGATCTTTATTCTCCTCGCTTGGTGAGTGAAAATTCTTTCTCCTTTAAGCTGTATGAATCCTTTGTGGCTTAATGGCATTGTGTGGGTAAAGCCATCTGAATGGATTCAGAATTAACATTGTTATTGTATAGATAGATAATTAATTTCCTCCCCCCTCCTGCTATCTTCCTCTCTAAACCCCCTTTTCGATTTTAAAGAGTTGACCTAAATTTGTCTTTTGCTTTACTCTGTTTTCTGTTTATGAACTGTAGTTTTGTTCTTAAGTCCTGTATAGTTTTCAGGTCTTCGTGTTGCATAGGGCTGCTGCTTCTTCCTTCTGTTTGAGTTGTCCTCCTTTTTATATTTGTTTTAGATTTTGATTTCTAACCCACAACTTTACACTGGCGTTAACTCTGAAGTCAAACGGAGTTAATCCAAACAGTGTGCTTTAGCGGAAGGGACTTGAAAGAGAGAGGTATCGCATCGATGTAACAGAATGACAAATAGCAAAGCTTCCCACCTGAATATCATGCAGTGTGTATGAGGCTTACAATATGAAGTGCTGTCCAGATGTTTCTCATATCAAACATCACGGGACTAGAAGGTGTTGTCATGTTGCGCCTGGGTTATTTATAAGGTAAAACAAGTCTCCTCTTGCTTCACTAGCAGGGTTTGAGTCCTCTGATCTGTCTTTGAAGTTTAGTTCTGAAGGAAACCTCTCTCTCAACGCAACTTTGGCAGATGAGGAAGAGGATGATGATGAAGAGCTTCCCAATATCCTTTTACATCAAGGTGAGAAGTGAATTTAACTAGTTTTCTTTCTGAGAAGGACCGTAAAGACTTCAATAGATTTGTAGGTTGCTTTAATAAGCTTAAACTCTGTTTTTCCATTTTATGACACTGAAGTAACTTTGACATTGTGATGGGAACTTGTTCTACTCAGAGGTCTAGAAGCAGCAGGAGCAGTCTTCTGCTTGTTTTAAACAAATAGCCTAAGCAGGACTGGGCAAAGATTCCTAATCCCAAGAGCTGCGTCCATATACCACAATGAGGCCACAGAGCCCATAGTTAGCTCACTTCTGGGCCAGAGCCTTGTCTTAGCTCATTGTCCCCAGTAGCAAAAGGCCGTTTCCTTGAGACCTTCCGACAGCCTTTTCTTCAAAGACCTGCAGCAGTCTTTAGTGACCTGAAGTTTTTCCTCCCCGCTATACGTAGAGAAACGTATGGGGATATCTGTGCCATCCAACATGGATCTAGACGTCAGTTCACATGTTCTCTGGTCATTCCACCCTTGCTTTCTGTGTAACTTGTCCCTTCTCTGTCTGTTGGGTTCTCCCAGATCTATTGCTTGTGTCTTAGTCTGGCTTGCATTGAAGGGAGTAGGTGCTCATAACAATAGAAAGGTTAACAAGCTAGAATGAGTAGCAGGGGATGTTCAGCATCAAACAGTTATGCACATGTGTATGTTGGGTGTCGATTGGGCTGTTAGGTGGACGCGGACCAATCCATGTCTCCCCCGAGTGTTGTCCTCAAGACTGAGGAGCACACCACGTGGGTTAAGAAATGCAAGGTCTTATGTTAGGAGGTTCACAGCCGAGGAAGCCTCCTTCCCCAGCTGTGACCCTCCGCTTAGAACCCTGCTCCCCTCCTTTCTGCTGGGGAAAGAGAGACAGCAGGGACTGCAGCCAGTACAGGGAGTTTCGGAGCGCTGGCCATCAGACCCACCAGGCTCACACACCAAGCCTCCCTTCCCATCGCTCCCAGCTGCTCCGGAAAGCAGTCGGGTGGCGGATGGTGTCTTGGTGCCCTGGTCCCTGTTCCCGCTCAGCTCTTTCCCCTGCCGGAGCCAAGCAAAAAGGGGACGAGGGACTAGTCCTGTGTGCAGGCTCTGAGTGTTGTGGGGTGCTCTCCCAGCCAACACACAGGACTGCTGAGCCATTTAAAAACACCCTGAATTGTGCGCTTATCACAACTCGGGGACGAAACCTTCCGAGCTGCACGTTAACGTAATCTGAATTAGATGATATGTATCTTTTGACTCGGGGGGCCTTGTTCTTTTGGTCTGAGCAGCCTATGTTGAATACAGCCTAACTATTGTGCCTAGATCAGTTAACTTCTTCTTTTTTTTTTTTTTTTTTTTTTTGGTGCTTTAGAGCCTTGTTCGATCGAGCCAGGGATGTTGGTCTGGTACAAAATGCCAAGATACCCATATTGGCCAGCAGTGGTAAGAGCAACGACTTCCTACTTCTGAAAATAGATTTTGAGCGCTCCTCACCCTGCAGGATTAGGATTGGTTCCCTCTGGGTGCTCAATATCATGCTAGGCTTTAAGAAGCAACAGACCTGTAAATGCAAAGTTGGGCATGTGCAGGAGGCTTGGCAAGGCAAAAGAAAAGAGAGTGTTGGGGAGCTGGGTGACTGCTAACTTGTCCGAGCAGTTGGGGGTGGGAGATGGTAACCCCATGGCTATTCCTCCTGGTTAACAACCTTGTTACCTACTTGTGTGAACAAAACCTTCAATAATGGATGTTGAGGGCAGGACTTTTATCATCAGACCAGATTATTGCTAGGGTGACCTGTGAATTATTGAATCATTTTGATATTGTCACATGGGCAGACCCCCTGGAAAGCTTCCTCCCCACAAGTTCTCTCCCTTCCTGATTGTTGTTTGTTAATGTCGGGAATGTCCAATCTGGTGCATTTGCTGCAGGTGGTTCTCGTGTTTCTAAGTCCTCTTGGGTCCCGAATGCTCATTGGGCACAGGCTTCAAATGGGTTTTAAGAACAACAGAATTATTTCCCACCCTCTCCCAATCCTCCTCCTTAAAAAAATCTGTTCTCTAAGTTCAGTTCCCTTGGCATTCTTGATAGTTTTGCTTGCCTTACATTTTGGGCTTGTGGATTAAATTTAAACCTAAATTCTGGCTGTCAAAAACAAGTAGAGGAAAAAACTGCGTTTAGACTGTCTTCAATATATCGGAAGCAAAATGGCAGAGTCCCCCCCCTTCCGTTCCCCTTTGTTGGTCATCTTTGAGAGAGAAAAGTCAAGTTTGCCAGATGTTTGATTTTTAAGGCAGAGTGCCCTCTGCAGATGCCCCAATAAGAGGTCAGCGAGCCTTGTAATACACAATCAATTTCACTGGAACATGGCATGATCTCAGCCTCCTAGTTCCTCCATATTTCCCAGTGTTATGTAGCCACCTGTCCTAACAGCCAGCAAAGTGGTCCCTCTTGTGGCTGTTAACAAAGCTTCCTCTTTTGCAAATAGGAAAGAATGATGGATCTGTAACATGACCCAGTACTTACCCATTGTCCTTGGATATGAATTTTCTGTGGGGAGCACGTTCCAATGAATAATTAAATCCATTTAATGAGTCCTTCGCTCTCTTCTCCTTTGGAATTGTTCACGCGTCAAGCAACTTACACGGATGGTATTCTGGAGCCGTGCAAGGCCGAAGGCGTCTCCTCACGTGCTCTTCATGACATGATCAGCAGGGGGAGATTGCTGCAGTGAACAATACCAAAGTGAGGTAGTAACACCGGTTTAATTAAACCATGTTTGTTAACTCCTTTTTTTTTTTCACTGTTCATCTGAACGCACCTTTAGTCTGCGATCCTGAACCAACAGAGCCCCTGTCTGAGGGAATTTTAAATAGTGAATTTTGTTCCACGCCCATTACTATGGAATAAGAGAAGAAGAACTAGCTTGTCATTATTAGATATTACCTGGTCTGCTTGGGCCTTGTTCAGATGTTACAGTGAGAGGTAACATACCCTAGAATTTCTTACCATGGAGCATCTACCTGTGCTATCTCTGAGTGTGTGAACACTCCAGAACGTGTGGGAAGCTACCCCAAGCTTATATGCAGAGCTGTTGCCCCATACTAACATTCACACGTTACCCTAGTGGTGCATTATCACTCGGGAGTAGCGAATGCTAGAAAGGAGCAGCAGCTCAGAAGTTAAGGAGTGTGTGAAACCTTAACATGCATTCTGAAATGTTTACATGTTTTTGGAGATACCACAGAGGAGAAAACCCAGGTATCCTGACCCTCATGGTAATGTGCGAATGAGGTTTTGGCTGCGTTTATCCCTTCTGCTTCCCCATATAGCCCATCATGAAGGAGGGGGAAAACCCAGTAAAAATAACATAGCCAAGGAGCTAGTCTGACCACACGCACCTGTGTTATCCCTAACATGTCAGTTTTGTTACCAACTTGACTTCAAGGTGTCCAATTTCTAGAGCAGTATATCGAAATGCAGTTGGAAACAGCGGGCTTGCTTTATCAAAGAATGTGATGCTTGGTCATTTTAACTCGTCTTTGCCTCTCTCTCAGGTAAAAACAGTGAAGCGGAAAAATAAAAAAGCAACTGTGTTGTTTATAGATGGGCATGTGAGCGAAAAGAAAGCTAAGGGGTAAGAGATGGTGATTTAAATCCTGTATTGGGCTCTCTCGCAAGCAGCGTTGCTAAACTGACAGCAAGGTCTTGCCAACTAGAATGGCCACATCCTTTGGTTTCCACCTGGTTTAATCACCATGTTACATGTCACTGGCTGGAAATATTTCCATACTTGCAGTTTGCCTGAAATGAGCAACTTGCATGTTTTTTGGTGGGGGTGGGTGGGTTCCACTCTTGGGTCTGTGTAGCGGAAAAACCAAGGACTCTTAACAGGGACAAATCCTTTCTCTCTCTGATTTGAATCCTAATTTGTCTTCACTCCTGGAATACGCAAGCTTTGTGACATCTGGCACAGTTTAAAAACAATAACTCGGTGAGCAGCAATTTAATGGTTCACGAGACCTGATGGGATTTGCCCTTGTTTGGTCTTGGCGGTTGTCTGGACTACGTCGAAACAGAGGTGCGGGGTATGGGAACCAGCTTCTTGAGTGTTGTTTTTTGTCTTCCTTCAGCTTCACCGTGTCTCTTAAAAACCTAAAGCACTTTGACTGCGACGAGAAGGCAGCACTACTAGTAAGTGGAGGACAGAACTTCTCACGATCTAGCTTGCAGCTAATTACTTATTGGTGTTAGTGGAGCAAGGAATTACGTTGAATGTTTGCTTTGGCCTTTTTGTCTTCAATTCTTTGCTTTATGTGATCTGTCTTACACGAAATGTGTAATAATGCTTTGCCTTATTACTTTCTTCCTCTGGATAAGAGAGAAAGTAATAAAATAAATGATAAAAGTTTTTGCTTGCTTTTTCCTTGTCTTCACACCTTAATACAAGTCATTCAATTTGGAAAGTGTCTAATCCTGCTGCCTCTTTGTGTACAGGATAAAGCCAAGGAGGTGTACAGCCACGAGATTGACTTGTGCATCAATCTGATCTCGGACTACAGAATTAGAGTAGGTAAGCAAATGGATGGATCGAAGGCTCTCAACAGTGTCTAAAATATTGTGTATCCTCTTTTTAAAAAAAAAAAAAAAAAAAAAAAGATCCAGTCTAGCAGAGGCCTTGATGCTTGGAAGAAATTCTGGCTTTTGTGGTTGTCTTGGGGTGTTTTTTTATTTTTTTTTTATTTCGAATCATTTATAACCCACTCCCTCCTGCTCACAATAGCAGCTCGGGGTGGCTCACAACAGAATTCAAAAATATAAACAGTTCAATAATTAAAATTATAAAACTTATTAAAAGAGCGGAACCAACACACACCCCCTCCAAAAAAAAACAAATCTCACCCTACCTGTCTCCCTCCCCAAAAGCTTGGCGGAACAGCCAGTTCTTAGTGTCTCCGGAAAGAAGGGAGGTCCAGGGCTAAGTGAGCCTCCGTCGGGAGGGAATTCCACAGCCTGGGAGCAGCCACCGAGAACGCCCTCCCCATCGTCGCCCCCCCCCCCCCGGTCTATTTTAATTTATTTTATTTCATCGATTTATATCCCTCCTGAAAACAGCTTGGGGTGGCTAACAATTTTAAAACATAAAAATACAATCATATAAACTTTAAAACAGGGCTAGACCCACGATAAAACAATAAATAAGGGTGGAGGGGGATAAAAACCAAGCACTCATTTGAATTGGTACGTGGGGAGGCATGCGTCTGTGATCCACCCATGGCCATGCACAGAGCTCTCCTGAAAAATCCAGAGTGCCCCGTGCGGGCCAGGGTGCCCGCCTCCGTGGATGGGGCAGCCATGCCAGGAGCCGCTGCCCGTGTGAAGCGTTTCCCATGCCTGGGTGCCCCTCCGCCATCCCACGCACCGACCACACACACCCCTCCTACTGCTCACGATGCTGTGACTGGGCTTATAACCTTTTGTGTGTGCCTCTGTTTACACGGCTAGGTAAAGTGTCACAAATTAAAATGCCTTGACAGCTTCTGAAGAAATCTACGTGGGGGCTTCCATAAGCTATTTTGCAAAAATCTTTGTGGGGGGAAATACTACTTTTTTTAAAAAAAATAAAAAATTTGAAATGAGAACCATGAAGTGCTATCCCCTCGGAGGCTTGTCTCAGCCCAAGCCTGCTCATCTTCAGGAAGTGATAGAAGACCTTTTGTTTGGCAGGAAGAGAGAGGGTTGGGTGGGAGAGGTAGGAGAGAGGCTGGGGGGGCGGCTTACGTTTTTTTGTTTTTTTATTGTCTGAAAGCCACTCTCAACCTTAATGGGAAGGGCAGCATATAGATTTGAATAAATACATAAATAATAGACCCTTGGTCTGATCCAGAATTTTAGCCCAGAATCCTATCTCCAGCACTGGCCGTCTTTTGGTTGGTTCAGAGTAGTGTCCAACAGGTTGTAATGGAGTGACCCATTTCCTTTGAATTCAGTCTGACCTACCCAACACTCAGTCTTCACCCACTGACTAACCTAATAGCTGTTTAGAACCTATTCTCTACAAACAAATCTAATCCTTTTTTGAAACCATTTATGCTATTGGCCTTCACAACCTCCCCTGGCAATGAGTTCCACAAGCTAATTGTACATTGAGTGAAAAAATACTTCCTGATGTTTGTTTTAAATTTGCTGCCTTTTCAGCCTAGCCTGCTTCTCTTAGCAAGTGGGCCAGCTTAATTAGAGTTCATCAGCGGCTGTAAGCTTGCATGCCGGCGTACTGCATTAGCATGGAAACATTTTTTAAAAATCAAATATTTAGTGCCCTACAAAGAATGCTGGCTTTCACAACCCCTCTGTAGAGATTCTACACATGATGAGGTATGTTGTAGGGAGCTGTCGGAACAAGTAACTATGGGGCTCTGAAAATAGTAGAACTAGGGGACACTATGAAATTAACGGGCAGCAGATTTTAAACCAATAAAAGGAAGTACTTTTTCACTCAGCAGATAATTAACCTGCAGATCTTGTTGCCAGAGGATGTTGTGACGGTCAATAGCAAAACTGAGTTTAACAAAGGCTTGAATGAGTTCTGAGAGGATAGGCTCTTAGCCAAGTAGGTCGGGGGACATTAGCCTCTGACATTCGGGAACTGGGATCGAACAGCAGGGAATGGATCACACCATTGTGACCTTTCGGGCACTTTTCTGCAACAACCAAACCCAATGCTGGGCTGGATGGACTGTTGATCTGTCCAAATAAGAGGCTGCTTGTGTTCTGGACTTGGGTTAATTAAATCGCACCCCTCTTCCCAAAGGCTTTTTTTTTTTTTTATAAAGCTTTCTAAAGTGACGTTCAGAAAATATATATCCAATGCCTTTTCATAGCCCCGAAACATTTAGCTGCTACATATGGACACTCAGAAAATATATATCCAATGCCTTTTCATAGCCC